>JAVDOI010000003.1:22624872-23028691 GCA_032191485.1 Leptoclinus maculatus | reverse complement strand
CCAGCAGTTTAATGGAGTTCCAAGCAGCAACGTTGGGAAAGATGCAATAAAAAGTAAAAACCGATGGTCCGTCATGCTACACGGTGGGGGGAGTGGGGGGGTGGCAGACCATATCCTGCCACTGCCTGCTATAATCTCCATATTTGGTTTCGGAGCCCTTAGTTCTCTTGAGACCCTGTTAAAAGAAGAGAAAACAAAACAGACAAACGAAGTGTACTTTTCTACAGATGGGTTTGTAAAATGTCGCTGTAGCTCTGCGATATCCGATATCAGGCACTAAGACGAGATTGCACCTCCAATTAAAGCAGAGTGGGTGGCCCCCCACCAAAACGGCGCTTGAGCGGTTAATAAATGAGCCGCGCAGGAAAAGTTGGGCAATCAGAAGGCGTACTTAAGATGGCTTTTCATGACACAACAGCTGTGATCGAGAAATAAACGGAGCCATCACGGCAAGCAGAAACATGCACCGCTGGCATGAAATCTGAGCCCATGTGACCGCCATGTGTGCAGCGTCGGGCCCTGCAGACAGCTTCTCTCATGTTATTAGCTCCATTCCCGACATGAACAATAAGAGCTTCTACTGGGGCCTCTAAGTGCGATTACCAGCAAAGACTTTATAAAAGCCAAAAGCTACAAAACGGTTTTGGAGATAATGGGACAGAAGGGGTAAAAGTCGGCTTCCAGTTGGTGATTACATGAGAATATCAGTCATCTGCTACTTAAGTAAGATATACAGGTTGTGGTCTTCTCCTTACAAGATCCCTATCCTGTTACTTTAGAAAACATGTTCCAGCTCTAATACCCAGAAGATGGATGGAGCAATGTGTCATTTATAATAAAAGTACCAAATAAAGTAAGGAACCAGCGGACAGTCTAAGACCATTCACTAATATACAGTTACAGGCTCATATTAAAACCTTTCGTTTTCAAAGTGAAATCCTTGAGAAAGCAGTTCCAACAGCCTGAACATCTTCTTGGGCACTAAACAATAGTTTTTGATGTCCCTCCAGTCAGGAACAGACTGCTCTTGTTAAGGTCTGCAATGACGTCCACTTTAAACAAAAATCTCAGGTGCTCCATCTCGACACGGTCAAGTGCACATGTCTGGTAAAAACTGGTTTTAGAATAATAAGGGACAGGGACTAACTTTGTGTGTCTACAGATAACTACACAATCCGACTGGACAAAAAAGGACACGCAAAGTTCCCCAAGGCTCTCTATTCTGGGGCCATCATATTGTTTTAACGTCCCACATGCTTCCCACTGGGGTCAGATTATTGGAAAGCAACAAAATAAGTTATCATAATTATGCAGACGACACACACATTTACATATCACACCAGGGACGACGGTAGCAATACAAAGCACCGAGGTAAAGTGCATCGCACAATCTCAAACAAAAACTGAGGGAGTTGTTTGTGGAGCCAAAGGATTCAAAGTCAGCACATAAATACATAAATTACATTTCTGATCTTCTGCATCTACAATCACAGTAGGCTTGGAAAATTGCGATATGGGGCACTGAACTTAATGAAATGTACTGTTCATCAGACTCACAAATGTGACAAGCAATTAGCAAGCTAGCGCACCTCTCGCCCGAGCGGTGAGGCACCATCAAAAGCGGTAAAAATACGATCTCTA
Source organism: Leptoclinus maculatus (assembly GCA_032191485.1). Classification (NCBI taxonomy): domain Eukaryota; kingdom Metazoa; phylum Chordata; class Actinopteri; order Perciformes; family Stichaeidae; genus Leptoclinus; species Leptoclinus maculatus. The sequence goes on along the minus strand of JAVDOI010000003.1, from coordinate 23,027,050 downwards.
TAAAATTGTGGCAAGAAAATGACACATATGAACACCAACATGTGGGACCCGGAGGTCAAGGGTCCACTGTTTTTTTTTTGATAAATTGAAAATGTGTTTGAGAAATTGGTTGCCGTCACTCAAGTACAAAAAACAACACAAGGACAGGTTCTGCATTCTTACTCTGATCGTATGGTTCATGTCTTGTAGAAGTAGATCATACAGAAATGATGAGGCAACAAACATTCTCTAGTTCCAGCTTCTCAATATGTGAAAGATTTATCTTTGAGCTCATAGACCAGTTTGATCAAATGAAGGCAGATTACTCGATCATGGACACAATCATCAGTTGCAGCCCGTGAAGGGATCACGAGTCACTGCACAGATGTGGTGGGAATGACGGTAAACAATCATCGCACCAGAACAAACCAAAAGAAAATCAAGGTGAACAAATAATGATTAAGGTATGCACGCATGCATTTTTTAAGCATTACATTTGTAAATATTCAGTAATACCCAGAACACTGGTCTGTACATTATTAACGTACGCAAAGTGGAGCACAAGGGTCTGTCCGTCACCCCGAGTACAAACTCTCACAGGACTCAACAACCTCGAATACAAGTCGACACCTGGAGCAGGGTCAGACTTGCAGGAAGCACCTTCACAAAAGACTCTCTCGTCCTCTCACTTCTCTCTCACTCTCTCCTCTCCCTCTCTACTCTCTCTCCTCTCCTCACTCTCTCCTCTCTCTCTCTCATCTCTCTATCTCTCTCTCCCTCTCTCTCTCTCCTCTCTCTCTCTCTCTCTACTCTATCACCTAACTCTCACTCCTCCTCTCTCTCTTCTCTCCTCTAACTTCTCTATCTCTCATCTCTCTCTCTCTCTCTCTCTCTCTCTCTCTCCTACCTCTCTCTCTCTCTCTCTCTCTCTCTCTCTCTCTCTCTCTCTCTCTCCTCTCTCTCTCTCTCCTCTCTCTCTCTCTCTCTCTCTCTCTCTCTACTCTCTCTCTCTCTCTCTCAATCTCTCTCTACTCTCCCTCTCATCTCTCTCAGCCCGCCCCCCGCCGTACACACATTAGGGGACGAGCCCACAGCAGCAATACTCATAAATATTGACTTGGTTTCAACATATCCTCAGGAAGTGTTCAGAACAGCAGCTCGTGCATTAGCACTATCCAGCAGCAAACACAACCCACGGTTGAAGGACGGACGAAGCCGCTGTGGCTAAGCTAACTCTCTCACCGTCCCTTCCCTGCAGAAGGAACAGGAGGCGCTGCAGCAGGCCTGCGGGACGCGAGCTGTTGTTACGGGAAAATATCTAATTAGCTGCTGCAATAAAAGTCTCTCCGGTTGGATAATCACCGTCACCCGTTAAGCATCTCGCAGGGGCTCCGTGGATTTTATACACATTTTTTTTAGAGGTCCAGTGTTTGTTTTTTTGTCTTTATACACAAGACATCTATAGAACGAGGGCCTACAGGACCAAACCTCAGGCGCCCGAGCTGAAGTGTGCTGCTATCAAATCAAACAACTGTTTATCTCACCAGCACAACCGGCACACAAGCATTCTCAGTGGCATCTTCTCTCCCTGTAGGTGTGGATAATTAAAAGTGTCTCTCACCGAGTGCAAGTAGAGATTATATGTGGCCACTCTTTTAAATCTTCCAGGGACGTCTCTTGATTTAGACTTGGTTAATCAATCTTCTTTGGCTGTTAACTAATTACATTCTCCCCTTCCAGGAGATCAGAAACAGTGAATTATTGGAGGGGAAGGCTGATTTCCTGAAGGTTGGGATTCAGGTGGAAGAATTAAGTCATTTAACTAATGAGAGAAAATGTAATTTGTTACTTCCATCCTGGTTCGATGCCTGGACTGCAACATGGGAATAGGGGGTGACCTCTGAGCCCTCCTGAGCACACTGACGCGTTCCCCACCAATGACTTCTGGTGCGAGCACATTGAATCACCGTGTGCTAACGAGCCATCCCAACTTAACCGTTTGTTAGCCTTCACATGGAGGGATACCTGCTTCTACTTGAAGATGCAAATACTCTGTAAGAAAACTCATTTCTATACCAGACAGTTGTTTAGTTAGTTTGAAGATAATTGAATTGCTGAATGGATTATGTTCACTGGTAACAGTTGTGCTGCACAGAAACAGGAGGAGGTCTTTGCTAACGTCGCACCTCAACCTCACTTTGAAACATGAAGCAGACCCGATGTGGTAGGAGGCTTCATAACGGCCGTCCACAAACCAATTAGTGACATAACGAGGACTACGTCCACTTCTTATACACATCTATGGTCAAAGGCACAGAGGGGGGGGGAGAAGGCAACACAATGTGAAGCAGCGTTTACTGCGTGTGGCCTGGAAAGAAAAGAAGAATAAAAATGTAAATACATCAAATAAAACATCTTCCCCACCTCGATCTCATGCTGAGGTGGCTCTAGGGATCCACATCTTGACAAGTTAATTAAATCTTTGCCATTGACCGTTGGAAAAGCATTAAACATTGAGCCACATAATGAATTCCGGGCTTTTTTTCTTTAAGAAATTCCCTGAAACATTATGACAGCAAACCCCCAAAAAATACCATTTTTTTAGCAAAGGCGCCTTCAGGACTGACAGTTTATTAGTGTTTGTTCCATCCAGATGAGTTTTGGGGCGATATGCAGCAAGTTGGACATTTCCTCCCACTGTTAGTTCTTTGTGTCGATGACGGATCACAAATACAATTTAAAAACTTCCCGTTGACGAGGAACGACTCACTCGTCTCATTGTGGAGGACGAGACTCGGCTACATGTTTAATGATGTTTGTGATGGAGCGCGGTCACGAGGCTACAACTGGAATCTACAATGGCAGGCAAGGGGATGAATTTAAATAATTAATTCAGTTATAATTTATTGATTTAGATTTTGTATTATTCAGGAATCATCTGATTTTTGTTCTCTGCCTTGCAGCAACAGCGGGCTGTGTGTGTTTTGCACATTCCCTCTTTAATAAGTGATCCAAACGGTCGTGGAGTATTGTGGTGATATTCTACGCACACACACCTCGTGGTGCATCGGGAGCATCGGGCCCTCAAGGAGAGACGGTGAATAATACAGCTTATTGGATTTGAGGGAAGAGCTTCACACTTGGAGGGAAAAATGATAAATAAATCGAAATATATGCGGTGCAACAGATCATGTTGGGGACGCAAAGGGATAAAATAAATGTTTAAAGAACGGTGTCAGTGGAGTCTGGTGTTCCTTTACCAGCGGAGAGAACGGTGGTCCTCTCGGGCCGAATACATAATGTTGTTGTTCCTCCTCTTGCTCTCCTGAGCAGGTTCAGCTGCTGCATAATTGAATGTGAAAACAGTGTATTATTCTGTCAGCGGGGATGGAATTGAAAAACATCAGAAAGCCGAGTGACGGAATAACATTTTGGGCCAGGCTGTGTTTTCTCAGTTTTCTTTATTTGTTTGTAAGTCTGGATCTCCGGGTTACTGTTGCTCAGCGATGCGGTCAGAGGACTGACCGCTGAAGCGTGACGACGTCCTCCTCCGTCTCCTCCGTCTCCTCCGTCCCGGGAACTGTTCCTCTCTCACTCGTTTCACCCTCGGAGCGGGAGGTTGAAGGGGAGGCGACGGAACCGTCGGTGTGTCCCAGAAGGACTCGCGTCGGTTGGTTTGGGAGCCGTCATTAGATGATTGATTTCATAAGTGAGCAGTGGGGGGTGAAGGGGGGAGGCTGGGACCGGTGGGACCGGCTGCTCGTCCCGACTGCAGTGGCTCTGGTTGTTGTGCGTTTTGATTTAATATCAAATGTAATCCATGAAACTGGGATCCTTTGAACTTTTCAGCTGCGAGTGAACGGCCTCCGTCCTCCTGGGTCATATTCGGGAGGACAGCAGGAACAGACCAGTCAGGTCTGTTGAGTGTTACATTTACTTTATTCACACGTCACAACACTGATGTGAGCTTAGAATGAGAATAGAAGTCTCATGAATGTATTCATCGTGTAAGTGAACTCTTTGAAATGTTCACGGGACCCCTGGACATCCATGGACCTCGGTCTGGAGCCACAGAGGACTCGGGAAGTCCTCGTCCCCGACTGCAAGGCCGGTGATTAAAGGTTCTGAGCCAGATGCTCATGAATTTTCTACTCTTCTCCTGGCAAAGATTAGTTCCTGACTTTAATCATTAGCATAAGAACAACTCACAGTCGGTGTTTATCTACAGGAGAGACCTCCGAGTCTGTGTGTTTGTGAGGAGATCCTCCACGATGGGGAAGGCTGCTGACAACCTTCCTGTTGTGTGATGAAGCTCAGGAAGGTGAAGCACATTATTGAAGGTAATTAACTGCTAACAACATTATTTGCTTGGGGAGTCATTTGTGTTTGTTGAATACTGATTTCATTACTCAAAGCAACACTTTTACAGAAGCATGTTGTGTTTGGAAGGAAAGACTCGGGGGTGCTGAAGAGAAATGAATCTGTGTCACGGGACAGTTGACCAACAGAAACAACAGAACATAGATTCCCCGTAATCTCTGCAATCATAAACACACAAACATCAGCAGACGGTGCATCTCTGCGTACACGGAACACACCGAGTGAAGCTCAAAACATTTAGAGGGTGAAACGGAAAGCTAGGACACAACTCTGAGAAGTGCTTTTGATGGACAGAAGCCCATTCATTATTCACAGCCTGATTTCTGCTTTAAATTAAAACGCATTATATATTATAATTGAAATATGAAAGCCCTGCAGAAATGCATGACTGCAGATAGACTCAGAGGCAGTGGGAGTGAGCTTTGTCTGCATACTTTTCACGCTCTTTTGTCCATTAACACATTTATGACTCATTGATGAGTGCATGATTATTCTGTTCACTAGAACACTAGAAATGACTCACAGTGCATTTGACATAATTCAACCTCAATTATGCCGCATTTCTTTTTTGCCGTCAACAGTTGTGTCCAGATATCTGGACCCTGCTCCTCTGTGAACGATCTGTTGGTGTGAGGTACGTCTGTACTACAGCCTGCATGTAATCCCTTTAATAGCACTCTGTGCTCTCCGTGGAGACGTTCCTTCTTAAAACAGCCACGGCGCTAACAAGCCTTTAAAAGAACATTCTGAATTATAATTTGAGAACATTATGGGCTAATTTCTCCAGGGGTAATTCCCCTAACCGGGCTCTGTGTGAGGCCCTTTTTCAGTGCACACACACACACACACACACACACACACACACACACAGCAGAGGGAAGCCATAACATGTGTCACTGTGCTGCTGCAGCCTAAAGCTTCACACTGGCTGACTGGGAGCTCAGCGGAACATGCTGGCAGGTCTGAATCATTCCAGTCATTTTTGGTCTCGAGCATTATTCCAACAAGGAAGACACTTATTACCACAGTCGGATCCCCCGACACCTTCCTGCCCTGCAGGACATTATTCCATGAATGTGTCTCTGAAGCTGCACACCCACTCACTTAGACACAGTGTGTGCACAGCCCATGAGCGCTGGCAGGACACGAGGGTGCACATGCAAACACAGACACGCATAAGCACACATCCACACATCCGCTCACTCCACAGAGAGCCACAAAATGAGCCCCGCCCTTACAAAGCTACCCCCCCCCCACAGCGAGCGGTGACGTATTGATTCACCGCCTTTTGAACGGATCAGTCGTGGAAACGCCGCAGCGAGCGAAGAGGCAGTGAAGCTAAAAGTGATGCTTTCACACCGCTGACCGCAGATACAACAACTTCATCATTTCACTTCTTTCTCTCATAAAACATCGGATAATTGGGAAAAAAATGTTTGCACAACTGAAGGTGACCCCTACAATAGATTTGCCCCGATTCAGGTTTTACATTTTTAAATCGGACGTAGCGATTTTGATTTTTGCAGATTTAGATTTTCAGGTTCTAACTTTTACATTTTAAAACATCCCAACATCCCAAAAAATCATTTCAACCATCCAGAAGTCAGTGTCAACTTTAAAATCTTATCCCTTTACTTTGTTATAAGTAATATATAGTAACGTGGTTATTTACATAAAAACACAATTCAAATCATCATCTTTAAATACTTGCTTTGATTAAAAGAAAAACCTGGTATTAGTAGTTTTAATGATTATTATAAGCTGCTTAGAGCTAGTGTTAGAGGATTAACAGGTATTAATACACTATATATATATATATATATATATATATATATATATAGCTGTGAAAATATAAGTTTCTCATCAAAGAATACATTTTACAAGATTATATTTAAACACATTATGATAGCATTATAACGTACCTTCGCCCAGTACTCAGTTTTACTGAGTAGAGCTTGAACACATCATGAAGCAAGTCAATGCAACCTCGTTAACGTTAGCTTAGCTTAGCTCCGTGCTGTGTCTGATTAAATATTCTAAATGTTTTCAGGTTTACATAACAAAGTAGTTTTGTTGCGTAATCCCTGGGAACAAGTATCTGAGATCATCTTGTAGGAGGCCGGGGTGGAAGACATGATTTGCCGTGCAAATTGGTGGAGTTCCCCTTTAAAACTGCAAGCAGTCAGTTGATTCAGTGTTAAATTCCAAACATACGTGAACGCATAGTTCACCAGTGAGCATCTCTGTTCAAGTGCCCTCGAGCAAGACACGCAACCCTCTGCCCGGTGCCTGTAAAGGTGCAGAGATCTGATTGGAGGCCCACGGTTCATTGATATTTTCATTTAGACTTCGCCTTGAGCTTTAATTCAAGCAATTAAACGTCTGCCTCCGTGAACCGTTTGGATCATGTTTTGCTGCTTGAACTCACAGAGGACTGCTGGGTACAGTCTGCATGTCGGTTTGAGTCCCGCTGTGCTTAAACAAGGTTTTGTCAGAAAAGACCATTAAACTCGGCAAGTAACCGTGATGTTTCTGAGACGTTGCTCTGATTTTCTACACATGATCCGTAATTAAAATCTAATTTCTACAGATGAGAAAAGTAAAGTTGTGAATGGAGAGGAATCAGAGCGTAGACTTCTTCTAACCTGAATCCACACAGAGATTACTCTGAACCAATGCAACGAGGAGGAAACTATACGGTACGACTGTATTAAATGGGTTGGCTTATATTAAAGCTTATATTAAAGCTTTTGATGTATGTAGTGGTAGCAGTCAGTGTAAAGAGATCATGGGAACACGGTGCAAAGTCTCTCTAATTCACCGTGATGAAATGAACACGGTGTTGAAGATAAATGTGACGTGTTTAGCAAGTTATTGTACCCAAACACAAATGTTACAGTTGGTGCATGTGTGCGTATAAGTGTCGTGTCTGTTTTCAGCATGCACTGAATCACAGGCATCCATTTCCTGGAGAGCACCATGAAAAGAAACCAGTTGTCGGATGTGCAAAGCGCTGATAACAGCAGAAGCTTGGTGCAGAAGTGCAGAAGTGTGCTGGTTCTGATGGGAGATCAGACATTTGCAAGCTTGCGTTGTTCTGCAGTGAGATACACCGGTATTATCCGGAGTCAAGCGGTTCCTCGTGCACCGACTCCTGCGCTAAAATAGTGCGTCTCACACGGAGCGCTGAACAGCGACTCAAGAGTTCTACGTTTCTAAATTAGGAAAATCAGATAATATGATGAAATAAAATGCTAAAAGTTGATCCTAAAGTGTTCGTAGATACATTCTACTGTGGTGTGAAAATAATGGAGCACTTTATGGAGAGACGTGCCGATGGCATCCTACCCTCACAATGCAACCGCGTCATTCTGTCACTTCAGCTGATGTGCAATGTAGGTGTTCAAACTGTGAGGGTAGGCTGGAGTGAGGCAGTGAAGCAAAGAAACTGTCAGAGGTGAAAAGAACAAGTGCAACAGCAATTCAGTTATTGTACTCCGGCCCACTGATTTGATCCACTTATAACACAGTCAGAAGCTGGAGCTGCAGCAGGGGCTCATGGAGGCAATTAAGGTACTTTAGTGCCTGATTAGAGCAATTTGCGCAAAAAAAAAATCATGTTTCTTCTTTTATAACTCCGTCAAATCTGAACACATGCATTTCTTGATTCGGTGCGACTTGCTTTGTACCAAGATACATTATACATGTGATTAAATGGCCATGAATGTTCTGAGAAGCCATAGAGCTCTGAACAGTTGAGACCATAAACTCATGTTTACAACGTTTACTGAGGGAATAAATCAGGAGAGAAGTAGAGTCATTCTCTCTGAGACTTCTACACAACCAGAGGAGTCGCCCCCTGGTGGACACTAGAGAGAATGCAAGTTTGAGGCACTTCTGCATCGGCTTCATTGTTCACTCGGAGGTAGAAAACTTGAGAAGCTGCAGTGAAATGTGAGCGGCTGTTACACAACGTTTGCCTCAGAGCTGTGTACATCTACTGACGTCTAGTCTGGACACATCTTCAGTGGTGTTCACATTGAAGCATTTTCTAAGAATTTGCTCACCAAGCTTCCCTTCCACAACTCTTTAAGATAATATTTGACGATGATAACCAGTTTGTCTATCTGTTCCAAACCTCAACACCCTGCTGCTTCTGACAAAAGCGTTGATTTAATCGCGACTCATCTGGGAACTCGATGCTAGTTGCTGTCTGCAAAAACGATGGACATGTTTTGGTCCAGAAAACAATGGAAGTTTTCTCTCTGCACAAAAGAAAGTGCACAGTTTGCAGCGACAGATAATGCAGAGTAATGCGCCCGGCTGTGGACTGTCGTCTGTCCGTGGGATATCTGAACGAGTTTCACATGAATCCTACGAGCAGCGCTGGTTATGAAACATGCATCACATGATGTGCCTGATGCATGGAGCAGGTTCATCTGGATGCGTTTGATACGGTGCAGAGTTGATACAGCTCCCAATCCTCCCTTTGTTTGTCACTGATGGCAGTTAAACCAGTTACTTTTTTTTTTTAAACGTCTGTCAGTTTTTCTCTGCTGTTGTGAAATCATTTCCATATTATTTGACAATGCCAGAGGCTTCCACTCAAACAGAGCCACGATAGTGTGAGTTGAGGATTAGAATATAATCTCAGACTCTTCCCAACTTCTGCTGCCATCGTTTCCAACTGCACAGGAAAAGACTTCTTTTATTTCTTCCATTGGTGGCGGGCCAAATCCACTGCGTTTCCATTTTTCAACCTCTCCTGCTGCCCTTATCCAATTCAGGGCTTATGATTGTAATACTAAAACAGAGCGAGTTGTCATACCAGAAACGGCGATGATGAATGCCCCGCTGCTCTGTGAGCTTGTTTGTTTGGGGGGGGGGCAGAATTGAATTTCATGCTTAGTTGTTGAGGTGCATTTTCTTGACCGCGGCTGCTCTGCTGTACTCTTAACAGGCAGCATTGATTAAATGGAATAGTTCTGTTATCTGGATGAAAAGAGGAGAAACATGAGGACGATAGTGGGCAAAGAAAAATAATGAGTTCTTTCATCTCGGCAGTGAGGGCGTCTGCGTCTTTCAGACTTCCCAGGGAGACGTACACAGCTTAAGGAAACGTTTAATTAGAAAATGTCAACCTTGTGTCTGCGCGCTATGTGTGCGGAATAATAACATTTATGATATGAATGTGACAGCACATTCCCTTTCGGCTGCTTTCGCAGCTCAAAGACGTGCAATCAATTGATTCTGAAGAGGGAGAGAAAATAATTAGCCGCCTACGTTACTGCCACCGACGTGAAGACGAGGAGGAGGTGGTTTTGGACGGCGCTGTATTTTAAACATATTTCATATTGTACGAGACGATTGTCCTGAACCGAAATCCTCCCGTCCATGTGTGTGTGTGTGTGAGACGGGTACCTGTGTGAAAGTTGCAGAAAGTAAACAAAAGCGGTCAGAAGCCATTTGTCAAAATGACTCATGAGGATGATTGTTGAAGAGCTGTGAGTCTAAAACAGATGACCCGACGTTCTTCATCCCACACGTCTAAAACACAAACTCATTCTAAAAACTTTACTTTGATAAAAAAATATAAGTAGTAGCTGCTGAGGCCCAGTGCCCCCCCACTGCCCCCCCCCCCCCCCTCACAAAGACACAAATGGTTCAGTCTGCACCTGCACTGCGGTTTGATCAGAACCTAACGTGGCTAATTGTGCCGACTGCTGGCATCACAGATGTTTTTTCTTCGACATCAAAGCTAAATCTGGATCCACAAATAAAGACGGAATGAAAGGAAAGAAATGAGCGAAAAACAACTGGTGACATATTCGTGTCAGAAGAAAAGGTTTTAGGACCATTATGAGCTGTGGTGGAAAGTATTCACTCAAGAACTTTTCAAGTTTCACGTTTACTTAACTTGAGTATTTCCACGTTCTACTTCACTACATCGTGTACTTTGTACTCCTCTACATTAGTTACAAAATATAATCAATCAATACATTATGATTTATTGTTATAGGTTAAGCAGCAAATACAGAATTTAAACGAGCTTCGCCGGCTGCAACATTAAGATTATGAAAACATAAATTCATAAATAATTATTATACCGAACAGTGGTTCCTGTAGAAGGAGAGGATTTATTTAGTTGTTAGCGGTTTATTATCTTAGGCTTTAATCCATTATTAGATCCCTTCTGATGCAGACTGTCGCAGCACGGAGACGTGTTTGACTACTAAGGAGCGAGAGAAACACTCGTCATGTTACTCTACAGTCCTCTGGTTCATCAGTGAAATGCATGAACTACACTGCAGACTGCTACGGTCTCGTATGAACGGGTCCGATGCGTTGGGAGGTCCATATATATATATATAGGTTATGTACGTTATGTGTATGAAAGGTCTGAATCCTCACTGCGCTGCATTTGTATAATCTGTGGTCATGGTTTCATGGTCTCACGCCCGCTTCCTCTGCAGGTCTCGTACTCGTAGAACTGGAGTTACATTTAGTAACTACACGTTTTTTTTGTGGCAAATATGTTGCTGTGGTTTCCCGCCGCAGGACAATATAAATATACAATATCAAATATAATATTCAGCTAAATGAGTATTTACTTTTAGTACTTTAAGTATATTTTCATACTGTTTCTACTAAAGTAACTGATAACTAAAGTACTTCTTCCACCACCGTCTGTGTGGTGTAGCGCTCGCTTATCTTGCAGTCGGTGTACTTTAGTACATTTACATAACAGGACAGCACAAGAAATAAATGCAAATGATCAATCTGTGTGTGGACAGAAGAGTGCAGAGGGCTGAAGATGAATTTAAATACGCACAGCAATAACAGAAACATTTATAAAGTGGCACAAGAAATGATGTGTCACGCTAATAACACAGGAGCTTGAAATACATGGTGGTGCTCGTATATTACAACAATTAATCGTTATAATAAAGGAAAATAATGCTAAAACATGTGATATGTAATACGGAGGCTTTGATTTCCATTTTCTAATAAAATGCTTCTTTCCAAACGTTCATGTATAGATTACCTATTAAACAGATTCTGAAGTGATGTTCATCATTTGTCGACCCTTGAACAGAACACATTAGGACACCGGAAAGCCTCGCTTCCCTTCTCGTCTCAGCTTCCTGGCCGTGGCCCTTCAGCGCTGGACCCGTATTTGCCTTTCAGATCCACGAGGGCTTTAAACCGGTCACGCAGGTAAACGCCGCTTCCTTCATCTCCCTCGTTAATCCTCGACTAAAACACACATAGATCGCAATTAATGGGAGTCGCCTCTGATCCCTCTGAATCCATTTTCATCCACTTAGCCGCGGTGACTCCATAAGAAGCCGTCCCTCTCAGAAACACTCCGTTGGCTTAATCTAGTCTCTTATAGTTAAAGGCCTTCGAGGAACCTTTAGGGGTTCTGTGTAGGGCGACCACAATGAATAGAATTCATTCATGTTTTATGAAATCTGACGGGACCGACATGTGGAGGGGTTACCAAACCGAGGCTTGGACATTCAAATAGCTTCTCAAACTCCGAACCAGGACTGAGCGGGGCAGACTGTCGGACCCTGCTGCAGTAAAGGTGATCCTGTGTTTGGAATACGTGTTGAGAAAACACTCCGGCGTTCCACAGGGAGCGCCAACATCAACACAAAATGAAAGCATGTGGAGCTGGTTTAACAAGTTCTCTAGTTTGATAATTAGACTGAATCATCCATCCAGGGTAACCCGAACCCATCAGTAGTATCCATCCCAGCAACATATGGTTTTAGACAACACAGTTTATGTTTTGCTGATTTGAGTTCTTTTTGTAAGTCGACTTAAAACAACCTGTCCAGCCGAGTCAATCTCACCACATGTGTTGCCGTTGTTGCAGCCTTTTCTCATGAATGTAGCTCATTCAACAGCTAGCTATGAAGGACGATGGTGTCGTAGGATTGATGTATTGTTTCTCCAACCAAGGCGGTCGGCAACAAGCACAACCCCGGACCCGCGAGCTTCAAAGGTCTGGTACCAGTCTAGCAGTTTCTGTTTTCAATCATTATGCTAATTGCGACTAAAACAAGAATGAAATGTTTAAATCATCTTAAAATAAAATGTATAAAGAAGGTTTTATTCTTTTTTTTACAAAGCTAGGCTAGGCTAGCAGTTTCCCCTCTAAGCCCGTTCATGTCCTCGGATGCACAAAGATCAATTTTGTATCAATCTTCTCATCTAACTTCACAAATTTCTCAAAATGTTGAAGCGGTCTTGTCGGGTCCTCTACAGCACCCTGCGGGTCCTTGACGACCCCCCGATGAACCCCGGTTTTGTAAAGTGTGATGTTGCCAGACGCCGACTGCTCCACTGGCCTCTAAACCAAGTTAAACATGGAGACAGTGTGAGGTTATTTATTGCCTCCATAAAAGCTGGTGAGTGCGAAAGGGGAGATGGGTGGAAGATGGAGGACGGGGTGAGAGACGGAGCAGCTGCAGGCTCGGCTTTCTGAGAGGCTGTAGTTTGTTATCAGAAGAGGATCGAGCATCACACAAATCAAAGCAGGAAGCGACACGGGAGGGGTGAATGCACCAACGCACACATGCAGCACAGAACACACAGTCCCATGTAAGTGAAGAGCCAAAGAGGAGGTCGTCTAAAAAGCTTTTACTTGCAGATAAGCACACATAATCACACAGACGCACAGCTACAGACTAACACGGCCAGTGTGTGATTCATACTGTACTAACAACTTCACACTTTCTCATTATGCCTCAGCCACAAGCACACGGATACATGTTCATACGAGGCGGCTTTGTCTCACAAACAAGCACAGATAACCACAAAACAACACGCGTACAATCCCAACACCTGCTTTCATACAAACTATTACCCACTTACCCACTCTGCCTCAGACTAGAACCCCGTCACGAGTCCCTGCTCATAGCTGATAGTGAGTGCATCGTGCTTCCAACAGCCTGGAGATGAGAAGGTTCAGCTGAGGTGATTGGATTAGTCTCTGTTCTCTCTGTGGTGTTGTGTCCTTAACGTACAGGGCGCCGTGTAGCAGGGCGGCGCTGACTTCAGCTTGTTGGATCCTGAATGTGTCCGGTTCATCTGGACGTCTGGCTGGAGGACAAACGTTTAGTCGGTTCACATGATATCTGATATCACATGATATCTGATCATCATTCAGAACCACATTAGCACTTTGAGACCGTTGAAGCTGCTGCTGTTACTCACAATGACGTCACTGTGACATCACCTGCAGCCGCTGGATGTTTAATAAGAAGTGAGTACTGGACTCCAAGATGGCACACACACACACACACACACACACACACACACACACACACACACACACACACACACACACACACACACACACACACACACACACACACACACACACACACACAGAAAGCTTTTCATATGACATTGGAAAGTTGTCCATGGTTGTCCTCGTCAAACAGCTCTGCGTTAGATGCCACAACTCTACACAGCAGTTTGTAACACACAACTGGAATAACGGACACAACCAATGTATCTCAAGGAAGAGATCGTGTTTTTGTTACAAGGTAAACTACTCAGAATGCTACTTGCATGTATGCGATTGGCACCTTGCTGGATGACGTTGCCTTGAACAGAGTTTTACTATATAACGTGGAGAGAGAGCTCCAACAGACAAAACCACATCGCTGTTGTCAGGTACGTGCCGACGTTCAGAAAGATAAGATGAAGTTGTTTAGTGCCCACGGTCCACTCCCACGGCGGCTGTCTGACTTTTAACTTGACGATTTGTCGCAGCTCGTGACAGTTTCCAGTGTGGATCCGGTTCAAAATCACACAAGAAGAGCAGCGAGAGAAACGCTGCAGTGATGGGTGTGCTAATGATGTGCCTGTTGTTTACTGCATGACGGCCTCACACACACACACACACACACACACACACACACACACACACACACACACACACACAGTAAGCGTCTAGCTGGAGTCTTAACTCTGTCACTCCGACAGCCACACAGTCTGCAGATAAACACCATCATGTTACCAGCTCACAACACTCACACCTTCCATATTTGAAACACAATAGAACACAATTGAAGAGGCCCCAAAGTGATTATGCATTCATTATATATATATATATATATATATATATATATATATATATATATCACATGCTCTCGCTAGATTTACTGCACAGTGAACAGCGGAGTGAGATTCAGGATAATTAATAATCATCATCACCGACAGGTGTTTGGTCTCACGACTGTAACTCTATAAAATGGGATTCACGGACTACATTTACATGCACATGAATATTCCACGAGTATTCCAAATGAGACGGTATTTGATGCGGGTCACGTAAACAGCATGTTCAGTTTGGATATTACAAATAAGATCCGACTCCAAATGGAGCAGGTGGGATGTGGAGATAATATTCAGGCTTTAGGAGCATTCTTTGGACACGTATACGACACGTTTACCGCTGTGACACTGGAGCTGGTTTCTGTCTCCTAGCGGCGCGGAGTGAGGCAGAGCGCGAGGTGTGCTAGCAAGCTAATTCTTGTCTCACCGGTGGTCCGATAAACATCAGATCAGATGAAACGGTGGACAGTTTAAACAGTGCACGCTATAAATAGACTCAATTTAAATCACAAAGAGAACTCAATTCTCCGAGCAGAGGCAGTCGAAGACTTCACTTCCGTTTCTTTTTTCCATCTGCACCTGCAGCTCTAATGGACGACAGATGGAAAACAAAAATCCATTTAATGCGAGTTACACAAATATGAGTTGTCCCATCGGTCCCAAACCACCAGCAGCCTGTCATTTATATATATATATATATATATACATATATATATATATATATATATATATATATATATATATATATATACATATATATATATATATATATATGTATATATTATTCTTTATTGACCACATACATAATGATGAAAATGATTCAGTGTTTTCTTAAATATTTACATTTACTTAAATATGTACTTGGCAGGAAGGAAACAACTTTCATGTAATTCAGTTTTTTTAAATCCTAATAATGAAAATAACCCTGAAGACTAAACGTGTCAGCCTCACGCATCCTGCTTAATTAGGATTATTGAATGTGTCCAAGTGTTCTCTTTAACCACGTGAACTCGTGTAACGTATTATAGGTGCTAAGCAGCCGTTACGCATGTTCATTTATGTTGTAGTGGAGTCCACGCAGAGCAGTTATCAGCTTCTTATTTCTCCATTTTGTTCGGAGTGAGTCATGGACTCCCGGGCAGCTGTCACACTCTGAACATCGTCTCATTAGCATGGAGGACGCCTCCTTCTAGATACCAGCAGCGAGCCCAACTCCACCACTTCACAGAGAGACAATCTCTCGCTCCTGCTTCGCCACAGCAGCACATCACCTGCTGCAGAGAACCTCCCGCTGCACTGGTGCACGGAGGGTAACCTCCCGCTGCACTGGTGCACGGAGGGTAACCTCCCGCTGCACTGGTGCACGGAGGGTAACCTCCCGCTCCACTGGTGCACGGAGGGTAACCTCCCGCTGCACTGGTGCACGGAGGGTAACCTCCCGCTCCACTGGTGCACGGAGGGTAACCTCCCGCTCCACTGGTGCACGGAGGGTAACCTCCCGCTGCACTGGTGCACGGAGGGTAACCTCCCGCTCCACTGGTGCACGGAGGGTAACCTCCCGCTCCACTGGTGCACGGAGGGTAACCTCCCGCTGCACTGGTGCACGGAGGGTAACCTCCCGCTCCACTGGTGCACGGAGGGTAACCTCCCGCTGCACTGGTGCACGGAGGGTAACCTCCCGCTCCACTGGTGCACGGAGGGTAACCTCCCGCTGCACTGGTGCACGGAGGGTAACCTCCCGCTCCACCGGTGCACGGAGGGTAACCTCCCGCTCCACCGGTGCACGGAGGGTAACCTCCCGCTCCACCGGTGCACGGAGGGTAACCTCCCGCTCCACCGGTGCACGGAGGGTAACCTCCCGCTGCACTGGTGCACGGAGGGTAACCTCCCGATGCACGGAGGGTAACCTCCCGATGCACGGAGGGTAACCTCCCGCTGCACTGGTGCACGGAGGGTAACCTCCCGCTCCACTGGTGCACGGAGGGTAACCTCCCGCTCCACTGGTGCACGGAGGGTAACCTCCCGCTCCACTGGTGCACGGAGGGTAACCTCCCGCTGCACTGGTGGACGGAGGGTAACCTCCCGCTCCACTGGTGCACGGAGGGTAACCTCCCGCTCCACTGGTGCACGGAGGGTAACCTCCCGCTGCACGGAGGGTAACCTCCCGCTCCACTGGTGCACGGAGGGTAACCTCCCGCTCCACTGGTGCACGGAGGGTAACCTCCCGCTGCACTGGTGCTCGGAGGGTAACCTCCCGCTGCACTGGTGCGCGGAGGGTAACCTCCCGCTCCACTGGTGCGCGGAGGGTAACCTCCCGCTCCACTGGTGCACGGAGGGTAACCTCCCGCTCCACTGGTGCACGGAGGGTAACCTCCCGCTGCACTGGTGGACGGAGGGTAACCTCCCGCTCCACTGGTGCACGGAGGGTAACCTCCCGCTCCACTGGTGCACGGAGGGTAACCTCCCGCTGCACTGGTGCACGGAGGGTAACCTCCCGCTCCACTGGTGCACGGAGGGTAACCTCCCGCTCCACTGGTGCACGGAGGGTAACCTCCCGCTCCACTGGTGCACGGAGGGTAACCTCCCGCTGCACTGGTGCACGGAGGGTAACCTCCCGCTGCACTGGTGCACGGAGGGTAACCTCCCGCTCCACTGGTGCACGGAGGGTAACCTCCCGCTGCACGGAGGGTAACCTCCCGCTGCACTGGTGCACGGAGGGTAACCTCCCCGTGGGTTTCATGGTGGAGGACGTCTCCTTTACAGAAGAGCCTCAAACTGCAGAAAGTGACCGTGTTAATAGGAAGACGCTTGAAACGGGCCAGTTGTTGTTTTTAATAAACAGAACATTCCTTATTCAAAATACCCAAAATCATGTCACGGTTTGGTGTTGCAGTCCTCTGGGTTTCTCTCTCGTCTTCTCGTGAGCGACGTGGTTCTGCATGAACACAATGATCTGATGAAGTTAATACCGTTTGGTGTTTTCAGTAAAGAGATTTATGTCCCTGCTGTTCGTCTGACAGGACACAGTGATGTCACATACTTGCAGAACCAATCAGAATTCAGCAAAATGTAATGATTGGTGTGTTTTTAGATGATGTTGACTGTGTATTGAAACGCCACACAGATGAGGCAGTTTAATACATAAATACAAGATGTTTCTTCCACACTCACACAGTGTTATTCAAAGACAATAGGGAAACACTCGGGACTTGAATACGATGTGGAGGCCAGGACATCTCTGCAGCTCCACAATATTCAATTTAAAGTTTGCTTTTAACAAATATTGCGATTTGGAAATTCCAGCAGGACACGTTGGGATTTCAATAGAATGTGGATTATCTGTGCAGCAAGAATCTGCAAATGAAATGATCAGATAAACAAAGTCAACTGAAAGTACAATATTCCCCTCGTGTAGTGGAAGGAAAGCAGAACATCTCCTGAAATGATAAATGCAGTAAAGTCAAAGCTGGATGTACAGTGTAGAGTAGATGTACTCTTATTCCCATCATCAGGGATCAGCTGGTCTAAAAATGTGACAACCGAGTAACTACTGAACCTCGACGCCTCATACACTCATATCCGCTCCACATGATCATTAATGAGCTCAAATGTTGAGACGAGGGTTTTCAGTTCAACGCTGACCCATAGTCACATTCAGCTTCCTGTTATTTGCAGGATCAGTGGTTAGTAGGTTGCAGCAGAAAGATGTTAATTAAATGAATAAAGTTAGGGAAAGGTGACTTTGGTCAGAAAACGAATGTGATTATCTCCTTTAATTGAAAGTTTAGAGCTTTGGGGACTTCTCGGTGAGGTACAGACCTCCTCCTCTGAGCCCAAGAACACAATTCAGAAGAGCTTTTGTGATAATGTCAAAAAGCAGACAGTGGCCTATATATTTCAATGAAACCTAGACGACACGGAGCCCGAGCCATTCTGCAAACGGAACTAAGAATAAAGTATTGGAGAACGGCTTTGAGAGTAATATCTCATATGCATATAGAAATGTGTCTTGTTGACGGTTATTTCATTTCAGATTTCTAGCTGCAGTGAGCAACACGGGAGGATTACAGGATCGTTACGGTGGAGAATATAAATGTACGTCCCTGCCCACCTGGATTCAGGTGACAAGTGTTGGAAAGCATCGCTCTGACTCTAAGCTTCATACGTGTGTGTGTGTGTGTGTGTGTGTGTGTGTGTGTGTGTGTGTGTGTGTGTGTGTGTGTGTGTGTGTGTGTGTGCAGGATCTGTGTGGGTTGCTGACTCACTCCAAAGCCGAACATGATCAAAGCCGGGACAGACTGAGACGGACAGGCGGCGGAGGACACGGTGAGCCAGAGATGGATGGAGCTCAGCTCTCACATTAGACGCCTGTCTGTCAGGCGGACAAATTATCGGGCTGACAGCTGATGAGATGCAAACTCCTGCAGGGTCGAGGTGCATTTGTACGCGATGGCGTCTTCGGGGGCAGCACAGAAACACCTGCTCTGCCATATTTGAAAACAGAAGGCATGTGTTCCCCCCCCCCCCCCCTCTGAATGCCACACATCTTGTCCGTGCAGGTATGTAGTGTTGTGTAACGTAACCAGCAGGTTGCCAAGAGGCAGAATGATAACCACAACATGTTCATCTCTTCCTCAGCGGCAGCAGGTGAACGTTTTACATCTTTGCGAACAGGTATATGTTGCACGAGGCGATCGGGTCGAAGACACGCAGCATCGGGGAGACCTCCTGCTGAGAAGCTCCTGCACCCAAAGGTGGATTCAGCAGTAATTACACTGAGTCTGCTCCACTCGTTGTGTGAGGCCAGCGAGGAGCTGCGAGTGCTTTTATCCAAGGAGGGAACGATGAAAGATGAATCAGAGCTCTGGAGCAAAACAGAAGAGCGAGTATCTGACTTATATTGTTTGACTGGCCAGAAATATGACACCAAATGAATGCTAATGTTGCTGCATGTCTAAAAAAAAAAAGCACATCATCCATGTGGACGATATTATAAAAGGGCAGCAGCTGAGCTCGTTCTGCTTCCCCCAAGTGGACAAAATAAATCAATTAGTACTGCCTTAAAGAACATTTTAATCTATTCTGTGGCCTCATCGTAGGTTTGAACATAAAATATAGAAACATGTTCTACATAGAATATGTACGATATCGGGTCGATACCGACTCAAGTAGCTGGATCAGGTATTGATAACAATGGGTCGATCCATTACATTACATTACATGTTTAAATACTTTATACTTTATACACTGGAATTTTAATTCTGGTTTAGGTTTTGACTCATTTCTTCCCACATTAAAAAGGTTGACAGTTGAATTGTTACATCTCGCCTCAGGATCCCCCAGAATGAGCTGGAACATGTTGCTGGGGGGGAAGTCTGGGTCAGCCTGCTGCCACCGCGACCCGACCTCGGATAAGAGGAGGAAGATGGACGGATGGACGGATGGACGGATGTAAAAAGTAATTTTCATCGTCTCCGACTGAAAAACCCCAATTATGACCCGCATGACTCATATGTGCTTTAATCCTGTTTAAGTGTCCCTGATAGACTACCCCATTAACTCCATCTGTAGCACTTTGCATTGTTTAATTTAAATGTGCGTTGCCTATCTGTACACGACCGACTGTGATTATGTGCGATGCTGTTTGTCTTGCCAGAAGCCCAATTACACGTCAGACACACAACAGGCTTGAACTCTTACACTCCACTGCAGAGGAAGTCTGCTAATCTGTGCGCTTATCTGCTTCCAAACACCAACTAATCTGCTTAAAAACACCTTGGAGTCGGACTGTGCAGTAAACCTCTACATTGTGCTCTTTCGGGCAATGTTTTTTGGAAGGCGAGAGCTTTTAAGCAGACTGAAAACACGCTCTCATTATCTGCCCTTCACTTCTCCGACGCACTCCGAGAGAGTTTGTGTACGTCTGTGCGTCTCGTCCTATCTTCCTGTTTGTGCTGGTGAACGGTAATCTGAATGAATAATTAATTCAGCTGTGAACCAGCTATAAATGGGAGGTTTGGTTTTCCTTTTTGCTCAACTACAAATGTGCTTTGATGTTTGTCAGCGAGGCTGACGAAGAGCAAAAGGAACGGAGACAGAAGAGGCTTCAGTGACTGAGCTCCCTGCACAGGATCGGAGACAGGAGAGGATTCTAAACTAATCCCACCAACAGAGTACAGTATCAACGAGGGCAACGGAGTCATCGCGGAGTCATCCCGGAGAAGTCGCTCAATGACACTGCTGTCAAACGCTCTTAACTGATCAAACTGGCAAATTGCTATTTAAGGCGCTGTGAGGCTGATAAAGATTGATCGAGACAAGCCTGCGTCACAATGGACAGTGATCTCCTCCCAATCACATCAGCAGACAATGCATTTAAATACTGCTTCTGTCAGCTAAAACTCTAGAACTGGTTGGATTAAAAGGCTGTTTATCTAAGACATCAGACTGAAAACCTTCAATACCAGTGATTGTATGAAATCACTGGTAGATCAACGAAGATGTAACATGTTGGCTCGTTGCACCAACAAGGATTCAGTTCATCTTAGACTTGATCTAATCAGAGTTCAGCAGAACTAGGTTTAAAATGAGTGAACATGAAACAGAACTCATGAACTTAAATCAATATGAAGATGGCTGCTGACCCACATGAAAAGTAATAAATACATCTGTGTGCTGACGGGTCCTATAAGTAGGCTATGGGGGGGGGGGGGGGGGGCTGCTCTAAATTCAGAGGAGTTCAGAGGAGTTCAGCAGAATCATGAAACTCTACTGGGTTTAAAGTTGAAGTTTAAAGTTAACACTGGATCACTTGTTAAATTGGAGTTCACGGTTTTGGTACATTAATCCAAGTTTAGAGTCGAAACTAAACTGAGGTTTTACTTTGATAACTCTTATTTCTAAAGTTTGATTCATGGTTAAAGTGATTTAATCAGGATTAATAATGAGTCCTTTATGTTTCAATACATCACAATGGACTGTATGGTATACGAGCCGTTCTTTGAACAAACAGCTGTTTCTGTCCCGTACGGAGGTTGAATCATTGAATCATTGAATCATTGGATCATTGAATCATTGAATCATTGGAGCCGTTGAAAGACGTTTTGAAGGGTAATGAGTCACGTTGTTGAACTAACATGTTGTAACATCTGGTTTTAATAAAACCACATCTTGGGATCTTAATTGTAAATGAAATCAGAGTTGATTAGTTCATTGGCTGGATGTCACACGTAGCATCAGACCACCTGTTGAACTCTCCATGTTTAGTTATTCAAACAAACTCGTTTTTATTTTAACTCATTTCAGAAACAAAACTTCAGAACGTAACCGTCAACGTTGACTGAAAGCATCAGCCAGTATTAGAAAAACAATAAATCTAATGAATCTAAAACAAAACGTATGGTTGGAAACAATGTAGCCAATCACAAGCTTTCAATCATAGAAAAGGATCTTCGTCACCAGTTGAACTGTAAATGTTCCACTTTGAGGACTTGAGGTTCAAAGTTCCCTCCTGACCTTTGAACCTTTGAACCTTAGAACCTTAGAACCGGTTTACTTCCTTTAATGGACTCGCTGGGAGTCGTTTCCACATCCAATGATAAACTTTGAACACAGCTATACTTCTTATAATTGGGTCTACATTTAGATGAAACGATCAGGAGACATTTCAAAGTGTGTCTGTTGATGATGAAATGTGTTTCTCTCTCTCTGTGTGTTGAGAAGGTTTTCAGCGGCCGTCATCGTTCTTCCTGTCCACACTGGCCTCAACGGTAGTTCTTCTTGAAACTATTCCAGTTGAAGTGATAGGAGACAGAATCCACAACGTATTATTAAGTAAAGCTGGAGTTCATGTCAGGCTCCAGCAGTCAGACTCATTCAAATCGAGTCTCTTACAAAGTCAGTCCTTTTAGTATTAAACTCCTTTGTTTCCACAGACGGTGCTTCCTTGCTGAGCCGAAGGAGGAATCGTCATATAAAAGAGGAAATTAAGTTTAAAAGACGTCTGTTGAGAATGATTGATTCGGCTGAAGCCTCGTCGTAGCTTTGACTCGACTTATGAATGCATGTGTTTGCAGAATGAGGTCAGATTGTTTCCCTCGTCACATTTACACTCAGGTTGGACAGGAAGTCACTAAAAACAATGTTCATCTGTGAGTATTGTCTTCAGACCGATTGATATCATTCAGCTTAGTTTATACTCACTGTATGAAGATGATGGTCACGTGACTTCACTGATAAAAGCACTATTTACATGTCACGGGACAGAAACAGGTCTGAAAAATCTATATTAGAGGAAATATTTTGAGGCCAAATGTTTGACATGATACTCAACCTGTATCTTCTATATAAAGCATGCGGTACCTGACTTGTTTGTACGTAGGGCGTGACATCTGCCGAGCGCGAGTAGAAACAAAGCTTTACTCTTCGATTCCAGCCCACAGCTGACAGCAGCGTTAGTCCCTAATCCCCGGCACTGATTAGTCCCCCAGCTGTGCTTATTCATCAATTATTTTTTAATCAAGAAACGATGTTTCAACGAGTCACCTCGAAGTCGGTGGATTGTGCGGATTCAAAAGGTCGGGACGAGGCAACAGCACATCTGCACGGAGGACGTGGAAGTATTCTGAGGCAGTAATGTACTGCAGGTGTACGATCATAACACAATGAAGCATGTGGTCCAGCCTGTGAGACAGGAGACAGGTCCCAGGTCCAGTCCGTTACAGCCGGTGGTGCATCCATCACCAGCCATGAGCCCCGTCAACGTGTCCTTGGTCAAGACATTTACTTTGATGCTTTTAGGTCACTTTGATGAAAATGGCAAATGATTGGTTTAATTGTCGCAGACATAAAGGAGTATAATAAATGACACCTCTTCTACAGTGTACGCCGTCCACAGCTCAGCGATGAGCCACAAGGCAGACACGGTCATGATGAGGACACCGTTACTGCTCTGATCCCACACCGCTCTTCCTCCCTCTGCTGCTTTAGCCCTCGACACCCATCACCTTGAGTTGCTATCAAAGTGTGACACTGATGATACGTTCCCTGGGCGGGGGATCCTGGGAATAGAACTTATCCATCATCCTGCTCTCCTCCGATAAAATCCTTTGCTGGAAAACAACAACATGGGGCACTGGAGAAAAGAGATTTAACACCCAAGATTCAAGGATAGCCGGCTGTCAGTAATCACGCATGGAGCTCGGGGCATTCTGAAGTCATTAAAGGTCAAAAATCACACGTGAATCCTCCTCCTCGCTCACCAGGAAGGAAGAGGAGAAAAATAGCAAGCAAACCCAGATATGTCATTATTTTCGGGGTGCTTTTATGAAACGTGCAGAAGAACCTGCTGCAGACGTCCAGTGGTTTCTACTGCAGGCTCACTGATCTACCGCTGCACTTTGGATTACGTCTCAGGGAGAAGCCTTCGAGTCTTTGGTCAAACTAATGAGAAGCCTCACTAGAAAGATAGGGGGCGAGATGATGGATAGGAATACATTTTGCTCTGTTGAATAAAGTTATGAGACGAAAAGTCTAAAAAAAGGTCCAGTAGTGGCCTCTGGGAGCCGCCTCTGTCAGGGGACAAGCATAGACTGTAGGAAGTGGACGTCGTCACTTACTGCTGTGTTCCCGTCTGTGGGATTACAAACCGGTCTCCGGACAGAGCCAAAGATCAGCGCATCAACCTCACATTTAAAGCACACACTTCCGTCACAGAGCTGGTGCTGACAGCTGCAGAGAGTCTGAAACACTCGTGGTCTCGACAGTAGTTTGTATTTATTCAACATTACAGCCGCGGTCGCTGCAGACGCACCTGGTAAGATCTGTACTGAGTGCACTTTTCTAGTTATATAATGGAGTTCATGCATCATTTAAAGAGAGTTACTGGGGGCATGAAAGGCCTTTTAGTACAAATGCACAAACTCTGAAAGTACCAACTTTCATAATACAATCTGCCATATTAGACTCGCCTTAGAAACTTCATGAAATTAGTATTTACGTTCTCACATTGAAGGCCAGCCAGAGAATGAGGGCCTTCTGAGAATGTGCTACAATGCATTCGAGCTACTTTCCTCCATCAGAAGCCACAAAAGATGTTTGAAAGAATCTTTTAATAATGATAACCGTGCATAATTGAGGAGGCTGGGAGCTAATGACTCCAGCGTTGACACAACCATCTGAGCTGCATGTTAATGATGAACATGGAATTCTTTAAAGACCAAAGCGCTGAACATGCAGGCTATTTAATGTTGTTAATTCTTTACAGACATGTTTCCACATGCAGATCACAGAGAATGAGCAATGACATGATGACGTCTTGCTGTGTGATCACAGAAGGACTACTTCATGGACCCATGGTACCGAGTCGGTTTACATTTATTCTTCTTAATCCAACGACCACAAAGAGATAAAAATGACTAGAAAGAGACAAGACCACAAAGAGACAAGTCCACAAAGAGACAAGACCACAAAGACCACAAAAACAACTAAAAGAGACAAGACCACAAAGAGACAAGACCACAAAGAGACAAGACCACAAAGACCACAAAAACAACTAAAAGAGACAAGACCACAAAGAAACAAGACCACAAAGAGACAAAAACAACTAAAAGAGACAAGACCACAATTCTGAGGAAGTCAGGAAGTCTCTGTCCATAAAGTAGAACATAGTTTTTAACCATTGTGTCCACTGAGCAGCAGACCCGAGGACGTGGTGACGTGTGCGTAGGAGAAGCTGAACTCGACGACATCAGAACAACGAGACCTCAGGTCGGTTATCTTTCAATGTGTCTGCCGTTCACTCAGAGTTCAGTTCATCCGCTTCAGTACCGGCAGCGCTGCAGCGATGAAGGTCGGAGCTTTCATAACCAATAGGAGCGTTAATAAGCGAGAGAACAACACTTTGCATTCCAGCAGTTTGAACTGGTTTATTGTCCCACAGATCAGACCAGCGACGGTTCCTCAACACTGCATACACCAGCTGCATAATACAATTTTCACCTGAATTAGT
This sequence comes from Leptoclinus maculatus, assembly GCA_032191485.1. NCBI lineage: Eukaryota > Metazoa > Chordata > Actinopteri > Perciformes > Stichaeidae > Leptoclinus > Leptoclinus maculatus. The sequence continues at coordinate 23,001,546 of JAVDOI010000003.1, read as the reverse complement.
TTTTTATTGATTTTTTTTTACAGCCAATCAGTTTGATATCATTTGAAAAACAAACTATTATTTAAAAAGTGAAAATATTGAGCTCTAATTATAAACTAGAAGTAAACAAAGAACAGAAGACGAGCGTACGTTGGGGGTTTCATTTCCTTTGAACAGTAGAAACATCATCGTACATTAAAGGCTTTGATGACGTATAAACACGACTAGATGAGTCAGCTGGTGTGAATGGACGCTCTAATGGGCCGCTGCTTCCCGTCCCACAGTCCACTATTTGATTTCCGTGGCACATTATCAAGAAGCATTTACCTTCAAGAGACTCTAACGAGGACATATGTGCTCAGCTGGGGTCCTCAGTAGGATCCCTTTCAAAGGGTTTTAAATATTCTCCACTGTTGATGTTCATCGCCAAACTGTTACGTTGCCAACGGACAGGTGTCCGTGATTCCAAGAGGGATGCTTTACGGAGGCGATCCCAAAACCCTGGATTAATAAGGCTTAATTATAGCGATCATTTGAGCTTGTAATATTTAAAGTACGTCCTTCCAAAGTCCCTGCAGTGTTCCTGCATAATGGATTCTGTAATTCTGAATGATACTCCACACTATTTATTTAATAGTGGAAGACTTCCATGAGAGGATATGAAGTTATCAAAGTTAAAGCGCAGAAGTCTCAGACCTCACCATCAACACTTAAAGACACAAATAAGATGTTTTAGTGGAGCATTTACCACCTGAAGTGTTTGAGGACGAGGGGAGCTGTGCAGGAGCTCTGCAGTCGTCAGTAGAGGGATGGGAATGTCAAGCAAAAGCATTGAACTATTGATCATTACTCAAGTATAAAGTCCATGTACACTACTGTGCAGTATCAACTGTTCATATTTCCTACTTCATATAATGTGAACTCAACCATTCAGTCCAATTATATTTTTTGCTGAAGCCTCTTGTTGTTGCTCTCAGACTCCCCCACGTGAGACTAATGAAGGACAATCTTTTCTTACCTCAACTGTGCTGCGATTGAGAATTTATGTAAACTTGTTTGCACACAAGCGGAAAAATCTAAATATTTAACCAAACGTGATTTTAAAAAAAAGGTTGAAACATCCATCTTCTGCTTCATGTCTGGTAAGAAAGATAATTGCAACAATATCAACTGTTACGTACTTAATAGTGATGCATTACACCGTTAGAACGACTTTAAATCAAACACCTCGGGAGCTTATCTGACTTATTAGGGTACAACACTAGCTAACACCAGCTAACACTAGCTAACACCAGCTAACACTAGCTAACACGAGCTAACAAGAGCTAACACGAGCTAACACTAGCTAACACGAGCTAACACGAGCTAACACGAGCTAACACTAGCTAACACTAGCTAACACGAGCTAACACTAACTAACACTAGCTAACACGCGCTAACACGAGCTAACACTAACTAACACTAGCTAACACGAGCTAACACTAGCTAACACGAGCTAACACTAGCAACTGGAGAAGCAGTAGTTAGAGGAGCAGTAGTACTCAGACCAATAGTATTAGTTTAATAGGAACATTGGTATTATTAATGAAAAGAAAAGAATGATTCATACAGTGTAAATAACCCCACAATACATCAACTGTGTATGAAGTGAAAATACAGATGAATAAGAAAATGAATACGCAGTATGAACATAGCAGCAGCACTGATTGTCTGATTGTCCCCAGAGGGAGGAACCACCTAAAGAACAGAGGAGACAGAGGAGAGAACAGAGGAGACAGAGGAGAGAACACACCAGAGAACGCCGACACCTGCAGTAAATACCAGCCGCAGTAAAAGGACGGATCAGGATCAGGATCAGGACCAGGATCAGGATCAGGACCAGGATCGAAAGCCTTCTGCAGCACAACTCAAATGTTTCATGTTTCATGTTTTCATTCCAGACGGATTCAGCTCGGTAAGCTGCAGGTTACGGGGAAAGCCTCGAGTGTAATAGTGTCCCAGGTCTGGTACAGTCCGCTCATGATGGGATCTGGTGCATTAATCCTTAATGGCTTTCCTGCAAATAAGAGACTATTGATCATCAATAAGTCACTGGATAGCAAATTAACGGGCAATATGTTTGAACATCTATTAATCATTTAACGTCATTTATCAAGCAAAAATAACTAGTTATAGCCTTTAGAATGTGACCAGTTCTCTCTTTATGTCATTATATATTCTATCTGTTGGTCTATAAAGAACAAGCAACTTGATTTTATAACCTTGAGCCTTGAGAAATAGTCTATTCTGTAGATGATTCATCTAAAGAATATCAATAGATGAATAGAGTAGAAGGGCCTTCAGAGAGGGCAGTGAGCGAGCTCCTCTCTGGACCACGCTACACCTTTACAAGTTTCATGAAGACTGAGTCTGTAATCCTGCTGACAAGCAGAAAAACAAAGAAACCAACAAACCCAACACAGAACCTTCTTAGAGGTAATGAAATGAATCCACAGCTGCAGCGGACTATTGATGTTTAATTGTTATTTTTCATTGATTATTGGCCACTTAAACAGGAATGACATTCTGATCATTTCTTATTGACACATTGAGCAGCACCAACTTCAGCATTCATTAGGAGTCGTGTTTGAGTCCACCTGATGACATGAACACCACTAGTCTCTCTCCTTTAGCTCTGATTTGGGCTCTTTAGCTGCTGAAGGCTCCACTGTGGCCGCCTGCTCGTCGCTACCCTTGTCTGTACAGCGCAGTGAGTCCATGCAGCTAGCAGAGAAGACGTAGCAGCATGACGTGTTGGAGTTCATTTGCAGACATTGCATGCAACAGGTAAACTTAGTGAGAAATATCAACTTAAACGTGCAGAACACAATCATCGACCCGGCTGGACCGTGATGAACCAAACAATCCGATGGTAGGAAAGGTTTCCACTAACTGCTGTTCAGTAGGTGGTTTGTTCCAATTCATTACTTCCTGTACGGGAAACGTCCACATCCAACTGCAGAGTTTCATTTGGGCCAAATGTGAATGAGCTCTCAAACGCTCATCACGGGGGAGACAGACTCACTCTCCATCCTTATGCTTCTCAACCGGCATGGTGCTGTGTCTGATGGTGACCTATTTGGCTACAGAAATGCTGCCAGTAAACACTGACAGAGATAGTATTGTCTTAGTTGAAATGGACCATTTATTTTCACACAAACAAAATGTTTTTTTATGGGGGGGGGGGGGGGGGGGGGGATTCACCACCTTCTCCCCGCTGTCACACGGCGAACAGATTTAGCAAACTGTCACTTCACAGCTTCATTTTCACGGCACCCATCGGGCGTCACCTTGCTCCTGAAATTAAAAGCCAACAGCAGACGAGGCGTCTGAGCGCGTGCGGCCTGAGAGGAAGAGAGCCTCGTCTTCAACCCTCGCTGCCGTTTGTTTCATTTAAACGACGGAGAGGTTTGACTAACTCTAGTGACACGTTTCAGACTTTGTGCTGAATTAAACTTCTTTGTCACATACGCAGTAGTACTCCCCAATATCTGTAAACAGACTGATGTGTACAATCAGCAGAGTTCCCCTTTAAAGCTAAGCTAAGCTAAGCTAAGCTAAGCTAAGCTAAGCTAGCCACATCCTCACTCCGGCTCAGTATTCAAGACACAAACACGAGACTGACAACTCATCTCATTAATGGAAAGAAAACAAGTCCATATTTCCCAAAACGTCAAAGTAAAGTGCACCGCTCCACTCGTACTGGTAAGAAAACACCAATTCGGTTCACTTGAGGGGGAAAAACTCTGAATTATGACACATTTGGGTGCAGTGTGAACGCCGTCTTCATCTTTCCTCGTTAGATCAGCAGGAAAACAGAGACGCAGGAGAGAAGAAACCAATGAAAAATGAACCCACCAGCTGTGATGATGAATTCTGCAGTGATCAGCGATATATATTACATAAACATCTCTGTCCAGAGATATTCTGCCTCTGTGTGTGTGATGTGGAGGTAGTAAATGAGAGATCGGGGTGTTTCTATATCGATTTTTTTGCTGATCGCGGCCAACTCTACAGTGCGTGAACTATTATATAGGAATTAATTATCAAGCGCAGTGAGTCAGAGATCATGTGACAGACCTCATAGCATTCATCTCAGCAGCAATGTGATGTAACACACAAAGATACCTGGTAACATGCTGGATTTCTATCATGGCTGCTCCACTCTCCCCTGACATAAAGAAAACGGTGGGACCATCTTATCTCGACTGTCAGAGGGATCCAAGAAGAAAGGCGTCCAGTGGGAGAGAACTGTGCCGCAGTTCCCAACATTCAACACACAGTATATTCTCCGCCCTCGGTTTTCCTATTTTGCGACAGCCTTTGAGATACGTTTGTGACTCGTTGCACCAAAAAGACATCTTTGCTTTCATTGTAATCAGAGGATTAGTAGAAGACAGACGTGTGCCGGACCAACCCATGGCTGTAAACAGGAGATATAACAGTTTGTAAATACTGGCACGAACAGAACGGTTATTAATGTGACATCTGTCCTTTTCCTCAAATGTCTACCTTTAGAAGGATCTAATACTCTGACCTGCAAATCACCAAAAAGGGTTTCCTACTGAGAAGGTGTGTATAAAACATTGTACTTAAGCAGTGGACACTATTACAGAGACGCTGTACTGGTTTAAAGGGTATTTTAATGGATGATTGTAGTTTATTATAACTTGTGTATTTTTATAGTTTTCGGCTCAAACTGAAATGATTAGTTAATTAATCAATTAGTCAACCACTAGAAAATAAATCTTCCAAAATGTATTGTTCTATCTCCTAAGATAAGAACAGCGCTGGTTTCCTTCTATACAAACTGAACATCTTTAGCTTCACTTTGTGTGTAGATTGTTTTGATGCGAGTGTTGGAGATATCTAGATATCTAGCGTCTCTCCAGTAGAATGGGACGACATGGCACTGAGCTTGTAGCGGCAAAAGATGTGAAAAACTCAACAGCAATGTCTCTTTGCTGGAATCATAACCGGCTACTAAAGAGAACACAGACCTTGTTTTGAGTAATGGAGGAACTATTTTATAATAGTAATTGTAATACATTTGAATTATCCTTTGAACATGAAATCTGAACACAAATGTGACAGCTGGTTGAAAATGTCAGACGTTGACTCTACGTTAACCTCCTTTCTGACTGAAGAGAACTACGAAATGCCACGAACACTTGAGCTTAACTCAAAGTGATGAGGTCGTCACTTTCATACATTTCCCATAGTTCCCTGTTGAAGTGGCACACGTGTGATTATTTGGTAGAAACGCTAAAAAGAATCCATCGACGTCGACATAGACGTCCATTCATCAGAAACTCATCTGTACACATGATCACAGAGAGACGGAGCTGCTGCGTACGAACATCTACAGCAGTCGAGCTCAGACTGCAGACACTACACAGTATATACTGGTGCTAACAGAACCGGACTATTATACTCTTCTGCTGTGATGAAATCTGTCACTTGGGTGCATTAGAATACATTAGAGACAATGGGAACCCCCCCCCCGAGCGGGGCTGTCCTACGCGCGAGGCGGCGGCGTGACAACGCTTTCATATTTTACCTTCTTCATGTGCGGAGCGACGCCGTCACACTCGTGCCTCGCTGACAAATGAAAAATGTAAGGTCGATGACTACTCTTTTTTTTATTTGTATTTCTTTCTCCCCGTGATTTAGAGACGTCTATCCGGGACCCCGTGTGTTTGGTACCTGCTCATTACCATCGCTGGAAGATGACAGGTTCCTCATGCAAACAAGACGCTGACACTCGAGCTAAAAGGAAACTTTGAATGTAAGAGAGGAACACACTGTCGTCATCTCTCACACACACACACACACACACACACACACACACACACACACACACACACACACTGTCATCACACACACACACACACACACACACACACTTTGTGGCCGTGCCCGCCACCAAAAACAGAAAGACTTGCTTTGCTTTGCCCAAAGTGATTTTTCCAATGAGATTGGTCCATGTGTGAGTATTTGTTCCCCCCCCCCCCCCCCGCCTCCTTCCCATGCTGCCATACTTTGGCACAATGTGAGCGTGTGTGGATTCCCGTGTGTGTGCGCGCATGCTTGTATCTGAGACAAGGCCATCCATCTCAGACGGCGCCATCTGCGAGCAACAGCCTTGTTTACTTATCCCTCGACCAGAGAGCAGCAGCAGCCTGTCCACAGGTACGCGAGCAGCCAGCGCACGGGACGAACTGGGAGGAGCAGGAGGAGGAGGAGGAGGAGGGGGAGGGGGAGGAGGACGCCGTCTACTCGTCGCTCTGAAGTCATCTTTAGCCCCTCTCCACTTTCTCACTCACTTTAATTCACTCATCTTTCCAAAGCAATCCCCGTCACCTCCTCTCCGATCCCCCAGCTTTTCACACCATTTGCCATTTTTCTCTCTCAAACCTCCTACAGCCTCTCCTTTCTAGGTTGCACTCGCTGTCTAGTTGTCTTCCCGAAGCAATTCTTCCCCCTACCTCGGCCTCTCCCTTTCCCCACAGTCCTCCCTCCAGAGTTGTCCGCTTCATCTGGTCAAAATATCTTTCAAACCCAACCCCTCTCTTCCCCTCAATCTGCTTCACTTCCTCCTCGACCGCTACATCTCACCGCACATCATCCTCACATTTTCTCTGCCACTTACTGGTTCTATCGGAGGACAGCGAACAGCCGGCATGGAGCCGATGGGGGGGGGAAATAGCGGCCCGTGATGAATATCCATCCCGGTACCGCTAGCCGTGTCTCAAGTCGCCGTGGCCTCCAGCCCACAGATGCCACCATCTATTCGTCACAGGCGAGACGGGACCCACAGGAAGGGTTCTTGTGCCAGAGCTAAGGAGGGAGCGACTCAGTGAGTATTTTGTACCATATAAGAGGTTGATCACTGAGATGATCACCTAAAGCTAAAGCGCTGGTCAGCTTAATTATGTGAGATTTCAAAAAGTATCCAACCAAGAAACCCAGCCCAGCATTGCCAACTCAAATGAAAGCAGCACTAGATCCAAAATTCACTAAATGTAGCAAGAAAGTCGCCAACTTGGCAACACTGACAGCGCTCCAAAGCCACGCCCCCAAACCTAACATGATGTAAAGAACAAGAGAAACGTTGGTTTAGTACCGAGTGCAGAGGACATGCAGGAAGACACACAGTCTGTCTTTGCCTAACAAACAACTACCTGTTCAAGAGAAAACTCGTGTTAATTCTGCCACCTTACAGACGTCTCTGGATTGAACACCTTGGCATCACAAACCCTTTGATGGGAACCACAGCGCTGATATTATCGTTAAACTAGAGTTTGAAACCTTTGTGATCGTAATTGATGGTGTGTGTTTCTTGCCTTGCCTGAAATGTTCCTTTCACAGCGGCACACGTTGTACACACTTTGACAAGACACTCTAGTTCAACGCTGCAGATGATTTCCTCTGAAGGTGCACAGAACAGTGAGGGGAAGAAAATACTGCTAATGGATAAAAAGAGAGCGGGGTTAGATGGGGGGGGGGGGGGGACGTCGACATGATTGAAGTTCCAGCCCAATTAACTGGAGATCACTTAAACGGCTGGTGAGCTGGAGAGGTCATTATGTTGAAGAGCTCTGAAGAAGCCCATTAGGGCTTTCCAAAACCGGACCCATGACTCCTCCACTCTGGTTTTCTGGTTCTCCGATAAGAAGACACATGGCTGATTCTGCCGGCCTGTTTAATAAACGTTTTACCTTCACTGAATGTGAAGAAACGCGTGCAGTCATCCATGTGGGCTCAATCATCCGTACACACCATCATTCACTAAGCTAGTGCACACAGTGGAAGCGCTGCAGAAACTTTATCCTCCGACACTAAACTATGAGAAGAAATACCAACGAACAAATCAATGTTCTCCACAAACTGAGCACTGCTCACAGAACAAATCCAAGAAATATCGACTTCCACGTTATCCCTGCAAAAGAGATGGTAAACTAAACAATGTACAAATGTTCCCCTGAACAGCCAGAGAAACACAAATTGCAACATCAATACCGCTGTAAAGGGACGGGGTATAGAAAGGTACGCTCGGTGTGTGGGGATCAGTCGTTCATGCGCAGCATCTCTTCATAATCACGCTCCTCTGACCGTGAACATCAGAGCAGCATCTCCTACATCAGTCACGCCGTCCCACCGACATGAAGCCGTCCGTCTCAGCCTCCCTCTGAAACCCCACGCTCACTTCACCAGCATCTGATCAATCTAAAATGTACTCATGACGGGGTTTTTCTTTCCAAATCAAAACCGATCAAAGCTGCGGCATCGTCGGGTCTTTTTGCAGCTTAAACCTCGAATGTTTTGAGCGTCTCTCCGATTCTTCAAATGCGATTATTAAAGCAGCAACGTGAAGCGCCACAAAGAGACAAAGCACAAATCTTAATCTAAGAGCACAATGTGCTCAGAATCCTAATACTGTGTTCACACCGAACGCGGCGGCGCGAAGGACACAACGTCAAAATATGTGATAGAAAACGAGGACTCGTTTCAGGAACCCAGCAGCTGTACAACTCACTTATTCAGGTGTGTGGCAGAGTCGGTAGTATTGTTCTCTGTTGGTGATGAACAAAGGGATAACTTATTACTGCGAATGAACTGTTCATTTGTAATGGTGGTGCATAATGCTGAAGAGCAACAGGAGCTCATAGTTTCCTTTTTCCATTCCTAAAGCACATCTCTCGCAGCAGAGCCCCGGTAGAGACATTGCCATATGACCTAATTATCTCTCATTAGTGGCCTCAGTAATTACAGGCCATTTTACAGCTCCATCTCCTCTGTCTCACATAGGAGGGGATTTCAATTAGGATTGCCTTGCAGCTCTGCCCGCCTCACTTTCACAGCTAAGCCACACTGTCACCTGTGTAGCCAAGCATAGCCGAGCGGCAGGCCCGCCCGGCACTCGTGGAAAGCTCCCACAAAAGGACAGGAGTGTTTCTGCGGCCGGCTTTTATTCATTCCATTCCATATCGTGCGCCCATCAACGAGACAAAACAACGAGACAGCTGGAAGAGGTATCTTCTTTCAGTCAAGAGAATGATAACCTTTTATGCCATCTGCTGCAAGCCGGCACATCATGAAAAATGCATTAGGAACAAACTATGTGTTGCTGCGCATCTTCCTGTCACAGGTAAATAGCATGTGGAATGCAAAGTCTCTGGCGTCGGAGTGACAGCGAATGCCTCCATCGAGCCCGATTCGTCAAACATAACTAGGGGGGAGGAATTGAGCTGCACTCGCATTATTCAGCTAAAAGCACCGTCGGACTGAGAAGAACCAGGGGAGGACAGGAAGCAGACAGAGGAGGCTGCAGGAATAACTCCACGGTCCCCTCCACTCCCGCTTATCATTTATCTCTCACTCCAACCCTGGTGCCAAATCACTCACCCTAATTAACAGGCCAGCGAGAAACACCAATCAATACTGCGGGGGGATAATTAACCCCTTGTGTTCTCAATCGTCTCTACAAAAGGTGAAATTGAAATTGATTGAGATTACGTTTTGTTGGCTAATTGTGGCTCCTCAGGCGGGTGAAGGGGGGGGGTCGATTAATGGCATGTGAGCCGTTATCAGGAATCAGTGTGAGAGCATTGAGGTTGTGTGACTGCTGAGGAAAGCTTTCATTCTGAAGCCACACAAGGAAACGGTGTACAACAGCTGCTCCAAAAGGCTACGTGGCATCAGAAAAAGGAGGAGTTTCAGACTCAATTCAGGCTCGAGGCCCAAACCACAACGACACACTTCAAAACGCAGACTGCTGGTCTGCAGCGAAGGCTAATGACACACACTTCTATTCAGGCAAGCTCCTGTTTAACAGCTGTAGAGATCTGATCCGTCATTGGTCAACTTATGTGTCTGTCAGCCAAAACGTAAAGGTTGTTTATAAAATGACATCTTAGATTAACCTCTGGAACACATATAATCATAGAGCTGATAGATGGATGTTTGGGTTTATTACTCTGTACAAATATGATATGGTTGATACAATAAACGCAATTGTTGTTGCGATTTGTCTTATAGTTTCATCAAGTTCATCAGTATCTGACAAAGAGAAGTCAGGCCACTCTGAACCGGAAAAACCTTCAGCAGATAAAAAGTAATAGTGCTAAATATTATCATTATGATATCAGTTAGTTGGAACATCTTATTGTGAAGTTGATATTAATTTGTACCACAGCCCACTAATCCTACCAGTAGACACAGAGTCTACTTCACGTATTTTACAGACTAATAGAGACAACGTCCTGTGCTACATACTCTGGTACGGTAGGCGGCGGTATGCACCTAAATATTGGTAATGCAATACACCCAAAACATCTATTTACCTTCTCGGCCCTGGAGTGTTGATTTTGGGCGACGACAGAACGTTTCAGGTTCCTCCATGCGGGTCACCGCAGTCCGGTCTCTGTGCAGAGCCTCTGGTCCACCAGTGGTTCATGTTCTCCCTGTAATGACTCCAGAGTCAGACTCCAGGTGTGTCGGCACGCTGCTCATTAACAGCGACATTCTTTAAATGCTAAATGAGTTCCTCACATTGAAGACTGTCTTCCGACCAGCACCACCATTTAAGACCGTTGACTTCAACTTTACTTCGGCTACTTCATCCATGGCCGACTTCTACACCTGTGTGAAGCAACCGCGACATCAAACGAGCCTCGCGCGCTAGCGTCGCCGGAGGTTCGACCGCCGGACGTGACGTCATCGCGATACCGCACGCTCCGGGGCCGCAGCCAATCATCAGCGCCCTCTACCGGCCCTGACCTCTGTCAAATGAAGGCAAAAATGAAAAAAAAAAAAAAATGTATATCATTAAAAGTACTTGAAACAGTTGGAACTCTCAGGAAATGATATCTAGTGTGCATCACCTGACTTCTTCTCCTCTCCGAGAGCGAGTCAGCAAAGCTGCGGTTTGAAATGACATCAAGCTTCAGGTGGGTAAAGCTTTGAAACCTGCTATAATGAGCTAGGGCGGCTGGAAAGCCGTGGACCGAAATATTTCTCCTCGTGACTGAGAGTAAATGAGCCATCAAATATTTCTGTCCACGGTAGCCAGGAAAAGGTAATTTTGGGTTGATGGATGACGCCCACATTGTTAGCACAAATTGTAAATCCATCCCCACTGTCAGGACGAAATTGAAGCATCATGAGGGGAAAACAACAACTTGCTATTATTCTGTGGAGAATAATTATCAGTCAGGAATACTGAGGGTTCCATGGGTGCTGCCGGACTCTTTGGGGGAGCGGTGTTACATTATTCAGCGAGAATATCGGCTATTTCTACATAGTTATTCTTAATGCTTGTCATCAGCGCTTCCAGGTTTGATTCTTTCACCATCAGATGAAATCATGCAGCTTCACCAGAAACTTCTTCAGCTCAGACTCCAGCTAGTCGCAGACAGACCCAGATCCGGCTTTGCCCCTCCTTCAGGCCAGGAGCAGGGCTTCACCTCGCTGCTCTGCCCACTGGAGGCCCAGGGCGTAATGCTGGGCCCGCTGGAGAGAAGGGAGGCACGAGAGAACCAGAACCAGGACTGAGCAGGAGCAGACTGTCAGATCCTGCTGCAGTAACATGAGAGGTTTCCTAAAGGCACTCTAAAGGGATCCTCATAGTAACTTAAAGTATAGGTTATAATGTAAATGCATGTTGTCAACAGACAGAATATTACAGGTGAGAGAGGTGCAATGCAGAGAGGAAGGAGCTGTGTAATAGCTCAACGAGGATTGGGAGTCATACCGAAGAATCGTTAGAAGGTAAATAGAAAGAATGAAAAGAATTCAGGCCGCGCAGGAGGTAAAGAGTATCTCACTCCTAATTCACCTTTTACTCCTCACAGACCCAAAGTGATGAAAGGAACTCAGATCCTGAAACAGGATCGAGAGCAGTGGCGGCTGGTCCATAGAGGGCGCTAGGGCGCCGCCCCCCCTTGAGCTACAAATAATACAAAATAAAATAAATAATAATAATAATAATAATAAACTATACAAATTGACAATATTTGTGTTTTTGAAACATGGAATCACCCAGTAATATGTGTAAAATATGATATCTGCGGTAAATATATGCTTTTCCTGCTCGTCCTCTCTGCCTGTCTGCTCGTCCTCTCCTCGTGTGCACGTCTCAGCTGCTGGGGCGCTGGAGAAACTGCCCCAAAGAGGCGGGTCTATGAAGCAGTTTAGCCAATGATGCTTTAATGCTGACTAAAGATATAAATGAGTGACATACAATTTAGCCAATCAGCGTCCTCAAATAGATTCAGCTTGGGGCAGATTTAATTCTGCCCCAAGCTGCGCGTTCTCGTCAGGACTAGTCTCTACAGGCGAGCACTGCTCCTCCAAGACCCGTTTGAGAGGAGAACTGAGAGGAGAAACTACTGAAAGAGCTGATCCCAGATCAGCCTGACCTCACAATCAGACAGCAGACTAGCAGGAAAGAGAAGCAGTACATGAAGCTTCTCTACTAGCTGTACACCAGACAGGTTTGACTCGCTGGATGCAGTCATGATAATAACTTATTTATCTTTTTAAAACAACGGGGACAGAACCAGCATGGACAGTTAGGGAGTGAGGGACATGAAGCACCTGTCTGAGAAATGGATATATAGTTATATATAAATAATTATAGTTATATATAAATAATTATACAGAATATTATATGATATATATATATATTATTATATTATACTGAATATTATTATATGATATATATATTATATTATACTGAATTCCCTGTGAGGGTGACTCAAATAAGATGTCCTGACGTGTTTGTCAAAGTGTTATTTACTGCTTTTTTTCGTGTTGGAATGAATGATAAATATTTAACTGCAAAGTAGTAATGCGTGTTTGATACCTTCATTTTTTTGCATTAAATCATTCTGGGATGTTTGCTGAAATTGATTGGATGTAGCACAGCCCTACCAAGAACATGTTCCACCAGCCGCCACTGAGTCTAATTAAATATCAGGAGTAATTATGACGCTCCAAACCCACTCTGCATAATATGTGGCAACCCACTCTGCATAATATGTGACGACAGAGGAAGAGGAAGAGGAAGATCAGCTGCTGGAGATTGTAAATGACGGTGGGTGGCCTTAAAAGTATGTTTGAGACAACAACTCTGCTGGTGTTTTGGATTGACATTTAATTAATAACACCTAAAACAAAGTTAGACTGACGGAAGAGATTAGATGAGTAAAGAAGTTGGAAACCATGAGTGTGAATAAAGATCGCGAGGAGTAGTTTAAATCTCAGTCAGTGATTATTGACTTTGGGTATTCAGGTATTAGAGTAAATTTAACGTGTTCCGTGAAGCATAGAATATAGTCGGGGCCGGCGATGTCAGAGGGAGGGTAGTTGGTGATGGAGGTGGGCCGGTATTGGACCATCCCAACCCCGTCGGTCTACCGGGGATTTCCCCGGTATCCCCGATGGCCAGCCCGCCCCTGATTGAGACACAGCTGGCGCATAGAATGGCATGACGTCACACAAAGATCAGAGACGCAATGATTCGTCAAGATCCAAAGGCAACGCGTCACAAATGACGTCAGTTCAGAAACAGACTCTAAAGGCATGACGTCACAAAGATCAGAGACACAATCATTTGTCCAGATCAAAGGCAAAGAAACTCTATATAACAGACTTTACTTCTCCAAACTAGTTATTTGGACATTCAAGAGACACCAGATCAGAAGCAAAGAAACTCTATACCCCAGACTTTAATTCTCCAAATTAAGGACTTTCAAGACCCCAGTACAGTGGAAGGAAGAAGGATAAATATGTATCACGACCAAATTAATGACCTCCAGCAGCGTCTATATGACGCACAGTATGACATTGATGTCAAGTTGGAATCACTGAAGAAGCTAAATAATGAATTGGCCGTGCTTGAAAAATACACAGAGAGAATTCATACATCAAATTCAAATCTGCAGGCAGAGGTCCATGAGCTGCGGGATGAATTGTATGATCTGCAGCAAAATGACAGAAACCTGAGTAAAACAAACCAGAGCTTGACTGCTCAGTTGAAACGCCTCCATGATCTGAAGAGTGAAAAAGAGACTGAGGTCACAAATCTCAGGGACATTGTTGATGACCTTCGGCAGACTCTAGAGCAGACTCAACAGGAAAAGTCAGCCCAAATTAAAGATCTGACTGATGAGAAGAAAACACTGGCCAACAACTATTGGGCCAATTCGGAGGAGTTCGAAGAACGAGAAAAGTCTCTAAAGAAGGTAAATCAGGTTTTAACGGAAAAACTGGCCCTGCTGGAATATCGGATAGAAGTACTTGATGCAAAGCACTATAATCTGGTTGATGATCTGCAGGAAAATGAAAAAATCCTATCTCACTTTAAGAATCTGACGGCTAAACAAAGTGACAAGATTGAAAAACTGGAGACCACGTTGCAAAACCTTCTGATCCAACAAAGCATGTCTGAGATGCACGAGATTTGTCCTGAAGAGAGCCTCCTGGAGAATACACCTGATGATGAGATGCACGAGATTTGTCCTGAAGAGAGCCTCCTGGAGAATACACCTGATGATGAGATGCACGAGATTTGTCCTGAAGAGAGCCTCCTGGAGAATACACCTGATGATGAGATGCACGAGATTTGTCCTGAAGAGAGCCTCCTGGAGAATACACCTGATGATGAGATGCACGAGATTTGTCCTGAAGAGAGCCTCCTGGAGAATACACCTGATGATGAGATGCACGAGATTTGTCCTGAAGAGACCCTCCTGGAGAATACACCTGATAAGACTCAGACTAGACGTGGGTGGTTTCGTCGCTGTGTCAAAGGTCTACTGAAAGCAGCATTGTTTGTTGTCGTGGCTGTCGTTGGAGTGAAAATATTATATAACACTTCAACTTGTACATACTTGCATGAGACCTTAATATGGTGATTAGAACAACCACTTCTACCCTAACCCCACTTCTACCCTAACCCTACCACACACACACACACACACACACACACACACACACACACACACACTTCCAGCCCCACCACACACACACACACACACACACACACACACACACACACACACACACACACACACACACACACACACACACACACACACACACACACACACACACACACACACACACACACACACACACACACCCATACACCCTCCTCCGTGAACCGCCACCTTAACGTGGTGGAGGAGTTTGAGTGGCTCAGTGATCCTGGGAGCTATCTTGTCCGGGGACCCTGGTAGGGTCTCCCAAGGCAAACAGGTCTCAGGGGAGAGCCCAGACTAGGAGCGGTTCAAAAATAATGGCATAATAATAACTAATTAAAGCTGCGAGCAGCGATGAACGGGCCCTCGCATCCTCCGCGCGTCAGGGTTAGCGGCGCATCCTTCGGAGGCTCCGTTTGGAGACCGAATGCGTCACCGCAGCTGCGACGACGCTGCGATAAAACTCTGTTTAAAATTACCTCTGGTGTCTGTCATTACCTCTGGTGTCTGTCATTACCTCTGGTGTCTGTCGTACTGCGCCTGGGTCCTACATTACCCGTTACACATGTAGCCAGTGGCGGCTGGTGGAACATTTTCTTGGTAGGGCTGTGCTACATCCAATCAATTTCAGCAAACATCTCAGAATGATTTAATGCAAACAAATTAAGGTATCAAACACTGCAAAGTAGTAATGCGTGTTTGATACCTTAATTTTTTTGCATTAAATCATTCTGGGATGTTTGCTGAAATTGATTGGATGTAGCACAGCCCTACCAAGAAAATGTTCCACCAGCCGCCACTGATCGAGAGTAAAAGGAAAAGATCGGGACAAGACGGGGACAAACGTCAAACACACTGGGATGCGTCACCCTCTAAATCCATACCGACACTGATAGACAGACGACTAGTATTACTATGAATTATTTTTAAATATTAAAAACTGCAGCTGCTGTTCTAAAACTGGAAGAAGCAGGAGTCAAATTTGGCAAAGATGAGGCCAGATGTTGAACAAGTTATCCCTGGAAGAAATCATGGGCTCCCTGACTCCTATAGAGTGAGCCTGCATGCAGTCACCTTGTTGATTAGTAATAAATTGTACATTGACATGACATGACAGCTGACACATTGTGAAAAGTAATGGCCAGTAAGGAGAACATGTGGACTTCTTGCTTTTAGAATGGATTCAACCTGCACAAGCTGACGCCGCTGACACCGAGGGGCCGCTTCAGTCCTGAGTGACTGCAGCTTAGCCAGAGACGACATGACAAACACATCTCTGCTGCACCTCCCCGGTGTCATCCGTGACCCACTTTCACTCCTCTAATTGCAATTCCCTGTTTAAAACTGTATTACTATGCACAAAGGGGGATTCGACGTGCAGCTATACTGTCTGCAGCGGCTCAGAAGCAACGCAAAGGGGAATTAGTCTTTAATACGAGAGAAGTGGAGTAAAACACAAACAAATACGTATTTACAACTCTATCCTATGCATGGACACGACTTGTTTTGCTCACATATTTGTGACTGTCGGCAAATTCTGGGGCTAGATGCTCTGAATTAAGTGGCCCTCGAGGGGCCCTGAGGACCCCCCCCCCCCCCCCCCCAAATGAGACCATCTGACCCCAGAGATTAAAACTAATGGTGCATTCAGGTACGTCTTGTCAACAGTCGGGCTGATGACAGAACAACTTCTCATTTTGGTGCCATCGGACGATTTATTGATTTATTTATTGTGATGTCCCATGAAACATTTTAAGAGCAACTGTAATGGTAAAGATATCAGAATCAGTTTTATTGACCAATAAAACACCGACAAACATAAATAAAGTAGCTGAAAGAAGATAAAAATATATTTGATTTGACATTAATATTTGATAGATTTGATCAGGATCTCCAGGATGCTCCATTAAACAACGTATCAGTGCACAATGGATTGTGGGACGTTTGGGGACCGCTAAACGTCCAAATCAAGGACCACGGCTTCGTTTCAACACCGGGGGACTCGTGGGAGACAGGAAGTCTGGTGACAGACACTTCATTTCCTGCATTTTGGTCAATTTTCATGGACCAATTTATGGGTATTTCTTTATTCATGTCAAGGAAAACACAAAGTTCAGATGCCAGGCGACCATTCAAAATGTAGAAATATAACGGAGCATGATGCAGCGAGGCTGTCTTCATCTCACATATATATTCTCCCGTTTCTCATTTCCCGTTATCTCTGCTGAGTCGACACTCGTGAAGGCATTATTCACACTTCCCTCCTCTTGTTTGGGGAAGTCACCTCTTTAGATGTGCATGTGGCACATTGATGATACATGAATCCATTCAAACACCTCTGAACTTTAGCAGCTCAGACGTGTTTCAGACAGAATTCTGCTCCTGTTCAGAACTTTGAAAACGTTTACCACATGTCTTTGTTCTCTGAGAAGTTGGAATATTATGAGTGAAAAAATAGTATTACGAGAAGAAAGTAGTAATTGAACGAGGCTGCATTGCATCGCTGCATGTGGACACAGGAAGTGTGTTATTATCGGGTGTGAAGAGACGGCATCTATTTTGAACAGGCCTCCTGGACATGCCTCTCAGTGAGCGCTGATGCTGCATTGTTTCTGTGTGTATCAACCAATTGTTAAGTGGCTTGGCAGAGAGAAGACCTCACACACTTCCTGTTTCCCTGCTGGGCTTCACTCTCAGGGGATTCTCCACAAATGAATAATACATCTTCTCCATTTAATTTGGAAAGCAGCCTTAATGAGGCACTTTTGCACAGCGTTTCCCGGTCTGGGCTCCCAACGTGCCGTAAGCACCGTGTGGTTGAATTTGAAGCTGTTAATGGACTCTGGTAAACTGGCGTGAGGGCAAAAAGCTAAAGACGTTCATACTATTCATATTTTAAGGGCGTGCAAATTGACTGGTTTATTTACGCAAAGTAAGTGAGAGTGGCAGCGGCCCGAAGAGAAAAAGACTGATCTCGTGACTTCAAAGACTTCAAGAAACGATGTGACTGAATAACACTCGTGGTGCTACAGGCACATCTCAGAGAGGACGGCTGATTCAAACACACAAGACATCAAACATTAAGGAAGTGTTCTTTTACAAGTCCTGTGTGTAGCATCTTCAAAGGTCCATTAATCATGTTTTAATATTAACGCCGAGTCAAAAGGCCATGTGTCATATGATAATGATGAACTCAAAATAAAGTCAAACAAAACAGCAATTCAAACATACGATCTAAACAGATCTCAATAAGAGACAGAGTTCTGTCTCAGGAGACCAACACAGAGCTAACAACGGGACGAACTCTCCTTAGATGGACACAAACACGACTCCTAATGAAAGCTAATGCTGCTCCGTGTCTGCTGAATGTGTCAACACGCTATCTTTTGCTAACGCGTTAGCCATAAAAGCTTCAAAAGGCATGTCAGTGGTTTGTCTGCCCCCTAGTGGCAATAAAAAGTCAATGTTGCCTTAAACCTGCTTGACAACAGCGGAGTTCTTAATCCTGCAAGATTCTCGTGCAAATTCATCATTTGTAGCAACACGGCTATGTGAAACTTTTGCATCTCTTGTTCTTCTCTACATTCTCATATCTTCAGTGTCACGATGAACTCTGTTTTATTTCTAACACATACTACAGCTTGAATACGTTGAAGCCACCATGCAGTTGGAACTCGTCCTCCTGATGCTGGGAGGAGCTGTAAGGGAGTGTTTGTGTGATAAAGGGGTACGACCCATTAAACCCTCCAGGCCCGAGTAAAATACAGTCTCCCTGTAACATTACCATAAAAGAGTCAGCCATTCCTCGGATGTAAATTTATTGAGAAGGTCGTAACATTTTACAGCTGCTGCTCTGTACTGGATATGATCACATTTGCTCAGAGCTGTTAAGATTATGATCCCCGTTGATGTGTCACACCGCAAACAAGCCATAACCTCCGTACAGTTACTTTAATTACTCTAAAAATTGCAATTAATGACCAATTGCATGCAATAAAGAAGCAGAAGGTTTCCTGCTGGATAAAGATATGAGTATGTTTTACTAATGAGCGTGTAGTTAAAGATGGCGCTGTGTTACAAGTCATTTTGAGAGAAAGTATCCGTCTGTCTGTCTTCGATTTTAAATAATGGTGAAGAATAATCAGACTGTCTCGTAGAGGCAGATGGCTTCCTGTTTGCCACATAATCCCCTCTGAGTCGCTATCGGAGCACGAGGAGCATGTGGCCTTTCTTTTCAGTCTGCGTTACTTCATCACTTAGCTTATTTACTGATCAACAAATCAATTTGTGTGGAGGGAAAAAAAAGAACCAAGAAAGAAAATCTAAGATATGAAAGTTTTCTTTTCTTGTGAAGTTGTTGTTCAGTCGACTGTTTCCCCACAGACAGCGTTGCCTTTTCATTCATAATGAGCAACAGAACCTACTGAGGAACGGCACCGTGGAGGGAGCTTAATTAAGAAATAATTGACTTGCATTTTAAATTAATTGAGTTGTTTGAAGTGGTGGGATATAGTCTCACGCTGACAAGCTATACCTTAAGACAGCAGGCGCCTCAAGATCTGGTGTGGAAAAAATGTGTTGGAAAAAAACATGAAATAAATGGCTTGAAATTGGAAATCTAACGCGATTTGAGATGCTAAGAGAGAACATCTCTCTTCTGATGCTCGATAGACTGGATGAGCCTGGGAGTGTGTGTGTGTGTGTGTGTGTGTGTGTGTGTGTGTGTGTGTGTGTGTGTGTGTGTGTGTGTGTGTGTGTGTGTGTGTGTGTGTGTGTGTGTGTGTGTGTGTGTGTGTCCGGGGGATGTTTTGAGCAAATTTCAGGTATAATTTGCAGAATTATGGTAAAAGAACCAAACTTGAGGAGATGATGAACCGAGCCATTAATCCAAGTTTAGCTGTCGACGCCTACATCCTGCACCTCGAACACCTCCGTCCTACACATGCAGGGAGGAAGAGGAATGCAGAAACCTGGTGACAGATCTGCTGTGACACCTCACACGAGTGGCGTTTAGCTGCCGAGCATTCCTCAACCTCCACTCCAATGGAAATCACCACTTAGCTTCCGCCTGCGAGGAGGAATATTTGAAATTCTAGAGTTGTACGCATGAAAGGGAACAGAAATGAAGGCTAATGTATATGAATGAGAGCCGTGACGTTCAGGTATTTCACGCCGCGTGCCCCGACAGAGGCTGAAGCGAATGAGTCGTCAGCTGGCATTGAAATTCATATTGTATCCCCGGCTGGAGCTCAGCCCATTTTCTCCACAGTGCGCTCGCCATGAGCCGTACAATAGTCAGGGAGACATCTAATGAGGCAGGAGAGGAAAATCCTTAAACTCGAGGAGTTGGCGTATTCAATGGCCGGTCTCTAAATTCATTGAGTATAAAGTCTTTGTTGGAGCTTCAGGCCGGCGGGAGGGAGAGAACAAAACGCAAGGAAGGAAGGAGCGACCGAGCGAGTGACACGAGATGAAGCTGTGACGACGTCAGCTCTGCACAGATGACGAGTGACTACGAGGGCAGCTGGAGGGTCGCAGGGTCGGAGGAGACAGAGGTTCACATCTTGATCTGGATGAAAGCTCTCAGAGTCGGGACTGAGTCAGCAGTGCTCTCCTGCTCATGTACAGAGCAGCTTCACTCTGCCTCTGATCTGCTGCCACTGCTGCAGTTTGACCTTTGACCCCCCCCCCCCCCCCTCGAGAAACTGGCCCAACTCTCCATCTGGTTGGGTTTTTGGGTTTCTTCTGCTAAAAAACACTTTGCAAAGTCGGTGAATGGTACAAGATTGTTTTTTTTTTTTAAATGAGAATTTGATGTACTTCACTTAATGGCCTTCAATTTATTCCTCTGTAAGTGCTATTGAAGCCCGAGAGTGTTTTCATTTCGACTACACATTAAAGCAGCTGATTTGGCCGATGAGCTTGTGCCTGCTGCTAATCAGGGAGTAATTACCTGCACAGTTTAGCTGGAATAAAAACTTGCAGATTGTTTTTGGGGGGGGGGCTTCAGAAGAACCTCCTCATAACCTTAATTCACTTAATCTCTTAATTTTAACCTCAGAGGTTCTCTTTCAAAGAGTAAGACAACTAAATATGCTCATTGTGGAGCATCAACGCTGCCCTGTTAGTGCCTTCAGCACTTCAACTGAGCAACTGAGCAACTGTGCATTTCCTTATTGTTAATCCAGCCGACACAGAACAACGTCTCTTAACTGGTTCTTTAAAAGGCTGTGTGGTTCCACGAAGAATCATAACCCACTGAAGAACCCTTTGTATCTATTGGATGGTTCTACACGTTTGTCATACGGTTCTTTGGGATATTAAAGGGTTCTTAGTTCATGTTTGAGTTATTGGATGGTGGGGGTGGTATACAAATTGAAAAAGGTTCTTCAAAGAACCATGATGGCTCTTTGAGGCACCTTTTGTGGTTCTTTGAAGTTCATTGAAGGTTCTCTTAAAGAACCTTGGTCTGAAAGGTTCTTTGTGGAACCAGAAACGTTTCTTCTATGGCATCACTCTAAAGAACGATCCAGATGGAACCGTTCTCGTTCTCTGTGTTTAACATGGACAGACCTCACAATCACAGCGCAGGAAAGAGAAAACAGACACACAAACAGACACACAAACAGACACACAAACAGACACACAATCTGCAGCGGAGGCCGTCATTTTAATCTCCACTTGACATTTACTTGTGCATTTGATCAAACAGCTGTTTGGCAGAGATCAGCTTCCTGTCTGTGCATCACTAATTAGTGCTAATTTGCACACATGAAAACAATCTCAGCGCCGTTTGTTTGATGTCTCGCAGCTCATTTTTAAATTGTTTCCAAGCAGCCGCAGCATTCCTGATTGTGTTGCTGGTGGATTTGTGCTCTGGTGTCACTTTGTGTCTCATCCTCAGACTGCAGCTCTCACCGTGTCCGGCTACACGCTGCCCCCTAGTGGGGGCGTCCCGGCCCGTCGGTCCTGATCTGCAGTCTGTTGTGAAGGTAGAAGGAAGAATAAAGTGACGCTAATGAAACCAAATAACTGGACGTGCTGAGCTAAAAAGGGCCAGTTTTATATTTTAAGAGTGAATAAGTAGCGATGAACTGCTTCGAGTCGACAAGTCGTCAAAGAGTTAAAGAGCTCATTTGAGTCAGCTGTTCTAAGTTTTTTGAAAATATTGTGAAAACAGTAAAACATCATTTCATGGT
Organism: Leptoclinus maculatus; assembly: GCA_032191485.1. Lineage (NCBI taxonomy): Eukaryota > Metazoa > Chordata > Actinopteri > Perciformes > Stichaeidae > Leptoclinus > Leptoclinus maculatus. The sequence goes on along the minus strand of JAVDOI010000003.1, from coordinate 22,979,342 downwards.
TACAAACACAGATACAGAATTCAGTAAACTTTGTGTATTTGGTTGTCTGACACTGTTGACAGCCTATTTATCTCACATGTTATCTTTGTTTATTTGATGCAGATATGAAGCTATGTATGCTTATGATGGGTTTCCTATTGCATATGTAATGGTTTTACAGTTTATAGATTTCCGCCAGGGTTATGGTTCTCTTATTGAATTGTGGGCAACCCCGGCCGCTTGTACACGGGGAGGGGCGACCCCTCTTCCAGGTGAGCTGCCACCAGGGCGCCCCACCTGGTCAAAGAGGTGGGCCTTATTGAAAAATCCCAAAACTATGACTATGCAAATATTTTCACTTCAAGAGTTTAATAGGTGGACCCAAAGCTCTCCCACCTGCAAAAAAATGGTAATTGGTATTTACCAAATCCTGCTCAGAGAAAATAGTCCTCTTTGGAAAGAACCAACTAATAAACAAGAAATGTGTGTGTGTGTGTGTGTGTGTGTGTGTGTGTGTACTTTAAACCCTGAACCCTACATCCACATGAGAGTGACCGCCAAAGCCGTGGGCATTAATCTGCTCCCATAACAACAACTCTCCCCCGAAGGCGCAGGAGGACTCAGAGTCTACAGGTGGAGGTGAGGATGAGGAGGATGAAATGCTGTATGAAGAGCAGCAGCAGAAGCAAGTGATATCTTAGCTCTCAGGTGAGCGGAGCACTGACAGTTTAAGTACACCCCCCCCCTCAATAAGAGCAATGCACTAGCTCTGCAGTGGACCCGATCTGACTAAATGAAGTAGAGATCCCATTGATAGTGGAAACTCTATTTGTGTGACCTGCCTCTGGAGTCGGGTTACTTATTCTAAGAGAGTCTATTACCGGTGGAGTTTTTAGTAAAAACAAGTACTAAAAAAGTAGTGTAAAGTTGGATCTTGTGCATATGACCTGTATGTCAGTCTTATTATTCATTTAGGCTTTTTACAAATGTTGCATTACTTATAATTAGTCCATTTCTTTATTTTCTTTTATTCCCCATGAGACACAACCTCTCGATCTCTCTCTCTCGTGTGTTCGATCATCTTTAACGCGGGATCCCCGGGGCCTCGTCTTTCTGGAAAACGCACCGCGTGTCCTTGATTGCAGAGTACACAAGTTTCAAAGAATACGCCTTGGGTGGTGCTAAAAATGAGTTTTGGGATTTTTTTTTTTAATACAGAAAAAAAAAAAAGTAGAAGATCAAAGCTGATGTTTGGCATCCAGACACATTATCTTTCTCACCGCTCTGGGTTTGGAGTTTGGCTGCCAGCAGAAAAATAAACCCCTGGTAGTGTTCATGAGGCCTGGAGGAGCAGCAGAGTCCGTCTTCATGGGGGGGGGCACAGTCCAACAGATGTTCACACGGTACAGGATCACATGTGCTGTTTGTTGTGTCTGCACGTTTGTGTGGTACTTCCTCATATCCTGTTTCATTATGTATTTTGCATGCCAACATCTCTACATATCCTTCATTTGGAGTTTTATAATATTTCATATTTCTGGTTCAGAGTGACATTAAAAAGGTCTGCAGCACAGAAACACTCTTCAGGAACAAACAGGTGCATTTAGAAGTCACAGTGAGGCAATAAAGCACTTTCACGTTCATTTATACTCCAGGAATTCTCAAACAATAAAGGGGGAAAGAATAGACGAGGTCTGGTTCCTGAAGGCCACACGATGACTAAAGTACGGTGAATCAGATGAATCTCCGTCTTTGATGTTGACGAGTCTTAACTGGAGCCGAGGCCTCCCACACAGTCAACAGTCAACAGTGGCTGAGGGAGATATTTACCACTCGATGTGTTTGCACCTCATGCAATCGGGAACCAGCAGCTTCTTCTGCCGCCGCAGAACAACGTGACCGGCGGTAAACAACAGCCAGCAGTCACTGAGCTCAAGCAGCTCTGCTTCACTTGGCCACGTAAGCCGCCACTTCCTTCTCCAGACTCAGGGCGAAGCGGTGGTTGAGGAAGAGGAGCTGCCCGTGAGGAAGCAGGCGGCTGAGCAGAGCATCCACGCGGTTGCTCCTCAGCAGGACCTGCGGAGAAAGCGTCGCAGACTCGGTTTTTAACGATCGGATTTAGTTGCAGATGATAAAAGAAACATTACTGTTGCCTGTGTTTTTGTAACTGCTGTTTCCTGAGCGTATAATGAGCGTCTCGGTGAGCAGCGCTCCACACGGAGACGCTTCTGTGGAGACAACACTCTGCTGCAAAAAGGGTTCATTTGAATAGAATAGAATTAAAGCTGCACCGGTAGAATACACCATCCAGTCCAGCAAATGTTACCCAAACAGGAGTAAAGACAGCGGATTAATACACATGTATCGAGTATTTACAGCAGCAGGACGATGTATGTGGGAGAGCAACAGTGTGTTAGAGCTCTCAGAGGGAAACCATGAATCACCAGACTTCTCCTTTAAGACCAAAATAAATAAAGTGCGTCTCAAGTAGCAGTGACGGAGCTGAAGTCCCTGCTTCACAAACCGACCAACAGAGAGGCGAACACAGCCAGACACTCCACATGTCTATGAATACCTTGATCGTGGCTTCTTATGGGGCCATTTTAATGTGTCAGCAAGTCAAACGGCTGCCTGAAGATCTCAACAACAAGGCTGAAGATGGTCTATAAGTTCTGAGATAATAACATTTCTCAGACAATCCTCTGTTGCCACACCGCTTCAAGGTACTGCACATCGTTGCAACAACCGTCCCGATCCCCAGTTGAGTATCACAATGCCAGTAAGGAGAGGCTAACCGTTAGCTGGCTAACGTTCCCTTTGTGGGACACAAACATGCGCCAGAAAAAGCTCTAAAGCATCTACTGAGGAACCCTGAAAAAAGGTTCCTAAATGTGCAACACGCGCTGGTTTCCCGTGTCTGTGTGGCGCTCACCTCGCTGCCCTGCCCCAGCATGTGCAGCGTCTCCAGGCAGTGTCGGGTCAGGTTGTGCAGGATCCCCTCGGCCAGCAGGAGGTTCTCGTGGGGCTCGCAGACCAGCGCGAAGCCCAGACTCTGGACGCCCAGCCACAGAGCGCTCATCTCCTCAGAGAAGGGGTCTCCGGCTCTCAGGCGCACCACCCCGCTGTCGGCCTCCTGCAGGGCGAGCGCCTCCTCGCCGGGCTCCGTCTCCACCAGCAGCCGACCCGAAGCCTCCCGGGACAGAGAGACGGCGCTCCGGACCTGCCTGAGTCGCAGAGGATCGGAAATATAGAAACGGGCAGTTAACCAGACTTCTGAATCATCTTAATCATAATTAAGATTACAATATATCCTATTTGTGTGGCTCGTTTGTATCATTTTCTGTGTATTTAGAGTTAAAAATAAAGACAAACTCCCATCTGAAATTAGTAGAACCTTATGCGACATCAAATTATGTCTGAAAATGAGATATGAAATAAAGAAAAACTAGAAAATACTATATTTGAGAACTTGACAGCCACACTGGATACAGATTCCCTGCCCAGCTGCCTATTATTATGCCTAGTATTCATGTATAATAATGAGTAGACATGAATAACTTAGTACAACTGAGGTCTGTTAGTCATTCGTTCCCAGTGCACAGAGAGCAGTAATCAGTAGTTACAGGCCGTCCTGAGAGAGGAGGAAACCACACACACACACACACACACACACACACACACACACACACACACACACACACACACACACACACACACACACACACACACACACACACACACACACACACACACACACACACACACACACACACACACACACACACACACACACACACACACACACACACACACACACACACACACACACACACACACACACTGCTGAAAACAAATTAGGCGAATGCTAAAAGAGAGTGACAGCCTCCACCGGCTTCCTTTGATGCGTTTGACACTGTGTGCAATCAGGGAATCAGCAGGAAGCAGAAGAGAAGTGGATGCACTACAGTGTAGAACAGGAGGAGGGTGCTGTAGCTCCTCTCCTACATCACTTCTTTTATTCATTCTGTTCAGACAAAGACAGTTAGAACAGTCGTATTTGCTGACTTCTTTCTTGTTGTTCTCCAGGTGAAGCAGTCTATTGGTGCATCAGTCTATTGGTGCATCAGTCTATTGGTGCATCAGTCTATTGGTGCAGCAGTCTATTGGTGCATCAGTCTATTGGTGCAGCAGTCTATTGGTGCATCAGTCTATTGGTGCATCAGTCTATTGGTGCAGCAGTCTATTGGTGCATCAGTCTATTGGTGCATCAGTCTATTGGTGCAGCAGTCTATTGGTGCAGCAGTCTATTGGTGCAGCAGTCTATTGGTGCAGCAGTCTATTGGTGCAGCAGTCCAACTACACTGGAGAGTAATGCAGAATGTTACTAAGTATCGTTTACTAAAGTACTGTTCTTAAGGAACCTCAAAATTGAGGTTTAGCAGAAAATAAATCACATTCAAAGTCAATACATTTGGAGATACGTGTTTTTTCAATTGACAGGAAAAGTATGAAACAGTGTAATTCGTTAACAATGACTCACCTCGAGACCACAGAGAGCTTCTCCTTCTGCAGAAGACGTCTCTCCTCCGGGCTCAGTCCTCGGTCCTGGTCGGACAGGATGCCCTCATCCGGACCGAAGACCCGGGAGTAAAGAACCCGACTCTCTCCGGCACCGAGAGCACCGACCGGACACACGGTGTGGATCAGGAAGCAACGAACCATGTTGTCACGTGCGGACAATTACGGCTCACGAGCAGTGTTTACTAATGTTGCTGCTGATTCCTCACTTCCGCGTTAGTCAGCTGACCGCTCATGGTAACAGTTGCTACGCGTTGTTTGAACCACCAGATGGCGCGCGCATTATATATTACATTACATAACATAATATAATATAACATAATATAATATAATAGTATGTTATATTATATTATATCATATTATATCATACGATATTATATTATGTTATGTTATGTTATGTTGTGTTGTGTTATATTATATTATATTATATTATATTAAGTTATATTATATTATATTATATTATATTATATTATATTATATTATATTATATTATATTATATTCAAACCTAGACTAACAAATTTAGGGATAAGCAACATCTTAAGTAATATTAAGGAAAATGTACCTCTCCACGATGAAGACAGGATATAGGGCTGCAACTATCTGCTTGATTAATCAATTCCTTTTTTTGTATTCAATATATTATCAGAGAATACCAGAAAAAAAATGCATTTGTGAAGCTGGAACCAGTGGATTCTTTTATCAATGTACTATATGGATAAATTAATCTGATCAGATCAGATCGACCTCAAATGAATTAGAAAGAACCGAAAGACTGAAACTGATAAGAATTTGAGAAAGTGTGGAGTCGTAGTGGATTAAAACAGGAGAAGGCGGCTGCTGAGAGGTTGAGTGAGAGATCAGACCAGAGGTTGTTTTCGGGAGTCTCAGAAGACAAACAGAGGCAGCTGTTAATCCAACAGCTGCTGCTGGTCACGCTTCTTTACTCTCAGAGGCCCTGCTCAGTGTGTGTGTGTGTGTGTGTGTGTGTGTGTGTGTGTGTGTGTGTGTGTGTGTGTGTGTGTGTGTGTGTGTGTGTGTGTGTGTGTGTGTGTGTGTGTGTGTGTGTGTGTGTGTGTGTGTGTGTGTGGGGGGGAAGAAAAGACATTCACTCTCCCGTCCTGTTAACCTCCTCACCCTCTGCTCTGCACATATCAGCTGCTGAGACTGAGACACACTGTAACCTGAGGATGCGATGGTTGTTGTTGTTTGTGGGATTTCATTTTTTTAAGGATTAACATCTTTCTTTATCTGACATTCTGCTCTGTTCTTTACAGCTATAAGACGAGAGCAGCAGCACATGAGTGCGTAAGGTTTAATGGCTTTAGGGTTAGCGATGTCTGTCTGTCCACCGCTTTGGTCACTGAACTATCTCACAGATTAATGGGTAAATTGCCATCAAATTAAAGACATTCATGGTCCCCAGCAGATGAACCTGAATGACTTTGTTCCTCTGACTTTTCATCTAGTGCCTCGAGCAGAGTCTTTGAACTAACTGGTTTCCTGGAGGGCCATTAGAGCTTCTTCAAGACTAATGAATGCTTCAATTGAACCTCCAAGGAGTCAAATTTAACTTAAAATGAATGTTGTCTGATTAGAAGATTTACATTTAGCAGTGAAATACTGTACCTCCAAATCTACTCGATGGATTTGCATGAATTTGGTAACAACACCTGACTTGTTCTCCATCTTACATCTTTTGGATGGATTGCCATGAAACTGGGGACAAACATTGAGCCTTGTCTTGAATTAACTGATTTCCCAAAGGACGGTTAGTTTCTTTTTTTCCAGCACTAACGAAGAATAAATTGAATTTAACTCGAGGAGTCTTGTTTGGACGACGGAGAAGCTCGACCAGCCAGACAAGTTCGGTCTGATGCTCGATAATTCTAATGAAATACAGTTTGCGTAACATGTTAAAATGCTGTAAAACGTAGAAGAACGTAGAAGTGTGTAATCGTCAAATTTGTCACAAAAACGAACACCAGAATCCCCTTCTGTATGAGCTACTATCACTTTGAATCATGTTCATTAAGTAGCTGATGCTAATTTAAGTTTCAAAAAGACACATTTTTAAAGAGTAGTTCGACATTTTCTCATGAATATGAAGCTGCAGCCAGTTAGCTTAGCTTAGCATAAAGACTGTAAACAGGGGGAAACAGCTAGCCTGGCTCCGTTCAGATTTTACCTTCAGACAAGGCCAAGCTAGCTGTTTTCCCCCCGATTCCAGTCTTCATGCTAAGCTAAGCTAACTACCTGCTGACCGTAGCTTCATATTAACCGTACACACACGAGACTCTCTGCAAGAAAGCTATTCTTGCCTACTTTAGATTAAGGTTGGGTTTGATGTCCAAGCCTCCACTTAAAGTTCAGTCTAGCTTTGTGAAGCTCTTCACCTGGACAAGAACCACGCTGTGTGTAATAATCAGCCCAGAGCACTTAGCAGGAGAGTGAATGAGCGGGATCTCTGGAGGTAATGATCAGCCACCATCAGTGTGAAAGGGAAGCCAGATTTCCAGAACGTTATATTTTCACTGCAGTAACGGTATATAGGGGATCAGATTTTCAAAAAGCAGGGAGCATGGAGGATGTGCAGCCGTGAACACAACAGTTTCAGTGTTTTTTTAACTCTGAGTCACAGCTCCCTCTGATGAAACAAACCAGCTGAATAAGAACAACAACAGGATGTGGGCGAAGGGGAGGACCAATGACAGCGAGGCCCACGAGTTTGAAATAAAGGAATAAAGACAACAATGTGTGACTACAATGTGGTTCTCAGCAGGAGAAATGAAAACATCCTGAACTGATGGTGGAATCATCTCAGCCTGCAGAGGATGTGCAGAGAGAGTAGAAACACCAGCAAGAGCAGAAGAAAAATGCTTTTAATCCTCGATAACGTTCAAACAACCCCCCCCCCCCCCCGCCCTTCCTTTAGAAACCACAGAGTTACGCTCCGTGTTTCACCGCCCTCGCCGGGTTGTTTGGGCTTGTTTCACAGGCCGGTGTGTCAGTTTACTGTCAGTGTCAACGGGTCAAAGCAAACGGGGGTTTAAAGGCGACACCCAGGCTGGAGCTGTGTGTGAGGACACCTTTGATTGAGCCCTGCAGCTGCCTGAGGACCCCGGGGTGGGGGTATGGAACAGGACAGGCCTGGGGAAGAGACGTGGACGTTTTTAGGGCAACTCTGCTGGAGGTTGTTGCTGTAGTGACGGATGGACGGATGGATTTGTATTTCTCTACAGGGAGAACAGGCCCCCGATGCTAAACATGATGCTAATCCCCACCTCCACCAGATACCAACCCTTCATGCTATGACTCATCACAGGCCGTACGTCGAGGTAAAAAGCTACGAGTCAAAACGTGCAGCAGGAATGGCTCAACATTTGGGGAAGATTAAGTTTAGATCAACAGGTAGAAACCATTCTCATTGCTGTATGGGAGCCATGAACCAGCAGCCGGTTAGCTTAGCTTAGCATAGGGAATGGAAACAGGTCCAAAGGCAACACAATCAGCATCTCTAATTAACACGTTATATCTTGTTTGTTTAATCCTAAAACAATTAAGAGTGCCCCCCTGTTTCCGGTCTTCAAGCTAAGCTAATTGTAGCTTTTTTATTATTTATACGAGATTTGCATCAATCTTCTCGTCCAACTCTCGGTGAGAAAGCAAATAAGTTTATTCCCTGAAATGACGAACTGTTCCTTTAACTTGAATCATTTCTTTGAGAACTTTACGAGAATAATGACCTTTAACCAATAAACTGAAGACTTTCAGACAAAACAGTTTGGCGTCTCACTACAGCAAGTCACAACACTGAATATCCAAAACAATCTTTTATCTTATTTTGTTATATGATTTTAAAGTTATTGACTACAAGTCAGAAACAGCACACATTAACCGTCGTCTGTATGTCTTTGTGGAGCCTCCAGCTCCTAATTGGATGAGTCCAGCTGTAAAACCCGGCTCGTTTCTCCTTCGACAGACCTGCTGAGGACTCATCTACATTTTAAAACCAACTGTTGCAGTGGAGGCTCCAGCGAGTGCTGCATTATGTATTGACCCCTTAAACATCAGCAACTGGCCATTAGTAGTCTTGCTCAGACAAAGGTGGCTGCTTGATTTGAATGGAAAAGGCTCATTGACACACGTGTTAAGATCACGGAGATCCATCCCATCTTACTATCCTGTAACACTTATTTCCAGAGTTTAGGAAAGAGTTAAAGCGGTTTCAGTTTAATTGCGCAACACAACCGACACGACAGTTACTTGTGTCAGCAACTGTTTTCTATAAATTAGTCTTTAGATCTGTGAAATCTAAAGACTAAGGCTGGCCCTCCCTCTCCCAAACCCACATGGCCGATAGGAAACTGCCTGATTTCAAACTTTGGTAAAGTGCCAGAAGGGAGGGAGTCGTGCTTTTACAACCCTCCGTCCGTCCGATCACGTGTTTACAGCAGGAGGTGGTGGCTCTGACTTTTGTCTTCCCTCTTCTGTCGGGAGAACGGCTGGCTGCCAGGCGCCGTCCCCACAAAGCCTCCCTCTGCATACAGGAATGTGGATATGTATGCATGGGCACGTGCTGCAGCAGAGGCCACTCCCAAGGTCGGCTAGAGAGGGAGAATTTGAAAAACCAGGAACTGCTCTGTGTGTGTGTGTGTGTGTGTGTGTGTGTGTGTGTCCTCGCCCTGCAGAGGAGAAGACCAAACACAACAGCAGATGTGCCATTCTTAGAGTTAAGAAGTGGAAAGTCTAGTTTACGTTGACAAACCTGTAACAGGATTACAACCTTGAATCAAACCCAGAGGTGCTTTACATCTGGATCGTGGACTGATAGATATGTTGATTTAAAAAGACCTGCTTCACTATTAATAAACAGTACAAGTGAGCGGTACATTGAGATGTCAGTCATGAATCAGTTGCTGCCAGGCAGGCGTAGTGTTGCATGATGTACATTTACAGCAATCGTTAACTTTTGCTTTGCAGCATTTTAGCAAGAAGCCGGCAAGCTGCAGACATTTTGTTCCATCGTGGGAAAATGTGAGAGTGATGTACGGAGATCGAGTTCTGTACTTGTGACAGTAACTGTAGCTCACTATGCAGCAAACAGTCATTTAAAAACACAGTCAATTTGTGTGCTGCTTGTGTTAAGACACTAAACAGTTGATGACTTAAAATAAGCTTTCGCACAAAAACATGTTTCGATTTGAAGTAAGGTGGCGAATAAACTAACTCAAGTATCTGTGTGGAAACATTGCATCAATAGTGTGTTAAACGATAGTCACAGCACGAAAAACTCATTTCTGACAGTTAAAAATAAAGATCCTGAACATCACATTGAACACACATTGGCTTTTTTATTTCAGCAGCTCCCCCACGAGCCTGTACCAAAATATTCAAACCACCCCATTCGTTATAAACGGACATCATTAGCTCTGCAGAGGGGAAGACGCGTCTCTGAAAATAAAAATAAAAAGGACTCAAAACAAGTAAAGATCAAAACTCCTCTCACACTTGCTGACCTGCAGCATCAGAAACGTCTCACTGCAAAGTGAACAGGTAGAACGGTTTAGCTTTGGCATCTTCTGAGTGAGGGAAAAAAATACAAAAACAAAAGAAGTTACCGTGTATTGCAACTGATGAGAAAAGAAAAAAAGCTCTGCATTAATTTTAGACTGTACAAATTGTCATTAAAATAGCTAATTTGCATTTTGGGACGCCTAGAGAAAGGCATACTCTCAACAGATTAATATCTAAATGGGGTAAACACAATTCATGAAAATATATAAAAGCAGTATCAAAACAGAAAAAAGCACCTCACCATTTCAAGGTATTTAAATTAAGTGCTTAGATAAAAAGGTGGGACATGACACGTGCAAAAATAAAAAAACAAAAATATCCAGTGAGGAGACTGAGAGACGAGCTTCAGACTGGCAGTGTGGTTTGTTTGGATTATTGCAATCTGGCAGTGATTCGTGCTGCAAACGCCAGCATCAGATGAGAACGGTAAGACAGGCAGTAGGTCCAAGTGGTTCTAAAAACAATCACGTTAATTAAATCTGGTCGCTGCACCTCGGCAACCACATCAGGTCAAGCGTTCATTCTTTCCCCTCTTTGCATAAATAACTAACTTTGCTATAGTCAAATGAAACTTTTAGGGACTTTATAAAAATCCCCGTCTGATGGCGCAGTCCCAAAAGGTATTTCCTCGTTGGTGGGGCGAGGCCTGGGGCTCTGAGAGGAGTTCGGGGGAGGGGGGGGGGGGGGGGGGGGGGCAGTGTGTTTTAGAGGAGGCGCTCAGAGCTTCTTCAGTCGGCTGTACAGGTCTCTCTTGCTGCGCTCCCCGGCCCAGGTGCGACTCTTGAGGCGAAACTTCCTCAGGTCCTCCTTGAAGTCCTCGTGGTGCATGGGCCGGTAGGACTGAGGTTCACATTGTGACTGTGGAAGAGAACGAGACGAGTTCAACGCACTGAAGAGGGCTTCACTCAAACAGACACTACGCGGGACAACTGCTCGCTAAATGTTTGCTGTGGAACGGTGAAATAACCACGTTACATGTGACAAAATCACCTCAAATAACAAAGTTTCTGAACTTGCAAGCGGAGAAGACATGCAAAGAAAACGCTAGTAAGTGGACCTCGACATGAGCTACTTATATTAAAAATACAAACAGTTTAACGGCTTCTATTGAAGCTCGAGTGGCAGACAGAGGAACCTGAAGCTAAACTGACCTGGAAGTGAGGGAAGAAGTCTTTGTATCCGCCCTTGAGGATGTAGAGCTCGGGGTAGTGGAGGTTGGGATACTCGTTGGCGGCGCGGTCTCGCTCCCTGACGAACCGGGACATTCGAGGGCCGCGCTCCGACGAGAACTCGCAGTGGAAGATGATGACGACGCGTTTGTCCGGGCAGGACGGGACGATGGGCGTTCTGAGGAGGAAGTCCTCCACCTGGTCCTCCTGGTGCAGGTTCAGGGCGCCCTGAGACCACAGAGACAAACACGACCACTTAATTCATAGACGTACAGGAACGGACAGAGAGGCATTCAGGCAGAAACACATTCAACTGAATACAGACAATCCTCCATCATCTAAACAACTAAGACTTTCAAACTGAAATACTTCACTGACTCGTCGTGTAAATGCTTTAAAAAACAAATGTTGGAGATTCTCTCTCACCTTGATGTGTCCCCCGTCAAACTCGTAGGGGTAGCGGCAGTCCATGACAATAACCTGCTCGACGAGATGATTAAACTGGCTGGACAGAGCTGCCACCATCTGAAGAACACAATATCAGTTATTTAATATGGAAAGAAGGCGCTGACCAACGCTGACCAAACAATACACATTTGTTACGTTCGCTCCGAGCGCCTCTACTCACCGTGTCCGGGGTGATGTACTTGAGGTCTTGATGTTTGCCATCCACTGTGGGTAGTACAAAAGGCTGAAAGACAAAGAAAGGAACTTGGATGAGACGAGTAAGTTCACACAGTTGAGTTAGTGTGAGAACCGCAGCAGTGACTTCGTTACCTTGGTGAAATCTCCTATGAGCTCGGTAGAACCGTCCTCGCCGTCCAGCAGCTTCTCGATGTCCGTCTGGCAGAAGGACTTGGACCTCTGGAGCAGAGCGCAGCCCTGGAAGGAAAGACGAGGGAACGATTGAAGGAGGCAGTCGAGGAGGAAATTAGGAAATTTGAGATCGTCTGCAAAGCCGGCGACAAACAGCCGGTCCTGATCAGTACTGGATACTGGGCTCCAGTAACCAACACTAATGTTTACAGGCAAGATGAACCAATAGCTGAATGAAGTGAGAAGCACGAAGAGGCAAAGGATGGTGATTTTAAGACCCCTTTAACACTCGACTCATTCATTAAACTAATCACACCACGTGGTATAAACAGTGACCCCTCACGACACCGGGCAGCGAGGAGGACTCACCAGTCTTGGGGATTCAGGGTTCTGTTCCACGGTGGTGACCTGTGTTCCTGCCACGCTGCGTCGCCTCTTCACCCGGACCGGTGTGTTCTCGTCTCCGGAGCAGTCGGGACGCTTGGCGCAGAGACGGGACGGGAGCGGACTGGGCATGGAGGGGGAGCGAAACAGGCTGCGGGGCCGGCAGCGAATCACGGGCTGAGGGAGACAAAAACAAACTCAATCAATAATCCACACATCCTTTGAGAGATTAATAAACTGTTTCAGCTTCTAGACTCCTGTGACGTGAAACAGCACGTAGACAAACTTACAGAGTCTTCTCCTGAACTGTCGGTCACCAGCGGAGCAGTGAGCAAGCTGGCCATTCCCATCGGCATCCCACAGTTGTTCTGCAGGCGACGAGGAAACAATCGTTAGTGACCAGAGAAATAAAAGTGAGATGTTCTGAAGTCTCCAGAGGAAAGCAGTGAGTCAGACAATCAGAACAGAAATCCATTTAGCCGACACAGGTTTCCATTCATGTGCAGCGCGAGTGAGCGGGCCTCACCTCCATGTTGTCATCCAGAACCTCCAGGAAGCCGTCGTCCTCGTCGTCGTTCAGAGAGGACGTGGGGGAGGAACCCCTCAGGAACATGGGGCTGGAGTCAAAGAAGTCCAGCTGCTGGATCGGCGTGGGCGACGAAAACTGGAACGACAGAAAAGACACGTTAGCGTCTTTCCAGAAGCAGGCGTGTGAACGCTCGTTCATCAAAGCTGAAGTACCATGAGGGCCGGAGCGGAGCTGGGGCGGCGGGCGAACGCGTCCTTGGCCTGACTGCTGTTGAAGGAGCGCACGCGACACCGCGACACCGGCTTGGTTGGTTTCTTGAATTCAAAGCCCTCCTGAGAAAAAGAAAGAAAAGTGTTTTAAAAGAGTGAACTCGTGCTCAACTTTTAAGGTGCATCCTCACAGCACATCAAACCCTTTAACAGCTGAAAGGCTCCCAGTACGTTGAGACCCTATGAAGCGTCTGCATCACTGACCTTCGGCATGTTTTCCTTGTTGTCGCGTTGAGAGGAGGCCGTCATTTGGGAGGGTTGTTGTCCGAATATTCCATAGCGGTGGGAATCTGTTTCCTGTCCTTTCAGAGACGGACTGTAACTCTGGAGCTGGAGCTGAGGGGGGGGGGCAGACACAGTCAGCAGCTGTAAACGAGCCGTCCTGTAGTAAGTTCACTGGACTCATTAAATATGTAAAACTGCCCTGAAGACATATTCCCGTTACTCATTCCCAGCTGGCCTTTAAGCCTCACAATAAAATAAGCATCAAGCTGTGATTCTTTTAAAACTCCCTTTGTGTGATTTATGGAAACTCCCCTCGAGGAATATTTTGACACGAGGATATTAGTGCTTTATTAACGGCCAAATTAACACGGCATCAGCCAAAGGTTTGACTAATTTAAAAAACGTGGCAAATCTCCTTACCGGCAATGAGTTGATTCTTCTAATTGGCATCTTGCTATAATTGGTAGAGGACAGAGGAAGCATTGTGGTGAATACAAACAGTCCTTAGAGAGCAATACAGTTCAAATGATGAGGCAATAAAAACACCCGTTAATGATTTGAGGTTATTGACTATAAAGCAACGTACGTGTTGACAACCCTGCTCGACTGTTGAATGGCCTTTTCAAATCTGCAGCAGAAAACATGACAAACGGTTCAGAATTAGTTGAAAAGGTCGGTAACATAAAACAGATTAAACTAATATTGTACAAGAAAGAACAATAAGGCTGCAACTAACGATGAATTGATTAATCATTCATTCGAAAATGACGGAAAAGAGTGAAAATGGCGTCTCACCATTTCTCAATTGTTTACAATTACTTTTCTGTCTACGATCTTTCTAATAAAACCTGCGGAGGAAAGAGGCAGACAGGCCTTCATTGGCAGTCGAAGAACACCGTGTGCCATTAAACTTCAGAGATAAAAGAATGTGCAGCTCTTTTGGGGAAGCGAGAGGAACGGTTGGACTAGAGGAAGTTGGTTGAATGCAAAGAGGCACGAGGTGGTCTTTGCATTGGAGTAATGCCCACCTGTATGCTAAACGAGCGCAGAGCTCGGTGCGAGTGGGGGAGAAGTGATGCAGGGATCAGCTAATCTACCATATGCCTGCTGGAGCCAACGCCGCCAACCCCTTTTCTGCAAGAGCCTTTTGTTTGTGGAGGAGAGAGCGTGTCCCATTCAATGCGGACCAGGAGGAGGGAGGGCAGTTGTTCTCCGGGGTGCCCTCATTTCTAAGGCTAGGACGCAGAAAAAACTCCAGCCCCCCTATTCATATTGATATAACCGTGCATAGGAAGAGTGTGCCAAAACCCAGAGGGGGTGCGCCATCATTAAACCCAAGCGCGGGGCACGTCCTCCCCCAACCCGGAAAAACTCCTAGCAACCGAGCCGGAGGTGAACGAGGTCTTGAGGACCAAATGCTGCTGTAAAGGAGGTCTCACATCAGACAGCGGCAGATGTCTGCAGAGACTCACCCAGCTCAGAGTTTAGAAGAAGGGGCCACCCAAGATTAGCAGACCGAGGATATGCTGACCAACTGGTCAAGATAACACGGCGGACCTGCTAATGTAAAGCTTGTTGCCCGATCATGTCTGTTAACTCACCGTCTATTGTCAAAGGAGGCAACACAATGGTGATTGAGCCTACGGTTCACTGATGAAAGCAGTGCAATATTTAATATTTATTCATTTTCAAAATTGTCTGTGGAGACATTCCTGGAGAACAACTGCTGTATTACGGTTCGTCTCTATTGTGTACACACAAACTAGTTGAACTATGCGCACGATATTGAAACCTTGACGCTCACGTATCATCAAAACTCTGAGCACAAACACATAGTTTTCACTCAAATAGAAATCCTACCATTACCCAGGACTTAAATCTGAAGGATTGCCACTTTAAAGGAAAGTTAAGATCACATGTCTTTATCAGTTAATCTTCTTAGTAAAAAACACAATGAGTGAAGCCGTCCTCTTAAAGCCAACGGTAGAAACAATAATCCTACAGATGAGAAACAGTGCTTGGCTCAGGGTGGAGGCGGTGTCTGGGTACGCAGAGCGGCACAGCTCACGGGCCGATTGATTAGAACAGACATGACGAGGACAGTGCAACTTACGTGTCGTCCATTTCAACAGCATCCATGGGGCTGGGGGGGTCCATGCCGAGGCCTGGAGGAAGAGATTTGTGTCACGGGTCAACATAAGCATCAGGTGGTAAAGTGGCACCAACGGCCAGATGAATACCGATGGATTAGACCTGCATACTCAGTTCAATAGTAACCGCAAGCTTGGATTTGATTTTACACTGAAGACCGGTGCAACTGCACCTATCAGTGCTACAATTATATTAATATATTTAGTTAATCATGTAAGACAAAGAGAAATAGCAAATCCTCCCAATTAAGAAGTTGGGAACACGGTCATGTTTTTAATTTTTGCTTGAAAAATGAACCGAATAGTTACAACTTAATTTTCTGTACTAAAAAACAAGCATTGAGCGTAATCACAGGACCACATCTCCAGGACGCGACTATGACAGGAGGTGCAACAGATTTACATTTGGCCCTTGGGCATCCGTTCTAACAGCATCAATTAGCACAGACAATAGATTTTTAGGAGGGCTCACCAGCATCAGATGACACGTCAGAAGCAAAGGAGGGAATCTTCTCAAGGGGTGCATGCTTTCTCCTTTTCGGGGTATCACATAAGCTGTGTGGGGAAATGAATGGGCATCAGTGATGTGGACATTAAACCAGACTGTGCATGCTAGGAATACATTATGGTTCATCCATGGCTTGAACAAAAACAACACAAACCAGCTGTAGATGAAATACATAAGAAATAATATTACCTTCCGAGTCCAGCTAAGTTGTTCATGTCCAGAGCCAAATTGGTGACAGGAGACAGCACAGTGGCGGGTCCAGGGGAGAACAGGTCCCTCAGGTTCTTTGTGCTCAACTCGGGCAGGCAGAGCGAGGAAAGCCCGGGGATCCCGTCGGGCCTGCTCTTCTTAACAGGACTGGTGCAGCAAAAAACATCATCCGACTCCATCTTAAGCCGTCCAAGTTGTTTTAAATCCAGCAGACGGTATTGCTCTGCCGAAGGTTTAGTTTGAATGTCGGGTCTGGAGAGGAACAAATTAGCAAAAGACGGTCCAAAACTTCAAGCTAACCCGGAAGCTAACCAGCTAGCAGCAACAATTTAAGAAAACATTTCCAAACATAGGATCCGAAACACCGGCTGGAAGTGACTCGGTGGTGAGATTTTGATTCGGTCCTGCAAACGACTAAAGCCACATAGCTGTTGAGTGTGTGTGTGTCAGAGAGCTGCAGCACAGCGAACTCCCTCTCTGACAGCCCCCTGGTTTCTGAGAAAAAGCAGACTGCAGCACCCCCGTTTTTATGTTCAAAATAGAAGCTCCGGAGCGGCAATCCCTCAGCCAATCAGCACTGTTGTTATATCCAGCGGACCAATCAGAGCGCGGAACGACTCTCCGCTGTTGTCCTCGCGCCGGATGGGGGAGAGGAAGGAGGACGTGACACAATCCAAAACATTCTCATTTTTCTTCTCAGATATCTTTTGTTCTCGACTCTCAACTGTGGGCTCCATGTTGTCTGATCAATGGATCCATCAAAATATAATATATATGTATATATTACTGATAAATATACCTGCTTTTTGGACATTAAATACATTTTAATTTAGTAAATGTTCACTTGGCTGCTAGGATTTGGAATAAGATGAGTAAAACAGGACAGAGCTTTGCAAATATCTCTCTTAAGTTACAAAATGGCTGCATTTCAAGTCAAATAATGACATAATAAACACCAGTAATTCATCTTAACTGTGGTTTACACATGCGAGCTGAAATCAGATATTATTGCATAATTCTTACAGTAGATAGATAGATAGATAGATAGATAGATAGATAGATAGATAGATAGATAGATAGATAGATAGATAGACAGATAGACAGATAGACAGATAGATAGATAGATAGATAGATAGATAGACAGATAGACAGATAGACAGATAGATAGATAGATAGATAGATAGATAGGTAGCCTCCGACACAAAGTGACTCACACTAATCAGTTGTCCACTGATGACTTCCTTTTTGCTGTTTCTCTCCCTTTCTGTCGCACCAGAGCACACGTTCTTCTTCTCTCTTAAATCCTGTCAAATGTATGAATGTTTCTAACTTGGATAGACAGAATGGACACGGGGAGAAGATGCATCAATTTCAAAAAATCACAAATATGTTTTTATTTAAAAAAGGAAACAATACCATCCTCACTGCTTCTTCTGGTTTCCATTCATTCAAAGCAGGGGACAAATGTTTATAAAAGGAAGCAAACATAGTTGAGTTTCAGTGTATTTGTGGTTATTTCTTTGCGTCTTGCTGCTGGTCTGTAATGTCTTCTGGATACGACCCTGGTGTCTTGCTGTGTCACTACAGGTTTCCTCTTCAGGACTCCATTTTGAAAGGCTAAAGCACTAGTTACTCTGCAAACAGGGGCCAAAACCCACGTTTATCAAGGCGAACACAACATTGCGGACAAACAGACACACACGCGCCTGTAACTAGTTCAACCAGACCGCTGAGCCAGTCCAACCGACACAGCCACACAGATGTTACCAGTAAAAACACCCCAGAGGTTTATGAAGTGTTCATGTTTGTGCTTCAACTCTGTGTTTGATTCAAACTCTTCCACCAGAAGTCCAGGTTTCTCATGCACAGTCCTGGTTGTTTTCACAATGCTAAATGTGCAGTTTTATGTAATTCAGAATCTGATACCTGATACCAGGCAGCACCCATTTTAGGACAACACCAGTGCTTTAGTATTCTAACGGGGAGGACTTTCAGTAGCTAACCTGGAGCTGTAAGCACGGGGGTGTGCTGACCTTTGGCTTGTGGAGGAACCACCTTTCACTGCAACAGTCTTTGTTCGGATAAAGTATCAGCGTGATTTGCATCACCGATGTAAATGAAGTTTAATGAACTTACCCTGGAGAGGTACGAGCACAGGCCTGGGACTCCGGGCTCCACACCCCACGGCTGAAAAGAAGAGACAAGAGGAGAGGGGGGGGGGGACACGGACTCATCTCAAATAAAACCTCCGCAAAACCTCCCGACACCTTCTGTTCCCACCAACCCTGCACTGACGTCCCACTGCCGACCAATTTCCTCTTTACACAAGCTCACTCCAACAGACACGAAGAACAAGGTGACAAGATGCACCGAAGCTACTGAAGCTACTGAAGCCATAACATACAAGTGTCAAAGGTTATTCACTCACTTCATATCTCTTTCATGCATTTGAAGAATGTCATTATTCTAAATCTTGTATTTCTTCATTCACTGACTCAATATTATGCTTTATTATTTATAATTCTGGGCAAACTTTGTTTCATCTCTGCAAAACAAATAATCAGCAACAATTTTGATAATCGATTAATCATTTTTTTATGCACAGATGAAAGAAACACTCCGGCTCTAGTTTCTCGAATGTGCAGATTTACTGCTTTTCTCTGTTTCATAGAACAGAAGCAGACTGTTGGTCACCATGTTGAAATAGCAGCCCTACATATCTAATAACACCAACGATACTAATGCGTTGATTCATCTCTTGACTGATTTCTGTTTTGTTTTGTCGTAAACTCTTTGCTTTGCCTGGTCTCACACTAAAAACACACTGAAAACCTAAAACTACACATCATGTGCTCAAAACTGTGTCAGCAAGAATGTGATTTGTTTTTTAAGAGCTAGAATTTCCTTCCTTGAAAATAGGAGAGACCAATAGTTTTACTAACTAAAAGCGTTTGTAAAAAGTGCTGCGTGGATAAAGTGTATTACTGCAGAGTGTTATTGGTAGAGCCGATGGTATCTGTGTTCATCTCACAGATAAACACAGTGTGTGACTATCTGCAGGCAGTTTGTTGTGTTGGATTGAGGTAACCTCTGATTAGGAAACTCATAATGGATTCTCCCCCCGCCGATGGCCTCGTACTTTACTCATAAGTATTCACAACTTGTTGTTATTGAGCTCGAGACTCGTAAAAGAATACAGCGGCTTTGAAAACACATTAAAAGTGCAAGTACCTCAAAGTTGTACTGAAGTACAGTATTTGAGTCAAAGTATTTAGGGAGGGACAATTGACAGACAACCTAAAACCTGAAAGTGCAGGACACTGAAAGAGCAGCTGAGTGGACACTTACTTGTGCGTTTGCATTTGTCGTATCTGTAAATGTCATGCAGCAGCATTAACATTGACGCTGGTTGAAACAGGCCGTTGACACAGACTCAGAGGCAGCAGACACACTCTGGGTAACTAACATGGAATATGTCTCCCAACGTCATTCAGAAGTCTGTTGTCTTGTGTTTTCTCTCTCTGACCTTTGAAGAGCTAGTTACTGTGACCATTACATCCACGACCAACACCAACATCTATCATCAGTTTCACAATATTAATAACTAAATCTTTCAGCATCCTTTCCAAAACAGTTAACAGTTATTTTCCACCTCTGTGTGTAACCCAGTACGAGCCCCAAGTACAAACAAACCCTCTGATCAGTGGCGGCTGGTGGAACATTTTCTTGGTAGGGCTGTGCCACATCCAATCAATTTCAGCAAACATCCCAGAATGATTTAATGCAAAAAAATGAAGGTATCAAACACGCATTACTACTTTGCAGTGTTTGATACCTTCATTTTTTTGCATTAAATCATTCTGGGATGTTTGCTGAAATTGATTGGATGTGGCACAGCCCTACCAAGAAAATGTTCCACCAGCCGCCACTGGCTACATGTGTAACGGGTAATGTAGGACCCAGGCGCAGTACGACAGACACCAGAGGTAATGACAGACACCAGAGGTAATGACAGACACCAGAGGTAATTTTAACCAGAGTTTTATCGCAGCGTCGTCGCAGCTGCGGTGATGCGCCGCTAACCCTGACGCGCGGAGGATGCGAGGGCCCGTTCATCGCTGCTCGCAGCTTTAATTAGTTATTATTATGCCATTATTTTTGAACCGCTCCTAGTCTGGGCTCTCCCCTGAGACCTGTTTGCCTTGGGAGACCCTACCAGGGTCCCCGGACAAGATAGCTCCCAGGATCACTGAGCCACTCAAACTCCTCCACGTCCACCATACACCCTCCTCACGGAGGAGGGTGTATGGGTGTATGGGTGTGTGTGTGTGTGTGTGTGTGTGTGTGTGTGTGTGTGTGTGTGTGTGTGTGTGTGTGTGTGTGTGTGTGTGTGTGTGTGTGTGTGTGTGTGTGTGTGTGTGTGTGTGTGTGTGTGTGTGTGTGTGTGTGTGTGTGTGTGTGTGTGTGTGTGTGTGTGTGTGTGTGTGTGTGTGTGTGTGTGTGTGTGTGTGTGTGTGTGTGTGTGTGTGTGTGTGTGTGTGTGTGTGTGTGTGTGTGTGTGTGTGTGTGTGTGTGTGTGTGTGTGTGTGTGTGTGTGTGTGTGTGTGTGTGTGTGTGTGTGTGTGTGTGTGTGTGTGTGTGTGTGTGTGTGTGTGTGTGTGTGTGTGTGTGTGTGTGTGTGTGTGTGTGTGTGTGTGTGTGTGTGTGTGTGTGTGTGTGTGTGTGTGTGTGTGTGTGTGTGTGTGTGTGTGTGTGTGTGTGTGTGTGTGTGTGTGTGTGTGTGTGTGTGTGTGTGTGTGTGTGTGTGTGTGTGTGTGTGTGTGTGTGTGTGTGTGTGTGTGTGTGTGTGTGTGTGTGTGTGTGTGTGTGTGTGTGTGTGTGTGTGTGTGTGTGTGTGTGTGTGTGTGTGTGTAGGGTAGGGTTAGGGTAGAAGTGGGGTTAGGGTAGAAGTGGGGTCAGGGTAGAAGTGGGGTTAGGGTAGAAGTGGGGTTAGGGTAGAAGTGGGGTTAGGGTAGAAGTGGGGTTAGGGTAGAAGTGGTTGTTCTAATCACCATATTAAGGTATCTTGCAAGTATCTATGCAAGTATCTACCAGTTGAAGTGTTACATATTATTTTCACTCCAACGACAGCCACGACAACAAACACTGCTGCTTTCAGTAGACCTTTGACACAGCGACGAAACCACCCACGTCTAGTCTGAGTCTTATCAGGTGTATTCTCCAGGGGGCTCTCTTCAGGACGAATCTCGTGCATCTCATCATCAGGTGTATTCTCCAGGAGGCTCTCTTCAGGACAAATCTCGTGCATCTCATCATCAGGTGTATTCTCCAGGAGGCTCTCTTCAGGACAAATCTCGTGCATCTCATCATCAGGTGTATTCTCCAGGAGGCTCTCTTCAGGACAAATCTCGTGCATCTCATCATCAGGTGTATTCTCCAGGAGGCTCTCTTCAGGACAAATCTCGTGCATCTCATCATCAGGTGTATTCTCCAGGAGGCTCTCTTCAGGACAAATCTCGTGCATCTCATCATCAGGTGTATTCTCCAGGAGGCTCTCTTCAGGACAAATCTCGTGCATCTCATCATCAGGTGTATTCTCCAGGAGGCTCTCTTCAGGACAAATCTCGTGCATCTCATCATCAGGTGTATTCTCCAGGAGGCTCTCTTCAGGACAAATCTCGTGCATCTCATCATCAGGTGTATTCTCCAGGAGGCTCTCTTCAGGACAAATCTCGTGCATCTCATCATCAGGTGTATTCTCCAGGAGGCTCTCTTCAGGACAAATCTCGTGCATCTCATCATCAGGTGTATTCTCCAGGAGGCTCTCTTCAGGACAAATCTCGTGCATCTCATCATCAGGTGTATTCTCCAGGAGGCTCTCTTCAGGACAAATCTCGTGCATCTCATCATCAGGTGTATTCTCCAGGAGGCTCTCTTCAGGACAAATCTCGTGCATCTCATCATCAGGTGTATTCTCCAGGAGGCTCTCTTCAGGACAAATCTCGTGCATCTCAGACATGCTTTGTTGGATCAGAAGGTTTTGCAACGTGGTCTTCAGTTTTTCAATCTTGTCACTTTGTTTAGCCGTCAGATTCTTAAAGTGAGATAGGATTTTTTCATTTTCCTGCAGATCATCAACCAGATTATAGTGCTTTGCATCAAGTACTTCTATCCGATATTCCAGCAGGGCCAGTTTTTCCGTTAAAACCTGATTTACCTTCTTTAGAGACTTTTCTCGTTCTTCGAACTCCTCCGAATTGGCCCAATAGTTGTTGGCCAGTGTTTTCTTCTCATCAGTCAGATCTTTAATTTGGGCTGACTTTTCCTGTTGAGTCTGCTCTAGAGTCTGCCGAAGGTCATCAACAATGTCCCTGAGATTTGTGACCTCAGTCTCTTTTTCACTCTTCAGATCATGGAGGCGTTTCAACTGAGCAGTCAAGCTCTGGTTTGTTTTACTCAGGTTTCTGTCATTTTGCTGCAGATCATACAATTCATCCGGCAGCTCATGGACCTCTGCCTGCAGATTTGAATTTGATGTATGAATTCTCTCTGTGTATTTTTCAAGCACGGCCAATTCATTATTTAGCTTCTTCAGTGATTCCAACTTGACATCAATGTCATACTGTGCGTCATATAGACGCTGCTGGAGGTCATTAATTTGGTCGTGATACATATTTATCTTTCTTCCTTCCACTGTACTGGGGTCTTGAAAGTCCTTAATTTGTAGAATTAAAGTCTGGGGTATAGAGTTTCTTTGCTTCTGATCTGGTGTCTCTTGAATGTCCAAATAACTAGTTTGGAGAAGTAAAGTCTGTTATATAGAGTTTCTTTGCCTTTGATCTGGACAAATGATTGTGTCTCTGATCTTTGTGACGTCATGCCTTTAGAGTCTGTTTCTGAACTGACGTCATTTGTGACGCGTTGCCTTTGGATCTTGACGAATCATTGCGTCTCTGATCTTTGTGTGACGTCATGCCATTCTATGCGCCAGCTGTGTCTCAATCAGGGGGCGGGCTGGCCATCGGGGATACCGGGGAAATCCCCGGTAGACCGACGGGGTTGGGATGGTCCAATACCGGCCCACCTCCATCACCAACTACCCTCCCTCTGACATCGCCGGCCCCGACTATATTCTATGCTTCACGGAACACGTTAAATTTACTCTAATACCTGAATACCCAAAGTCAATAATCACTGACTGAGATTTAAACTACTCCTCGCGATCTGTATTCACACTCATGGTTTCCAACTTCTTTACTCATCTAATCTCTTCCGTCAGTCTAACTTTGTTTTAGGTGTTATTAATTAAATGTCAATCCAAAACACCAGCAGAGTTGTTGTCTCAAACATACTTTTAAGGCCACCCACCGTCATTTACAATCTCCAGCAGCTGATCTTCCTCTTCCTCTTCCTCTGTCGTCACATATTATGCAGAGTGGGTTGCCACATATTATGCAGAGTGGGTTTGGAGCGTCATAATTACTCCTGATATTTAATTAGACTCAGTGGCGGCTGGTGGAACATGTTCTTGGTAGGGCTGTGCTACATCCAATCAATTTCAGCAAACATCCCAGAATGATTTAATGCAAAAAAATGAAGGTATCAAACACGTATTACTACTTTGCAGTTAAATATTTATCATTCATTCCAACACGAAAAAAAGCAGTAAATAACACTTTGACAAACACGTCAGGACATCTTATTTGAGTCACCCTCACAGGGAATTCAGTATAATATAATATATATATCATATAATAATATTCAGTATAATATAATAATATATATATATCATATAATATTCTGTATAATTATTTATATATAACTATAATTATTTATTTATAACTATATATCCATTTATACAGGTGCTTCATGTCCCTCACTCCCTAACTGTCCATGCTGGTTCTGTCCCCGTTGTTTTAAAAAGATAAATAAGTTATTTGCATGACATCATCCAGCGAGTCAAACCTGTCTGGTGTACAGCTAGTAGAGAAGCTTCATGTACTGCTTCTCTTTCCTGCTAGTCTGCTGTCTGATTGTGAGGTCAGGCTGATCTGGGATCAGCTCTTTCAGTAGTTTCTCCTCTCAGTTCTCCTCTCAAACGGGTCTTGGAGGAGCAGTGCTCTCCTGTAGAGACTAGTCCCGACGAGAACGCGCAGCTTGGGGCAGAACGAAATCTGCCCCAAGCTGAATCTATTTGAGGACGCTGATTGGCTAAATTGTATGTCACTCATTTATATCTTTAGTCAGCATTAAAGCATCATTGGCTAAACTGCTTTATAGACCCGCCTCTTTGGGGCAGTTTCTCCAGCGCCCCAGCAGCTGAGACGTGCACAGAGGAGAGGACGAGCAGACAGGCAGAGAGGACGAGCAGGAAAAGCATATATTTACCGCAGATATCATATTTTACACATATTACTGGGTGATTCCATGTTTCAAAAACACAAATATTGTCAATTTGTATAGTTTATTATTATTATTATTATTATTTATTTTATTTTTTATTATTTGTAGCTCAAGGGGGGGCGGCGCCCTAGCGCCCTCTATGGACCAGCCGCCACTGCCTCTGATGATTCACTCAACCATCAAAGTTTGGCCCACAATAGCGGCATTAATGGAAGCCCTCTGACCCCTCGAGGGTGAAGTGAGTAAATAAATACTAATCTAAGAGGAAGCCCAGATGGAAGCTCCATGATGAAGAAGAACAACATCAAAAGTACTCCAACACAAATCGATATGTAGTCGAAACTAAGATACAGTTAGAGGGAGTTAGTTATAGAATGTTTGTGTACATTCAATGTGGTAATTAGTCTGGTAGGCTTTTTATTATTATTATGGACAGATGCTATATGTTTTCTCCTTGCTTCTGGTCTTTTTGCTAAGCTAAGCTAAGCTAAGCTAAGCTAATCGCCTGCTGGCTGTAGCGTTAGCTTACACACACGAGAGTGGTTTCGATCTTCTCATCTAACTCTAACGTGTTTTCATACTGTTCAATGAAAACACTGCTCCAGCTGTTTCACTGCCTTATCACAGGACTTCTATAGTTTCCCGCCGGCAGACTTTTCTGATAAGAGGCTTCTCAAGATAAACACGAGCAAACTGAGCCGATGCAGATATGTGGCCAAAACATTGTGCTTCTTGTCAGTACAGTGAACCAAAGGAGGGTCACCAGCAACACCCAATGTAGCATCATCAGTTCGATGTTCTTCAACCCTCTGAAGTATGTGAGTTTAATTCAAGGTTTTGTTTTGGGTGCTTGTCCAGATTTAAACTGAAATTTAGATGTGAAATACACGACGTAACTGATCTTTGATATTGCATATTCTTCATCAGTTTAATATGTAGCCACACAGACGTGTCCTGCTCTATATCTCTACACTCCTTTCAAAGAGAAATGAAGGCATGTTTGCATGGAGACGCTCACTCAGTCAGCCACTGCTCCCCCCGACACACACCTCCTCCCTGGTGTTCATCCATACCATTGTTCCCTCTTATTGTCCCCATTAGTGTCAATGCAGACTCTCCCCTGGTAAAGGTCACCCCTCCACCGGTCAACCACTTACTCCCCCCCCCACACAGACCTCCAGGCTCAGGTCGAGGAAGCAGACATCTGCCTGGCGGAGGAGGCCGGCCGCCGACAGATGGACAGCCGCACCGAGGGAGGAGGCTCGAGCCTCTGGCCAGGAATTCTGGAGGGAAAGGCAGACAAAAGATGAGGAGGAGGGGACGAAGACGGGAGGCTGTGCTGCATGTATGTGGGGGTTAAAGAAAGGAAGGAGGAGGAGTATAGAGTTCAGAGGCACATTCTCACAAGGCTTTGAGTGGATGTTCATGTGATGTGATGATGATTGAGAAGCATCCAAAAGTACTACAGCTGGGTATCAAAAACAGCAATAAATCTGTCTTTGAATGCTTTTCTTCTTCTTTCTTAAATCAGACAATATCTCAATTAAATTGCCATTTTAGCACAATAACCCGACCCCTTGGTTCTGGGTAAAGTTGACCCAGTTTCTATAGAGGAGCAGTAAAAAAAATGATGAAGATGTAAATATGATTATAAACAAATACGGGCTGTTATAACTGTTAATAGTGACGCCTCATAGAAGCTGAATGTGTGGACATTCTAGAACACAACTAAAACTGAAGCAAATACACATTAAATGTATAAAAATATAGAAACGTAACAAATGTACCTCTTTGAAGACAAGTCTCCTTTGAGGCAGGTTTGTGATTTTGGGCTCCATAAATAAAATTGACTTGACTAAATCACAGAGATTCAAGCTGGACAGATTGTTGAGTCTCATCTCTGTTCAAATGTGTCTCCTCCCCGCCTCACATTCATGAATGGCTTCGGTGGATTTGTGTTGAGCGGATTGTTGAGTGTCCGTCTGTTGATTCCTGCTCAGTGTGAGTGTGTGAGAGTGTGTGTGTGAGAGTGTGTGTGTGTGTGTGTGTGAATACACTCCACCGTTTAGAGCCTTTAATGAGCTGATCTTAATCTCAGTTCTGTGTGTCGGGGGCTCAAACTCTGAAGGGCGAAGGAACTTTATCACCGTCATGAGTCACAGTCGTATGATCAGCACAGACTCGATGTATCTGATTCATCATTCATCTACAGAACACACTCAATTCATTTTAACACCCTTCAGCATTCCCAACACATTGTAATGTAATCATAATGACGACATTAAGTGTAAATGTATCTAATGTTTGTCAACCATCATAATTCCTTCGTAGCATCTTTAAACGGTGTAAATAGTGAATGATTGATGCCACAGTGTAACAAAACTTCATTATATTTAACGACACATACTTTATTTTGTATCTATCTCAGTTATCGTCGTTCTTTCTTTCACTATCCCATCTTTATATATATTTATACACTCTTTAATATACTTCACTTGTATATAATGACTTCAGGAATCTTTAGGATGTTTTAAAATGTTTTGTTTAAGATAAATGTACAAAACAACGTCCTGGTTGTACATAGGGTAGAAAACATGCACTTTATTGTCATAAAACTAATTAACTAATAATAATAATAATAATAATATCCAGTGAGATTAGTCTGAAGTTTGAATTAAAAGAAACTTGAAACTTTTCAGGAAAATTGATTAGAAAATGTAAAAAATGTAAAAAATGTTAAGTGGGCAACTACGACGTCATATTTAGTTTGATGTTTGCAGTTTGACGTGTGATACACTGACTTTAACTCATTCTCACTCTATTATATCCGCTGCTCTTTGTATGTTAATGATGTTTGTGTCACCGTTTTACTGACGAACTAATAGAAAAGAGTTATCTCCCTTCCAGAAGAACGCCCTTGTGGCAGTGACACTTCCCCTTTGTCTGACTGCTGATAAGAGTGATGGGCACACGTGTGTGTGTGTGTGTGTGTGTGTGTGTGTGTGTGTGTGTGTGTGTGTGTGTGTGTGTGTTACATACATCTTGAATATTGCATGGAAAGCAGTTGGCAGCGGTTGGGCTGCCCATCTGTCAGCAGCTGAGCTGGGGCCTCATTTAAAAAAAGGATCAGACAGAGTTATTAATCATGCATGAGGTCAGGGATTAAAAGTTAATAAGTTCAACAAGTATCAAAGGTAACGTTATTAAATGTTCATAAACTCAACAATTAGCAGCCCTTGAATATAACGTCTCGACTGATTGATTCTTTATTAATACTGCATTAATTGGGGGGGTTATGTCGTTCTTCCTGCAGGGGTTGAACATCCTGTTCAGAGGACAGTCAGCTTCAGTTTAAGAGTCCCTCAGCGGAGCATTTAAGGTCAGAGAGTGTTTCCTCAGGGCATTAAGATGGAACTCATTCAGTTATTATAAAACATGACCTCATCATCATATTCCACAGTGCAACCATCGCCTGAAACACTGCATCACCTCGTTGTCCTTTCAGCATCCTTAGATGAGATGAACAACTTTTATAAAAACATTTAAAGGTCGTCAAACATCCCAAATGTTTAGTCTTCTTTATCTCAGAGGTCGTCAACGTGGAAACATGAACGTGTTGTGTTGTTCTGTGATTCTGGTTGAATTTAAATCATCCTAAAGGAACATACCGATGAAAAAAGAAACTTTCATTATGTTTCTTTCAAATTCATTCACAAATTCCTAGATATTGTAACATATTTTGGCAATTTTCAAAACATCTACCTTCACAAAGCAAATGAAAAGCCTTTTATATTTGATCTTCTTCAACACTATTCATCGTTTCACAGACTGTCTTCAGTCCAAACACGTGACACCGTGTGTGAGGCAGCAGCTGCCAGAGTCTTCATCACCGATCTGTAGCGCGATGCCGCCTGCTGGTGATGTGTGGAACTGCAGGATGGATACGATCAAAAGCAGGACTACAACTAAGTCTGGACTACAACAATGGTGGGGTTTTTTTTTTTGCTAAAGGAGGTAAGATCCCCATCCAGAGGAGTCTCGAAGAATTACACAGATATTTAGAGATGATTATGTGTTTATGAATAAACAGGAAGAGGCTCATAGGTCCACTACATAACTCTTATGAATTATAATGAATTCATAAAAATACGTTTTGACTAGAATAGGCCTATGAATGAAATAATGTGCAGTTATTAGTTCTATAGGAAACAGGTGATAAAGCATTAAAGATATACAGAAATATGCAGCATCAAGCATGTCAGTGTGGAAATACACACAAATGATATATTAAAGTTGAACCCAAGACAAAATATATGACAGGGTGGCATTTAATTATTCTTTTTTTGTTATGTACACATCATCTGTCAATGTAAATATAAATCCTACATGCTGTATATACAATATATATTTACATGTACATGTATATCCATTCCGTATTAATTTCTTTGCACTATTTGTATTGTTTCATTTATATTTTATTGTTGGTCCCTGGTGCGTTTTAAGTATATTGATATAATATTCATGTAAACACCTATTGTTTACTACTGTACATAGCAGTCCTGTCTATTCTTTACCTTTATATGTATTGATCAGTGGCGGCTGGTGGAACATGTTCTTGGTAGGGCTGTGCCACATCCAATCAATTTCAGCAAACATCCCAGGATGATTTAATGCAAAAAAATTAAGCTATCAAACACGTATTACTACTTTGCAGTTAAATATTTAACCTTTATTCCAACATGAAAAAAAGCAGTACTAATATAAATACGTCAGGACATCTTATTTTAGTCACCCTCACAGGGAATTCAGTATAATATATATATATATATATATATATCATAATAATATTCAGTATAATATAATGTATATCATCATAATATATATATCATATAATAATATTCACTATAATATAAAACACACATATATATATATAATTATATATTTATAACTATATATCCATTCCTCAGACAGGTGCTTCATGTCCCTCACTCCCTAACTGTCCATGCTGGATCTGTCCCGTTGTTTTTTAAAAGCTAAATAAGTTATTAGCATGACGTCATCCAGCTAGCCAAACCTGTCCGATGTACAGCTAGTAGAGAAGCTTCATGTACTGCTTCCCTCTTATTTGTCATTTCCAATTTCTGGTTTCAACCGGAAGCGGTCCTCGCTTGAACCGGAAGTTGAAACCGGTTGAACCTTCAACTTCCGGTTAGCCGGTTCAACCGGAATCGAGCAAATGACAATGAGCGGAACTCGAACTGCGCCGCTCCTCGAACTGCGCCGCCATATTGACGGCCGTCCCAAAGCTCTAATGTAGCTCTGAGGAGCGAGGATCGAGGAGGGAGGAGGGAGGAGGGAGGAGGGAGGAGGGACCTCGGAGGAGCCATGAGCGAGGACCCACGAGAACAGACTTCCAGGAAGTGTTTTAACGGCCGACACGCCCCCTCATTGTTCATCTGTGATGTGATTGGACGCTGCAGCCGATCGGATTGATGAGATTGTTTTCAACATGTAAACAGTGAAGACAGATCACAGAATAAACTCTAGTTTATATTTGATTAGTTTTCTGATTCCACATCTGGTTTAATTGATGTTGTTCTGTATAGTGAACACATGGGGGCAGTGTTAATACTGTTCTGAATGTGTTCGTACCCGGTCGCTCCTTATCTCCTCTTATGCATACATGACAAGGGATTTACATCCATAAAAGCAATCAAAGATATTAGTTATTGAAATGTGTTGTGCGTCAGATTAATCTGATAATCGCCATAATAATGTATTTTACATTTTGAACATTTATTTGTCCTTTTTACAGCAGATTGTCTGACTTGTCAAAGCAGGAAAAGCACTGATGTGACCTATGATGACCATGTGACCGATGATGACCACGTGACCTATGATGACCACGTGACCTATGATGACCACGTGACCGATGATGACCACGTGACCTATGATGACCACGTGACCTATGATGACCACGTGACCTATGATGACCACGTGACCGATGATGACCACGTGACCTATGATGACCATGTGACCTATGATGACCACGTGACCTATGATGACCACGTGACCTATGATGACCACGTGACCTATGATGACCATGTGACCTATGATGACCACGTGACCGATGATGACCACGTGACCTATGATGACCACGTGACCTATGATGACCACGTGACCGATGATGACCATGTGACCTATGATGACCATGTGACCTATGATGACCATGTGACCTATGATGACCACGTGACCTATGATGACCATGTGACCTATGATGACCATGTGACCTATGATGACCATGTGACCTATGATGACCACCTGACCTATGATGACCACGTGACCTATGATGACCATGTGACCTATGATGACCATGTGACCTATGATGACCATGTGACCGATGATGACCATGTGACCTATGATGACCACGTGACCTATGATGACCATGTGACCTATGATGACCACGTGACCTATGATGACCATGTGACCTATGATGACCATGTGACCGATGATGACCACGTGACCTATGATGACCATGTGACCTATGATGACCATGTGACCTATGATGACCATGTGACCTATGATGACCATGTGACCGATGATGACCACGTGACCTATGATGACCATGTGACCTATGATGACCATGTGACCTATGATGACCACGTGACCGATGATGACCACGTGACCTATGATGACCAAGTGACCTATGATGACCATGTGACCTATGATGACCATGTGACCTATGATGACCATGTGACCTATGATGACCATGTGACCGATGATGACCACGTGACCTATGATGACCACGTGACCTATGATGACCATGTGACCTATGATGACCATGTGACCTATGATGACCATGTGACCTATGATGACCACGTGACCTATGATGACCATGTGACCTATGATGACCATGTGACCTATGATGACCATGTGACCTATGATGACCATGTGACCTATGATGACCACGTGACCGATGATGACCACGTGACCGATGATGACCACGTGACCGATGATGACCACGTGACCTATGATGACCACGTGACCTATGATGACCATGTGACCTATGATGACCATGTGACCTATGATGACCACGTGACCTATGATGACCACGTGACCTATGATGACCACCTGACCTATGATGACCATGTGACCGATGATGACCACGTGACCGATGATGACCACGTGACCGATGATGACCACGTGACCGATGATGACCACGTGACCTATGATGACCACCTGACCTATGATGACCATGTGACCTATGATGACCATCTGCAGGTCTTTTGATCACATTCACTGCAGAAACATCTACTGATATCTTGATATTTATTCCAAAATCTTGTGTAATCTGTGTGTTTGTGCATATTGGTCCTTCTTTCTATCACATTTTTTGTAAAGATCTTTGCAATTGGTGATGTTGATAAGTTCTACATCAATATCATACTTCTGGTGGATTAAATATGTGAGTATCTCTGGATAAAGACATAATGTGTTCAGGTTTTTCCTCACTTGAAGCGCCTCTACCTCTCTCGTCCACCAGATGTCCCCAGATGTTCATCAGATCTACAGTCTACCTGTCAGCCTGTGTGTGTGTGTGTGTGTGTGTGTGTGTGTGTGTGTGTGTGTGTGTGTGTGTGTGTGTGTGTGTGTGTGTGTGTGTGTGTGTGTGTGTGTGTGTGTGTGTGTGTGTGTGTGTGTGTGTGTGTGTGTGTGTGTGTGTGTGTGTGTGTGTGTGTGTGTGTGTGGTCTTGTTTGAAGTGTTCAGTCAGCTCTTGTAAAAACACTAAATTAGCCACCGTGTCCACGGCTTGTTGCATAAGTTAAAGGACGAGGAAGTGAGGTGTAATGTGCCGTTAGGTGGGCTGTCTGCTCTCATTATTGCTCCCAACACTCAGAGTCCATCACGGCCGGCATTGTGAGCGTATCTGTCTTTGTCTGGAGTTTCTCTATGGAGACCGCTGCTTTGATCTGCTGCTCAGCTCACAGTTACGTGGACACACACAATAGACAACAACCGAAGGTGCGATGACAGTAAACCTACATCAGCACCGAGAGGAGTGAAGCTCAAACACAGGCCTCTCTCTCTGCTGCCGACGCAAAGAACACTCACACTTAAAGAGAAGCATACAAGACAAAATTATGTGTGATTTAAAAAAGCATTAAAGTAACGCCTTAGAGGAGCGATGTGAAGAAATGTGTTGGACAGTAACATTAAAGCAGGAATACAATGGAATGAACAGGTTTTCTGATGCTTTTAAATGTTGCTTTATATCTTATTGTTTAAAAGATGAATCTTCTTTTAAAACAATCTACACTCTATAGGGAACGTTTAAGGTTCAAGCTGGAGATATTTCATAGTTTTCTTAATGTTAACAAATAAAAAAAGACCAAAACCAGCACAGAATGTAGTAACAAGTCTTCTTCCTCTGAGCCACAGAGCTCCAGTTTCTTCATCACCGTGAACACGCTGAAGTTTCCTTTGACTCCCTCAGACACCGTCCTGCCGCCCCAAATACTCTCTAGACCGCCCAGTAGCATGACAGGAGATGTGATGGTTTTGTGTGGCTCAGCAAGAGAACACTGCCAATGGAAAGTCAATTAGGATCCTTTTTTTCATGGTGGACACACAATTAAATGCATCCCTGTGACTATGCAAAGGTCAGAGGGAGGTAGTATTACATATTTACAAAGACCACTTATGGTGGAGGGTCCGACTAACACTTCAGACTTTCAACCTGGAGACCGTGTGTCAGTGTTGTTGTTGCCTTAACCTAAGGTTTGTGTTGTTGCTTTAACCTAACTGTGCGTAGCGATTTCAAGTCCAATCGTGAGGATTCCACAAAGATAACGATGAGTTTTTTTGGCCTAAATCTCACTTTTGTTTTGTAACATAATGTCGTCCAGAAAAAGAAGTCATGTCGAGCTGCACAAAAAGAATTGCGTCCCTGTAAACACAACGAATACATTTTGTGACGTTTCAAGAAGTGCAGTGAGACTGTTGCACTAGAGCACCACATGTGGATTCATCCGCCGCTAAAAATAGTCCCCAACAAATGAGTTACTGCTAAAAACTACGTTGTCCAGCGTTTTAAGGACATTTTTCAACTTTTTTGACAAATGAAACTATATTATTTGAAACCACTGTTTAAAGATTTAAGATTTAAGACCCAACATAAGAACTACTGGACTCGGCTGGAGACAAGAGGGATGAGCTGTTTAAAATAACGTTTATATTATAGAAATATGATTTGAAATGATTACTCGCTGTGCCTTTGAAGGACACATGAATCATAGTGCAGACAGCAGTTGGTCTGATTCCTGAACAACGAAACACAGACGAGGAACACGTTCTAACTAGAACGTCTTCAGGCCTCGAGTGTCGGTTCCATGTGAGCAGGGAGGAGAAGCCTTTAAATGAGTTAAAGGAATTACTGATGAGTGCATGTCGGCCCCAGAAGAATCATAAACAGTTATGTATAATATACTCCAGGAGTATTACATCTCTGTCCCTCTCATTCTATACATGCTACAATATAAAGTTATACTTATTCAGATTCAGATTCCACCAGCTGGGAGTGAAATCACAGTCATATCAACTAATATATAAACTTTAAGCACTTCAAATATGACTCATGTCAATAAACAGATGTGTCTGGATCCTCAAAGGTTTGCTGCTTTGGTTTTGG
Organism: Leptoclinus maculatus; assembly: GCA_032191485.1. NCBI lineage: Eukaryota > Metazoa > Chordata > Actinopteri > Perciformes > Stichaeidae > Leptoclinus > Leptoclinus maculatus. Next base: position 22,944,858 of record JAVDOI010000003.1, on the reverse strand, counting down.
ACTGTTTGGACTGTTGGTCTACAAAACGATCTGAAGGAATTTGAAGATTTCTTTTAGATTTAAGACCTTTTATAGAGCGAATCATCTGCAGCCGTAGAAGAGCTTCTGACTCGAAGTCATCTCAAAGAAACAACTCTCTCCGTCTCTCCAACATCCATTCGATCCCCTTCACAGAGCAGACGGAGGCTGAGAACAGCGCTCAGGTTGAATATGCAGGTTTGTCATCATTTTCCTATATGAAAGGCTAAGACACACCGGGGAGGTGTGTGGGGGGTCGAGGAAGTGTGGCAGTAATATAAGCAAACAGAGAATGTGAAGAGAGGAAATGGCCTGTCCTCATAATCACAGCCCAGGAGCAGCAGTGCATTCAGCTCGCAGCGCCGGGGTGCTCGGCCGCTCTCTGTCTCCTTTCAATGCAGCAGAGTCCTGCGAGCGGCGCTTTATGGACAAGCCCCGACACCCACAGGAAGTGTAAACAGAGGTCAAGTGTTAAAGTCCAACCCGCCAATTCTCACCTCCATTAAAGGGGGTTGAGGAGGGGGGGGGGTCTCCACAGAGCCCTCAAAGCACCTGGGAAGGGGCCCCTTTAAAACACGACAATGATTGGTTTCATAAAGAAGCTCTACAAATCAGCACACATGTGAAATGTCCACACGACATTTACATTTCATGCATTCATCAAGAGACCGATGACCACGTTACCGGGACTCCAGAAGTAAAAAAGACGAAAGAAATGAAAGAACTACCACGAGACAAAGTATTAACTTTCTGCAAAATGATGAATGAAATCCCTCCGAAGTCTCCAGCTGACCTTTGACCCTTTCTGACAAACCACTGACAGTTTGAGGTTTAACGGTTTAAATGCACGATGAACTCCTGAATCAAACCACTAAACATGTTTATACATGAGCAGAGAAATGGAAAAGAAAACTTAAGTTGATAAGAAAACGTTGTGTAAATAAAGCTTTTAGATCATTTTGACACAATGAAACCACGATAAGATGCACATGGAGCTGCAAGTGCATCAGCTGCTTCATGAAGAAGGAGAACGTCTCGCCTGTTTGCACCTCTCCTCCCACCGGTGCACCTTGTTCTCTGCGCTCGACATTAAACGACCACACAAATCACATTTCAAGGTCAGAAAAATACCAAAAACCAAAAGGTAAAAACAACAAGTTGTGGTTCAGCTGACTGTAGCTTCATGTTCATCATGCATGAGAGTGACATCGATCTTTTCAGTGAACTCAGCAGAAAAGCATATTCCACAAAATGTTGAACTAGTCCTTTAAATGGAATCATTTTGACGGCTTTTTACCCGGCAAAAGGATTGAAACGTTTCCTTTCATCCAGTATGTAGACACCTGCAGCTGACCTAAATATAGGATTTGATGTACAACCATTCAGAATCTAATCTTCCAATCCTCTCTGTCAGCTGAGAGACATCAGAGTACGAGTCTGACATCAGAAAACAAGCTTCTGTCCTGAAAATGCATCAATACTCAGAGTCCACGTCATACTAGTGGCCTGGTGAGGCTGCCACAACATGCTAACATTCGACTATTAGCACAAAATACAGCTGAGGCTGAAGGTTGTTAGTTTCAGGAGGTCTGTGGTCATGGAGTTATTAAAATGCTGTGATATGTTTCTCTATCTGCAAAACACTGACGCTTTCCTTTACCAGATGAAGCTTCCTTTATGAACCCTATGTAGCAGGTAAAGCTAAGATGATTTATGTGAGTTTATTCTTAGTGCATGAACTGCTGTCTCTGCTCCTCCTCAGCTCAGCTCAGTAGTGGCTGTATGGAGAGTCAGACAGGTCGAATACACTCGTCATGACAGTCAACAGATACCGATCGGGGAGAAAGTCAATCCCTCATTAAGTTGGTAATGACATGGACGGTCTATTCTGTGAGAGGACTCTCTGGAACTAAGTGGCCACTATTAAGGAGAGGAGAGCAGCTCGTACAGTAGCACGGCGTCGATGCTAATGCTAATGGCTGCTGAGCGGGAGAACCGAGCAGCGGATGACTGGAGGTCCTCCCTTCTGCCACACGTGGAAATGAAAAACACACAGAATCTGCATAGTGACGCTGCATCAATGCCGGAATTAGTCAGTTCATTTCACATTTGAACCATTTAGCTGGTGTTAATGTAGCCGTGTTACAGAGAGAGAGGAGGCTGAGAGGTTCCAGCTAAAGGCGCTAGAAGGAAACCATCTCTACTCACATACAGCTGAAGGACAGCACACAAAGGCTTAACGAGGAGGGGATCATTAATTACTAAAAGAGCTTCATCAACTTGGATTCAAGTTAAAATGAGGACTTGACAGCTCTAAGATGTCGTGAGGCTTGAAATGAATTCAAGTCCCAAGTTTTGTTTTAGTAACATCCGGAGGGACGGTGAACGAACTAAGAGAACCAGCCAGGCGTCATGCACACCTCACACCTCGAAGTATGCAGTTTACCTCTGACTTTTGCAGACAGGTGTGCATGTTCAGACATGTTTGTCACATTTATTCACCTGCAGCAAGTGTAACACTTCTAAAGCAAATGACAAGTAGAGTAAAAGGAGACAGTCAGTGTGCACCCACAGCTTCACAGCAGGTGTTTCAGTTGCAACTTTACATCAAATCCGGATCCTCGTGCTGCTGGAAAACAACCGACACAACCACACACACACATCAGCCCACAGCACAGCCTGTATGCGTATTGAAGACAGACGGAGCGTACCTGGCCTGTTACTGGACTCCCATTCATAGTCAAGGTGAGGGCTGAGGCCCAGCAGGTCCCAGTAATGAGCCCTCAGGACCAGCAGCAAGGCGACGGAGGCAGGCCGCTGTGGACCGTCCTGTAAATGGCTTCATAAACTCATTAGCGATGGATGTGCGCGGACAGGAAAGGCCCAGATTACAGTGCCTGTTAAATGTGTCGTCCAGGTGAGAGAACGATCCCCTTTCACCTCAATAATAATAATGATGACAGTGTTTCTCCGTGCTTTTGTTTCATTCAATCACGCGTGAGCTGAGCGAGGAAGGTGAGACAGAACAGAGTTCCTCCTCTCTGATCGCACTTCTCTGTCATATGCCATAACTCCTCTATTAATAAAGTCTGTAGCATCCATTGTGAGGAGATCACCACTTTGATCTTTAAACCTCCTCACAACAAGTTACTCACAGCCGTTGCATTTGGAATTCTGTCTCTGAGTTTAGACACAGTAGCCTACAGCTGTCACACATATATATATTATTATTACATATATATTCTGTATCATTAATATCCAACACATGCCAAACACCATCCTCTACATGGGCAACACATTCTAGAGTCTACGTGACATTTGATATGTAGAACGTGATGTGTTTACATCTTTATGTGGAGTTCTGTTCGTACACTGAGATGTTAAGGAGAATAAGGTTTTAATGTAACATCTGTAACCTTCAGTCTTTCTCTGAGTGATGCTCCCAGAAGTAAAGAACGAATCCTAATAAGTGACCGCTTTGCATTTTGCATCCAACAGCAGATACTGAATGAAGTGCTGATGAGCAGTTTGAAGCTGTTGGTGGGAAGGATGGCCCACAGAGCCATTAGAGAGCAGCCCCTTCAGCTTCTTTCTCCTCTCAGCCCATGACTATGAAAAGAGGACTCTCTGGGACAATGGTCCGTGTATTCCTTGTCTGGCTCCAATACACAAGGAGGACACGTTGCCTTCGCTGCAGCATCATTAGAGGACACACGGGGTTCACTGCCGAGATCATGAAAAAGACACGTCAGCATATTCAGGCAGAATACTGGAGGAGCACTCGGCTGCAAATGGAGACAAGAGTTCCCTCTTTAGTCTGTTTCACTTGATGTGGCGATTAGGGTTTCAACTAATGATTATTCTAATTATCCATTCATCGTTTAGCCTCTAAAATGTTCCCAAAAACACGTGAAAAGTGTCCATCAGAAGTTCCCAGAGCTCAACATGAGGCCTTCAAATGTCTTGTTTTATCCAACAAACAGTCAAAGAAGAAATATTCATGTTCGTCAAACTGGAACCAGTTCACTTTTTAGGCCTTTTTACTTGAAAGGTCGAAAAATCCAAAAGACAATTATTATTATACTTAGTCTGATGCTTTACCTTTTATTTATTCCACTTGTTAAACTTGCTTCTCTAAATAAAAACATGATTTGATAAATGCTTCTCAAGCTGCTGTGACTCAGAAACATCTGCAGTCTTCCTCTAACTCTCGTCATTTAACTTGAAGCTTTCATGTCAACTCGAGGTTTCAACACTAAATGTGAACCGAGTGATCTGTCGGGAGGGGTTCTGCAGTGCACGCCAGCAAACAGCGCTCGTGGGGTGGGTGGTCCGGTCAGAAGAAGCATCCTTTATTGTTCAGGCCAGGTCGACACAGTCTGTGTTTGCCCTCGTCATTAGACATTCTAGTGTCAGTGAAAGAAGATAAATAAAAGGCCCCGAGGTCAAAGGGAACAGGCGCTTCGCTGCGGTGTTTAAATGTGTTTTAACAGTTACTTAAGGCTCTGCAGAGCCTCTCTGCCACCTCCAAATGATGGAAATGAGGCTGGAAGGTTTGCAGAGCTGGCAATAATCCGAGTTGAAAGAGAAGATGTCTTTGTGCTGCGGTGGTGTAAGAAAGCAAATCACTTCCTTTAAAGAAGCCGCGTCTTCATCTTCAACCCTTTAATGAGAGGCCGATAAAACAAAAGATCTTTAAGGATTTTATATCCGGTGCAAATTTGGAATTTCACAATAAAGGTCTCTTTTCCAAGTGCCTGGTGAGATTCATTTAATTCACAAGACACTTTGTGTTTGTTCACAGAATAAATCCAGCCTACAGATTTCAGGCTTTAGACCAACCGGGATTGTTTTAGGAATCAACCCGAGCAGAGGCCTTTCCCAGTCTGGCATTCAAAGGATGGGATGGATGGATCAACCTGTGGATTAACGCGGTGCCTGAGATTAGTGGAGGTGCAGTTTGGTAAAAAAAAGAAAACAAAAGAAACCAGCAGCACCACTCTGTCGCCACACCTGACCCGCTGGATCTGACGCCTCAATTACGCACGGCAGTTATTCCATTTTAAGAGCGACACCACTGCTGTTAAAAAACACACTCTGGGAATAAAGCGCATTCATTTTGGACAGAAAAGAAGATCATGAGCTGTTTACAAACAGGAGTCACTCTTGATTTACAGGTTTTTTACAGACACACACACAAGTCTTGATTGTCCCGAAATTATAAGGTTGAAAAAAGAGCATTAAAAAGTCTGCAAGATAAAAATAAGTGGAGTTCAACACAGTAGATTCTCTGTTATTGTACAAGCTTGACGCGACTTGTTACGCTGCTTAGAGCATCTGTCGGCCAGCCAGAACTTAAAAGGCTCCAAATAGGATGATTTGGTAACATCAAGGCTTTCCCAGCGGTAATGATTACATTTGGACTTAAGATCCATGCAAGAATTTGTAGCCCAGTAAATCTCCCGAGTTCCCTGCCCCCCCGACTCTTCAAAAGCCTTGTCATTCAAAGGGTTAGGATGTTTGACAATCCCAGCTTGTACTACTCCACCAATTAATTGGATACGTTGTCGGGATGTTCGTTTCTCTCATCTGCTACTTAGAAAGACAAAGGACCGATGGGGGGCTGTTGACACCTCTGTGTCCGGCCGGAGTATAAATCAGGAGCCTCCGCAGGAGGAGCAGGAGGAGCAGCATTCACTTTCCTGCTGCACTCGGAGCGACAACTGCTTTTCTGCAAAGAATCAAGATCATACTTTACCGCTTTTAAAATAAATACATCTGTCAGAATGCAGGTGCCGAACAGACCAGTGGGAGCTTATGGATACTCCGTGCGTAATTACGCACCGGCATCGCTGTACCCGCAGTACCAGGGGAGCCAGTGCTTGTCGACAACTAAGCCTCCCAGTGGGAAATCTTTCACCATCGATGCTTTGCTCGCCAAGCCGGAGCACACAACCAGCCGGGCGAGTCCGACTCCGTGCGGAGAGAAATACCAACCAGGAGTCCCAGGTCTGCCTCTCACCGGACACGCGGGCTTACCGATGGCAGCAGCACCTTACCTCTACTCTCAAAACATGTTGCACTCTGCGCTCCACACGCAGCCTGGATACTCAGTCTACTGCTGCCCGCCTTTCTCCTACCAATCCTCGTGTCGCGGAGCATTTTACGCACAAGGTAAAAAGATGTTTTTTTCACTATTTACTGGATGTAGCAGAGCGAGATGTAAATGTCGAAATGAAACTGTTTTCACGTGGCAGTGTGATTAAACGTGTCATCTCTTCTTTGCAGCTTCAATGTCCAAAGTGAACGCAGGGCTGCATTCGTTCAAAACTAAAGGTGGCAAGTCGAAACGGATGCGCACCAGCTTCACCAGCGAGCAGCTCTCCCGGCTGGAGAAGGAGTTTGCGCGGCAGCAGTACATGGTGGGATCAGAGCGGTTCCTCCTGGCCTCGGCCCTACAGCTCACAGAAGCTCAGGTGAGAAAAGGACAAATAGGAATAGCCTCAGAAACATCTTGTATTTACACTCGTCTCTTACTAGACTGTTTTTCTAAAATGCATGTTTTTCTCTCTCTCCAGGTCAAAGTCTGGTTCCAGAACCGACGCATCAAGTGGCGCAAACAGAGTTTGGAGCAGCAGCAGGCCAAGCTGGCCAAACTGGGCCTGGCCGCTCCGCTCAAAAGTCCCGGATCTCAAGGCCACGGGGACGAAGGAGATGAGGATGAGGAGTTCTCCGACCTGGACGTGGACGTGTCCGATGACTCGACTGACCACTGTTGACCGGACACCACCGGACGTTTTGAGACTTTTTTGTACATGTGTTGAGAAAGGGGGCCTGTGTCTCCAACTACGGTTATTTAATAGATGTATAGTTATATATTTAAATGTTTTTGCTCTTTGATAAGCTCACTTCACATGTTCAGTTTGTGTACATTTGAATGACATATTCAGAAATATATTTTATGACATTAATGCCAACCATGTCCTGTTTATTCCTTCTTATTCAGCCAAGTGTTAGAGGTCAAAGGTTACATTTTGTGTTGCAAGAAATCAGAAATCCTCATTTATTATTTGCACATGTAAGACAGCTAAACTCATGGGACATTTTAATTTATTCCAATCAGCTTCTGTTGAGACGAGACATTTTACATGAAAACACAATATTCTATAAAAGTTAGAATTAGTATTTTACAGAAGAGGTTTCTGGTTTTCTCATGTGCTCGAACTGGTTTCAGATAATGTGACATCGTGCACTTATGTCCACCAATCAGGAGTTAGCAACTAAATGTGATGAGTTCTGGGTTTGTTTAGCTTTAACTGTTGAATCAGATGAAATCACTCCAACATGAAGCAGATTAAATCTAATTCATTAAATCTAAAGATGTTTGTTAATGTTTAAGAAAAGTGTTGAAAGTAGAAGATCTGTAACGGTGATTTAAGAGGCTTTGACGAAAAACAGGTTATCCTAAATATCAGAAACCGCTGCTCATAGTTATGACTCATTTTAATGAACTACATTTACATTTTATTAAGAGAGCAGTTCAATTAAACTAAAAGCACGAGATGTGACCGGATTCTGCTCACTGAACAATCAGACGAGATTTAAACGATAAGAACGGAGCGTAAACACAACATTAGTGTCAGAGAGTAAACCTGTCTCCTCTCTAATGTATCCCAATCAAACCATCATCACGCCCTTTGACCTCCCCTTATTGCTCCTCTGAACGCCCGGTTGGAAGAGACACGGCGAGACATTTGCACCCCGGTTTGATCTACGTTGAAGTCTGGGACGGACTCGGGTTCCCCTCTGGTTTGAGCTAAGCAAATAAATAACCAGCTCAGGGATTATGTGAGGATATCTGTAACCCGGGGTGGTAGGGGTCAGTCTGTCTCGGGGCTGGAGAGCTGGGTCTCTCTGTTTAATCCGTTTAAACGGTCAATACGCCTGTTCTCACTGCCTCTCAATAGACGGGGCTCACACGGGCCCTCCCGCCCCCGGCAGGTGTCCCGTCTCCGCTTTGTTGAGAGTCCTCGTCTTTCCTTCCAGGTGGAAGGGGACTCACGCTGTCTACTGAAGCCTGCCTGGCAGACATGAGGGATAAACCGCGAGGGAAGACAGCGTGCAGAAAGGATTGGGATGTAGCAAATGAGTCCATCAGAGCAGCTAATTGCGCTGGTCAACCTGAACGTCCCGTCCTGTGGAGAACTCCGTCACATGAAACAAAGACATCTGAGGCGGAGTGTCCGTCTCCGTCATCCTCTGTTTCACAATAAGTTCGTACGCGGATTACTTTGAGGTAATGAATGTATTATCACAGACTTTTACCTTCTATGTAGATGATATGTAGATGTATCCGTCTCATTGTTTCCTTTGACCAGAGTGCTGCATGGATGACGTGTTTTTTGTAGGCCGACCCCAGAAGTTAGCATCGCTCTGGTTCCCGCGTCAAAAGGCCAACGGATTAGTTTTGTATTATCGTAAGAAGAGCATCTCTGTGGCAAACAAACGTCTACGATACTGATCAGCATGTTCATGTCAACAAACGAACACACGCTAACATCGGGCTAGCAAGCTAAGAGCTAACGGCACCGCGGTCACAGAGCGTGAATACAAACAGAGGCTGTGAAGGCAGACGAGTCCGCTCGATGTTTAGTCACTGATTCACAAGAGCAGAATTAACTGATGTGTTTCAGAACGTTAAAATCTCTGACGCTTGTGTTAACAACAAACACTGACTGTGAGACGAGAGAACTGGAAATGCCAATTTAAATGAATTGAGAGAAACTTAAAGTGGTATAAACCTGATGACTGATATTGACTTTCTGTAACCAAACAGCCTCAGTGGCTGATTTTGATCACATCAAATAAAGCAATTAGCTTTAAGTGACTCGTGGAAATGAAGAACCAATCAACACTACAGACGCCCGAAACACCCAGACAACCATGTTGGAAGCTTTCACTTAGAATAACTCCTGTAATCTGAGTTCTGTCGTGTTTATAATGTTTGTTTCTGAGGGTTCAGCCCCCGTCGACATCAGTGACTCTCTAACGTTTCTACTTGTGAACCTTTCGTTTGCTCTGATTTATAAATGCAGTTATTTCCTGTGCACAATGATTTCAGAATAAAAGTCTCTTTTCCGAACACAATGTTCTCCTGAAGCCAGCTGGACACAAATCCACTCTATGAAGAAACAAAGTCAAACTAAATGAGATGAAGTGCTGAGCAGAAGCATGAAAGAGAGCCTGAAGTTATTCCAGTCGGATCACATTCACCTGTACGTTCTTCAGCAATAACTGGTTGTAACGTTTGAAGCATCTTCTATGTAAACACATCAAAGACATGAGAGACCAATGTCAGCCCAGCATGCAGCAGAGGTGCTGTAAGAGGGAGAAGACGACGGCTGGTGACATTATCAAAGAGAGAAGTTTAATAAACGCTAACAGAGCTGATCCCCCCCCCCCCCCCCCCCCCCCCCCTCTCTCCTGGTGTCTCTGCTCCGTCTGATTCGGGCTGAAGGAGCAGAATTTGTGTAAAAACCCCAGAGAGCCGTTTCTGATGTGATCAGCTCCCCCTCCTCCTCCTCCTCCTCCTCCCCTCGCTCTCCACAGCCCAACGTAATCCCATTGAGGGAAAGAAAGAAGCAGTCAGAGGCCTGGGAAAGCCTGGAAAGTCCTGGGGATGGAGGGGGGGGGGGGTCGTCCCAATTAGCACAGGGCACCTTAACGGCTGGAAACAAGCCAACGCTGGCTGTGTTCTTAAGACTCTCTGCAGTGAAGCTGCTCATGAAAGACAACTGTTACATCTTCATTTGCTTCTTGACTTTTATTCCTTTGGAGCTTGTTCATCCTGTTAGAATATATTGTGTCTTTGCTGGTTTATACTGTATTTTCTATAGTTTAAGCAATTAGTGGAGAGTGGAGAGTTAAAAACCTTTTGATGACTCCATTAATAGTTTCTCTAAGAGAAAGGACAACACATGCTCATCTCAGCCTCTCAAATGTGAGGATTTCAGGCTTTTCTTTGTTCTATACGATAGAAATGTGAATATAATTCGGATTAGAACAGTTGGTCGAACAGAACAATCCATTTACAGACGTCACCTCGGGCTCTGGGGCATTTCTTCACAGTTTCCCATCATTTTACAAATCACAGAATTCTGCAGATTAACTGATAATGAAAAGTATTCAGTATTTTCAACGACGTTTGTTTCTTTTGGTCTGAATTGTGCTGCAATGCTTTACACATAAATGCCCTGATCTCAAGAGACTATCCTGGTAAAATAAAGGTAAAATACAAAAAGGAAGTCATGTTCAAGCAAAATAACTTGAGCCAATGTCAAGCTTTGGTGACAAAGTGAGTTTAGACTCAGCAGCAGCGTTAGCTTCACATTAAACCAGCTGGTGTAGTTCAGGCTCTTCTCATCTATGGACACGTTCAGGCTCTTCTCTCTGGACACGTGCTGCTGCTTGTGAACTGTTGTACGACGATACGTTAAGTACACTGAAACAGTCCGGGTACGAGCTGCCAAGTGACACAAGGCCACAGCGCCTCATATCCAGTGCAGACAAACAGCCTTAATGGAGATATTAGCATTATGTTGATCAGAATCATAAAACATGCTGCACACATACTTTAACACCAAGTTATTCAATATGAATTGTAATTGTAATAATATAGTTGTTTTCATGATTTAATTGTCAAATCATTGTAAAACTAAAGTGAATATTCAAACTGCTCGTTTTGTCCATCAGTGTAAACGTTGTTCAGTTATCAGATGTGACAAAGGAACACAACACTTCCTCATATCTGAGAGGAAACCAGAGGAGGTCAACTGAATAGTTTCAGCTCAATACAAATGTGTTTAAAATGAAAAACGTAATTGTTTAATAGTCAGATGAGAATCTCTTTGTCATCACTCCTCGTCTTGTTATTATTGTCTGTTTCTTTATATATTTTAATACCTTTAAAAACATTTCTCCTCCCTGGATTTAAACGAGCTTCGTGACGCAGATGCTACTGTGAGAAGGTGTGAAAGTTCTCATGGAGAGTTATAACCTCCAGCTCCAAAAGGAGAGTGCACTTCATTTGAATAACGCGCGTTTTAGGGTCGGCGATTGTAAAAAAAATAAAATAAAAAAAAATCCTTCTTTGCATTTTATTTGCAAAGGCGAGGGCCCCTCCACTCCATCTAATAGTCATTAGCTTTCATTACAAGCGTTTGAAGTAGAAGCCGCCCTTTGTCTCGTGGTGAAAGGGTCGCTGGAGACGCACAATGACTTCTGACACGGGCACAGCTCATCCTCCTCATCCTCCTCATCCTCCTCGTGGAGGAGAACAGACTCGCTTTCTCTCAGGAAACAGAAGTTCCGATCACATCGTGTTCAGTGACACAGAACACGACGAAGAACAGTTAAAGGCCAAATACAGCGAACGCGTAATTGATCCAACGTGGGTCTTTTACGCACACCACCACATGAATAACAGGGGAAAACAATTAAAAAAGAACCGACAATGTTGTAGTATCTCGTTAATATTTCAGAACAACAGTCTCATGATACTCAGCAGTATTTATCAATCATTTAATCTCCTAATAAATCACTGCAATGTTCATTTCAGATACTATTATTGTCCTAAAGTACATTTGTGATATTACAATCATATCCGATAAAGCAATGACAGAATGTTCCTGTTCCACTCTTATGAGAAACTAATGTGTAAGATGTTGCTGAAGTAGCTTTAAAATGTGCATCTAGACTTTATATGAAGGCTCAGGTTCACACATAGTTAAAATGATCTCTTAGATATAAACCCAGCAGAAGAAGCTGAACAGACCGAGATGAATCCTTCTCTCGATCCGAACACGTATTGTGTCTCCGGGCCGTGTTGAAAGGGGGTGTTTGTTTATCTGAGGGGGGGTGCCGGTGTGGAGGAGCGGGGCCCAGTACAGGTGGCTAAACGACGGCACTTCTCGTGCAGGTGGCACAAACGCAGCGACGTGCTACTTCTCCCATCTCGTTATAATGGGGTGAAATTTTCCAAGTATTTAAGTGGGACAGATTAGCTGAACACACAACGCTAATGCGAAACAAAATGGCCAATTAGTTTATTAATGAACGCGGGAGGTGAGAGGGGAACCCCCCCCCCCAGCCTCAGCTGGTTTCATCTTCATCATGGAGGAAGAGACCAGAAGTTTATCTACGAGCCAACTGATGAATAAAGCCAGAGACGGATGTCTAATAGTTTACCACACACATGTACACAAGTGGTCTGATCACACCAGTCATCACATTAAAACAATTAAAGGAGCGATTTGTAAAAGAATGCGTAGAATTTAATAATGATTTAAAATATTTGAGATACCGGACGAAATGAAACAGCCTGAGATGTTTTAGTACATCAATTTAAATTAATTTGCATAATTCAGTAACTGTACTCTGCAGCAGTTAGTGATGCGATTTTTCTGGAGAGCTTACTTTGTGTCTTTTTCATTTCCTTCTGATCCTCTGCTGTCTAAATCAAACACAGCTTTAAGTTTAAGTTGTACAGTATACATGATGTTCATTAATACGTCTTGTATTAACCTCACAGTTGTGAACTAAAGTGTAATCTTCCTCATGTCCCACTGAAACAGCTGGGAGGGAAACCCACTGAGGTCAAAGGTGAACTCTGCAGGAAACCTTTAATCCTGTTAACATGCTCCGACTTCCTTCAACCACTGGATGGCAGCATCGGTTCAACACCAGCAGCAGCAGCAGCACCACAGGGTCAGACTGGGAAGTGATCTCGCACCTCTGTGGAGGTAAAGCGTCAGACAGTTGAGTGAAATGTTTCTCAGATTGAAAGGTTTTATTCAGCCACAGGCCTCAAACATTAGAAGTAAAGCAGAGTTTTAAGGTCACTCGGTCTAATGAACGGAGGGTTTATCTTATGAGACGACACATTTCTAAACATTATAAATAGAACTTTCAGAAAGAATAGAATGGTTAAAGCTCACTTGTACTATAATTATGTTACTGCAATGTTCTTCATTAAGGAACGCATCAGCAAATAAATCCTTATTAATCAGATGAAGACGTTATAAGAGCTTCTGGTCTCGGCCACTAGAGGGCAGCACTTCTGTCTTCATAGTTTCTCCTCTTTGTCCTTCTTTTCCCTTAAAAAACAACTTTGATGTTTGAAACAAACAATTAACCTGTGGAACGTATATTATATCATATTATATAATGTATATATGTGTATGTGCCATGTTTTAGACAATGGTTTTATATTGATTAGAGGAAACTTTAATGACGTTTGAAGACATGTTTACAATAGTTGTTGGTTTGTTGAGCTCAGGTCAAAGTCATGTAAACACTTTGGAACACTTTGTATTTTTCCACATTGTTAGAAGACAAAAGTCATCAGAAATCTATTTTCGACAGTAATCTCTGGAAGGCATTGATTATGAGTGGATCATCCTGAAATAAAGTGAATTTAAAATGGTATCATTAGCAGATCAATGTTTGTGTGTTTATGTGTTTCTAACTGTGAGCTTTTCAATGATACTTGTTGGGTAAATACAATATGTATTTCCATTGTTTACCACATGAACAGTGTCTCTGTGGCTCTACCTCACACAAGGATGAGAAACAGTTTGAACTTGTCTATCACATAGAAACAGTGGCACTATATATATATACATATATATATATATATATATATATATATATATATATATATATATATATACATATATATATATATATATATATATATATGTTGCACAGTTACACCTAAAACTAAAAGGAATGTTCCCTCTTAAAGCTCGAACTCTTTGATGTTAACTATTCTCTCTCTCAGTTTCCTTGATTGGCTAATGTGTAACATGCTACAACTACTGCATAATCCCATAATTAATATATAATCTGAAGACATTATGACATCCAGTGTGGTGCAGCGGATATTAAATGAGGATTAATTGAGGTCTCGTCACACGTGCACTACAATGTTTAGCTATTGAGGAATGTCACTGAAAGGTATTTCCGCGGAGGAGGAACGTCCATCTGAAGATCAGTGTTGGTCAGACAGACTCTCAGGAACTCTCCTCCGGAGCCTCGGGGGGGGGAAACCAACAGTAGCCTGCGGAACAAAGGTAGACTGCTCTGCTTGGTTTCTGTTAATGCAGAGCGACTCGAACATCTATTAACCAGCAGCGATCAGGGTCAGTGCGTAAAGGCCCGCAGGGTTCCATCGTTAAAGTCAACCGGCTCTGCACAGCCCGTGCTGTTGCACTCTGGGTAAAAAGACTGTGTAAATATCAAATCCTGCAATAAAGAGTTATGTGACCTGAAACAGGTCGCTCTTCACTTTCCCCTCAAACACGTCAGATCTTTATTATAAGAGAGTTGTTTTTGAACGATTCTCTCACATTCTTAATAATTATGATTTATAACGTGACCTTATAACCAAACTCAATTATTTTAAACACAACATGTAAATTAAATGAAAATATTTGTATCTTGAAGCAAAAAAAACTAAAACTCCGCAGAACGTCCTGAGGTTATTTTTCTAACATTTAAAATATCATAATCGACATAAACAGGCGTTTCTAATCGAGCGGTTCATATGCTCTGTTATTTAACAGATCATGCACGTGAGGACACATATTTTTGGTGAAACTGTATCGAGGAGTTCATCGCTCAGCCAGTAAATAAACACAGATTCATATCTGTCTGCACTATGAAAAACAACAATGGAGCTTTTCTTTCTGGCACCGAGCTATTCCCAGAACATACGTCTGTCTTTAGGAGCCTTTAGCTCTAAACACCTAATCAACAACTTGTTACACCTCATCATTTCCATCGGTAATGATTTTCTAATGCAACCTCGAAACAAACGAGCGTATTAAGCGGATAATTATTAACTTGGTTAGTGCTCCGTGGAAGCTGAGCGCAGAGGGAGAAGGAAGCCGGAGAGCTCCAAACACGACCACAGGCTGTGCGTTCTCTCCGTGTTGGTCTGCGCGCTGCTCCACGGAGAGCTGGACATCCACACGAGTCATTGTGCACAATAACAGGAGCTGAGACTACACAAACATTATTATACGTTTCTTAATTCATGCATTAGAAAAGCATAACGGAAGGTGTGCTTGTGCGTCCTTCATCTTATTCCAAAAGCATAATCTAAATATCATCATTTGAAATAATGTAGCAATTAATGGAATAAAAAGAACAATAGAGGAATATTCAAGAACAATAGTATTATTATTATGTTGATGGTCATTTATAGCAACAACTTATTTATAATTTATAAATATTATTTCGTTCAACGTTCAACATGTTGCATAATTCACACAATGCAAAACAAAATTAAATTAAAAATTAAGAGTTAAAAATATAAGTAAAGGCGACCAAATAAGCTCGTAGGTGAGGAAATATGGAAATAGTTTGTGCTTGTTGATGCATGAAGATTAAAATGATATTTCAGTTTGCAGGTTTCACCTGAACGTAACTCTGCTTCTGGTTGTTTTCATCATCGACGTGAACTAGAAGTGTGAAACGAGGCTGTGAGCCGAGAACAACGTGAAGTAACTGACCTTTGTAGCCTTTCAACGCGCATTGCAGAGAAAGGCCTCGTGGAGCAGAGCTTTAACACCGAATGATGAGTTCAAACACGTCTAAACGTTACTATGAATAATTAATTGATTATAAAACACGAGGCACTTCGAGGTGAAAAGAGTGGAAATCAAACTCGTTTCCATGAGACATTTATACAAGTTTCATTCTCTTCCACGTGTTTTATTTCGTCCCTTCTAGAGAATTCCTGCTCTAACAGGCAAACAAGTGGAAGCCCCCCCCCCCCCCCCCCCCCCTCCACCGGTAGAATGTTTCCCTGAAGAAAAACGAGATATTAAGGCTGAATAGGACACACAATGAGCCATTAATTGGAGGCACACATGTTTTCTCAGCGTGTCTCTGTAACTAAGCTGCCCGGCCTTGTGTGATCTGTGAAGCAGGCACTTGAGGAGACCTATTGGCAGGTGCTCTGGTCCAATCAGCTCCCTCCCTGCGCAGCGCCAAGCCGCATTGAAGGTTGGAGGCGCTTTACTTGGTGCGCACTTGTGCACAGAAACCCTCCGAGTGCGCGCAGACTTCATGGATCCGGGCAATTTGCAGCACTGTTGAGTTTTGTAGCAGCATCTCTGCTTTGGTCGTGATGCATCTCTGAGAGGGAGGTTGTTTTTTTCCAGCAAGAGGAAGGGGAAAGACTGATCACTTTCTTCTTGGTATTGGCTTCTATTTCTGTCAAGAGATGATGTTTTCTTCTGCAGGCAAGCGCTGCTTCACGATAGAGTCTCTGGTCGCCAAAGAGAACCCTCTAATCGCGGAGGATCCCATCCGTCCGACGGCTTTAAGTTACTCCAACCCGACCACGGATGCCTTAATGAACAGTTACCAGGCTCCGCAGGCCAGGACCCTCTACCAGAGCCCGGACCTGGTGTTCCCGGAGAACCACCCCTCCCTCACCGTGGCTCCTCACCAGCTCGGAGGCTCGCACCACCTACAGCATCCGCACTTCTTCGGCACGCAGCACCGAGACCCGCTCAACTTCTACCCATGGGTCCTACGGAACCGGTTTTTCGGACACCGATTTCAAGGTACAGGCCTGCGAAGTGGTGGCGATGCAAATGTGCTTATTATAACTAGACTCTTATGCAACCGATTTTGATGTTTGCAAGTGTTTATGCTCGAATAATCAGACTTAAAAATAAATAAATAATAGGATCTGCACATAAAACACTGAGTAACTATATATTATCATATCATGTAATTGGGTTTACTGCTTGAATTTGCATTGATTTGCATGATTCAAAATAAACTAACAGCATTTCTTAAACATTAAAGTGTGCTTCAACAATCTGTGAGATGATATTTGTATGTCTGTCAGCATTGAACGTGTTTCTCAGTTGAACACTTCATCGCAGCAGAAGGTCGGCTGCTCGTTACTCTCTCGAGCCCTGCAGCTCTACTCACGAAGCCGCAGCCGAGAGACGATAAGCTGTGATGTAGATTTATTTTATACAAGAACACTCGCCCTAGGTTAGGCTCATTTCATTTAAAAAAGAATCTATCTGTAGAGACACACCTGATAACATCCAGGATAATATCTTGAATATAATGGGAATAAAAGGCTTTGAACACGGCCTGCAGTGATTTATGAGACAAACCTGCGCGCGAACTATTAACCAATAAACGCATCTCTATTACTACCATTTATGTTTATATTGCACGAGGCAATTTTTATTTCATGGCATACAGTTCTGGACAAAAAATGTATTTTACAATGAAGAAAGAATGATGCAAATCCATAAAATGCCCATAACAATAAACTATAGCTGCCACACTGGCAATTTGATGTGAATATAACACATTTAGTTTACATAATGAGCTCTGGTTGGGCTTATTTGGGATACAAGAGCACACAAATAACAAAAGTAAAAATAATGGTAATTAGCATATAAACATTAAAACAAAACTTCAGCATCAACAAAGAACGAAAACGCTTTTTTTAAAATATTCAATCATAATGTTTTACCTTGAAATAAACATTTAAATTTCTCAGAATATTTTCGGTTTCATGTCTGACAAAATGAAGCTTCACGTGAAAGCTAAAAAAGATTAATTCACCAATAAATGAAGAAATAATCACACCAAACAATATCAACTTGTATCTTATTTGCTGTATTTTTCAGTAAATTAAATTAAATTAGTAGATTATAATTGTTTATCTGGCTACAGGTGTATTATTTGTTTGATTGTGTTATTATCTGATTTCATTTATGTTTAGTTGGTTTAAAAAAATGAATAAAAAAAAATTAAAAAGAACAACAAAATAAACTGTTATAATTATCTCTACATAGTGTTTTGTATTAGGCTTGGTACAAACTATTTTCATAGGTTCTCTGTCTCCATAAACTATTTTAAAACGAGTTTATATGAACTCTTTTAAATGCATTATTTTGCAGTAAGTCTAATACAAAAAAATAAAGCATGTAGTAAAATAGGAGCTTTTGATGGAAGCACAATAGTCGCTTTTTTAACTTATGGGAAATATTACATGTCTGGTAAATTGTATTATTATGGCAATATTATTATTATATTATCATTGTTATTAGTTATTATAACTACTACTACTACAGGCTACTTCTACTGGATAGTAGACATAATAATGATAATGATATATTTATAAATAGTCATCACCGGCTCACACGGTGTCTGATGAGCCTATAATACAGGTGAGTCTATAATACAGGTGAGTCTATAATACAGGTGAGTCTATAATACAGATGAGCCTATAATACAGATGAGTCTATAATACAGATGAGTCTATAATACAGATGAGTCTATAATACAGGTGAGTCTATAATACAGATGAGTCTATAATACAGATGAGTCTATAATACAGATGAGTCTATAATACAGATGAGTCTATAATACAGGTGAGTCTATAATACAGGTGAGTCTATAATACAGGTGAGTCTATAATACAGATGAGTCTATAATACAGGTGAGTCTATAATACAGGTGAGTCTATAATACAGGTGTCCACACACTGACAGACAGACACAACGAGCTGTGAGAACCACGTTACCTCTGACGGCCATGTTGCTTTCTTTTGACTCCGGTCCTCAGGTAACGACATGTCCCAGGACAGCCTGCTCCTTCACGGGCCTTTCGCCAGAAAACCCAAACGCATCCGGACGGCCTTCTCTCCGTCCCAGCTCCTCCGCCTGGAACGAGCCTTCGAGAAGAACCACT
This sequence comes from Leptoclinus maculatus, assembly GCA_032191485.1. Classification (NCBI taxonomy): domain Eukaryota; kingdom Metazoa; phylum Chordata; class Actinopteri; order Perciformes; family Stichaeidae; genus Leptoclinus; species Leptoclinus maculatus. Next base: position 22,926,042 of record JAVDOI010000003.1, on the reverse strand, counting down.
ATGTGGTCGGAGCCGAGAGGAAGCAGCTCGCAAACAGCTTGAGTTTATCTGAAACACAGGTAAACATAATGTTCTGCATATCACATAGAGAACACATTCAGAATGTCGATTAATGTGTTCAATAACTGAAGGATACTTAAAATGTGGATATATTTTTAGCTCAGAATAAATATATCCAGATAAAGCAGAATTATACCCGGACAGTTAAAGTATTGTCAAAAACAAAATGAACATTTTTAAAATAACCTGCAGTTAACTCCTGATGCTGTAATGTCAAAGAGTACAGCCTCAAACTCATAACTTCAATTTAAAGCAGCAAAATTATGATTATTTTTACTGACAGTTTTAAATTGTTCATTAGTTTAGGTGTGACATATGAAGGCAGGTTTGAATTATAGGTTCGTTGTTATTTACAAATAAGGAATCCTCTAAATGTGAGAGGTGACAATGTTGATGACCGAGGAAATGATAAATGAACAGTGTGAAATCATCTTGCATTGGCTATATATATATATATATATATATATTTTTTTTTTTTCTTCTTTTAAATCTATGCAATCCAATTTAAATAATACAAATAAAAAATCCCAGCCACATGAGACATGACGGCAGCGTAGTCAGTTAAAGCGTCTCTTAAAAGGTGTTTAATTCATGCATGCTATAGGATAAAGCAGTGTAAATGTTATTGATGGTTATGTTTAATGAGTCCACATTATCTGGGTGTCAATTAGGCCTAATAGGCAATATAAAGAGAGGTTCCCTGAGTCAGCGAAATGGATAAATGCTGCCTGCAAGTTTTGTGTCAGTCAATAAGAGGTCTTCAATTAAGCACCAATTGCATTATGCTAATTATTATGACAGTGAACTGAATGTTAAGTATCTCACTCAGTTGTTATTTGGTCTTGCTGAGTGAGCAGGTATACGGAGAAACATGTGGACTAGACTGATCATTTTAGTTCCCACAGCTCTGGACTAATACAGTCGACTGTGGCTCTTTGGGAGTTTTAGTGACAACATGTAGAATTAGCCTGAAGCCTCGTAGGAGTCAAGGAGTAAGAGGGGAAGACGCTACGAGTACCTGCGCTGCTATTTAAAGAATGCATCCTGGCCACGTATGTGTTACGTAGTCAAGCTCATGTTCCAACATCACATCAACACTAGTCAGTCAGGAACCTGTCGACCCTCTGAGCATTGATACCACGCTCAGTTATTAATAACTCAAAGATAAGATGATGTTTTGTTTTTAAAGAGCATTCGGAGAGCAATTTGAAAAAGAGATGCTGGAGTGACATCATGGGTGAATTTAATTACACGAACTGTATATAATATTAGCATCGTTTTAAACAGAATTAAATAAATGTAGCATAGACTGTGAAAGTCATATTTTTTTATGTAATATTGATTTGGTGACAGAAACAATTAGCCAAATAATGGATTAGTTGAATTAAAGAAAATTGACAAGAAGTCATTTCTCCTGCAAAAATACCAACAATTCTCAAGATGTGCTGCTTTGTAAAGTGCATGAAGGTGTTTTGGGTTTTGAACGGTTGAATCAGAGAGAACATTTTAAGATGCTACATTGGACTTCAGGGACTTGTGCATGTTGTTGGTGCAATTTTCCGCCATTTGTTAGACCAAGTGATTTATCAATTAATTGTGAAAATACTGAGCAGAAATAATGAAAATAGTCGTTAGTTGCCACCTTAATCTCAGATATTATTAGAAACATGAATGATGGCTCCATGACGTTTAGATACAACCAACAATCTAGAAGACGTCCAGCGTGAGAAAGGTCTACACCGCCTACTGTTAGTATTTAAATCTGTGCCTCTGAAATGACACTACTGAGCATCATCATCATCATCATCATCATCATTAACCCTGTTGATTTGCCTGTCCAGGTGAAGGTGTGGTTCCAGAACAGGCGGACCAAGTACAAGCGTCAGAAGCTGGAGGAGGAGGGACCAGACAGCCAGCAGAAGAAGAAGGGAACCCACCACATCAACAGATGGCGCATGGCCACCAAGCAGCCCAGCTCCGAGGACATAGACGTCACCTCAGAGGACTAGAAGCCTCCGACCACGAGGCATCAGAGGACCAACACTATTTATTCTGTAATATTATTAAGTATAACTAGACACATTAGAGGAAGGACTAAATATGTGATCGCCGCACTTCTCCTCATTGAGGTGCTACACTGGAAAGAAAAAAAGCATCTTATTTAACGACAGACGAGAGATCCGACCAAACGTGAAGGGAAATAACGTCAACCTCTATCATAGTCTGCTTTTTAAACATTGTACAGAGGCCATGTATAAAGGTTGCTTTCAAAAGAGGATTGGTTTCATTAAATCTGTTTTTACCACCTGCTTATGTCATTAACACCTCAATGCTCATCCACTCCGCCACCTGTGTACCATGTTCATCTACATTTCTCCTCAATGATGAGATGATGTTGTCGCACACGTTCAAACCACCCAGTGAGTCGGTGGAACAGGCTGATGACTGACCAGAGGAGCAAAACAGGACATGAACCGTGTGTCAAAGAAGATCCAACACTTGCAGCATGCTTTTTATTTTCACTAGCTTGACTTGACACCCATTCCACTCCGGCGCTCTGCTTCCTAACGAGGACTCGGCACAGAGAGGCGATTCACGGCCAGCTGTGCGTGACTCTGGGACAGACGAGAAGCTGCAGGGACCTCTGGTGTTAGGGGCGAGTTGTGCCACACAATAACACGTCCCCGGCTTTGTGCTTCTCCTGCGATGCCACATGTGTCAGTGTTGGCTGATGGATGAGCTCTCCGTTCGTCGAATGTCTGCAGATTTCATGAAGAGCCGTGTGTAGTACACAAACCATACATGAGAACATGCTTTTCAAGCAGAACGTGTAATTACAAACAGATGTTTTAGAAATAAAAACTATGTCTCTGATGAGAAAGGTCAGACTTTTGTGTGATTCAGATCTCACTTTGTACATCGAGTGCTGCGTTTCATTCCAAACAGCCATTACAGCTGCAGCTTTCCCTCATTAGCTGCTCCTCTGTGCAAATCAGTGTGAAACACGCTGCTGCAGTGTTTGATTGGAATGAAAAACCTGCTGAGGCCAAGAGCTGCAACCAAAGAACGAGCATCCATGTTCAGGTTTTATGCTTTAAAGTAGAGCTGAACGATATCCCTGCATCTAAAAAGTATAAGTCGGTCTCGTGCCAGCGCCCTCTCGTAGGTTGGGAACCACTGCGGTGTCAGGAATGTTGCACAGGTGTCAGGTGTGTTACCTTCTGGCCGCTGTTTCCTCTGAATTCCAGCAGAAAGGGGACACAGAGATGATTCCCATCCAGAGGGTGAAACCTCTGAAAAAAAGAAGAAAGTAAAGTAGTCACTATTGTGCGGAGGCTCTTTCACCAAACCGCCTCAGTAATCACCTGTCAAAAGAAACGGAAGGAATCTCCTCTAATGACCCCGAGGCTTTAGAGATGAGCCCTGACGGCTGACCCTGACGTCTTGTTTTGTAAGCTAAGGAACAGAGACAGAGAGGAACAGTGGGGGAGGTCACATGTAGTCTCACAAACATCTGCAGTAGCAGAAGGGGCCCCCCTGTTGTGAGTGTCCATGATATCCTACACTCACTGCAGGTGCAAATACACAGTAAAAGAGATTATTGTCCAAATAAACACCTTGAAAAGGAACCCGGTACAGTAGCTCCGACACTCAGAAGCACCTCCACCGCCTCCTTGTCAAGCAGGTGCGCTTAAGGCCAATCACAGCCTCGGTGGGGTGAAAGGTCACCACGATTAACGAGAGCCGCGCCTCTCACGTGTCTGTTAGGAAAACAATTAAAGGAGAAACTCACAGCCGGCTCCCTAAACACCGCGTCTCCTGTCGCCTGAGTCAGCAGAGAGAGGGAGGAAAACAAGCGTCTCTCCGGAGGAGCAGAGGAGCAGAGGGGTGGGGAGGAGGAGCAGAGGAGCAGCGAGGTGGGGAGGAGGAGCAGAGGAGCAGCGAGGCGGGGAGGAGGCGCAGCGAGGTGGGGAGGAGGAGCAGAGGAGCAGCGAGGCGGGGAGGAGGAGCAGCGAGGTGGGGAGGAGGAGCAGAGGAGCAGCGAGGCGGGGAGGAGGCGCAGCGAGGTGGGGAGGAGGAGCAGAGGAGCAGCGAGGCGGGGAGGAGGAGCAGCGAGGTGGGGAGGAGGAGCAGAGGAGCAGCGAGGCGGGGAGGAGGAGCAGAGGAGCAGAGAGGTGGGGAGGAGGAGCAGCGAGGTGGGGAGGAGCAGAGGAGCAGCGGGGTGGGGAGGAGGAGCAGAGGAGCAGCGAGGTGGGGAGGAGCAGAGGAGCAGCGGGGTGGGGAGGAGGAGCAGAGGAGCAGCGAGGTGGGGAGGAGGCGCAGCGAGGTGGGGAGGAGGAGCAGAGGAGCAGAGGAGCAGCGAGGTGGGGAGGAGGCGCAGAGGAGCAGAGGAGCAGCGGGGTGGGGAGGAGGAGCAGAGGAGCAGCGAGGTGGGGAGGAGGAGCAGCGAGGTGGGGAGGAGGGGCAGAGGAGCAGCGAGGTGGGGAGGAGGAGCAGCGAGGTGGGGAGGAGGGGCAGAGGAGCAGCGAGGTGGGGAGGAGGAGCAGAGGAGCAGCGAGGTGGGGAGGAGGAGCAGCGAGGTGGGGAGGAGGGGCAGAGGAGCAGAGGAGCAGCGAGGTGGGGAGGAGGAGCAGCGAGGTGGGGAGGAGGAGCAGAGGAGCAGCGAGGCGGGGAGGAGGCGCAGCGAGGTGGGGAGGAGGAGCAGAGGAGCAGCGAGGCGGGGAGGAGGAGCAGCGAGGTGGGGAGGAGGAGCAGAGGAGCAGCGAGGCGGGGAGGAGGAGCAGAGGAGCAGAGAGGTGGGGAGGAGGAGCAGCGAGGTGGGGAGGAGCAGAGGAGCAGCGGGGTGGGGAGGAGGAGCAGAGGAGCAGCGAGGTGGGGAGGAGCAGAGGAGCAGCGGGGTGGGGAGGAGGAGCAGAGGAGCAGCGAGGTGGGGAGGAGGCGCAGCGAGGTGGGGAGGAGGAGCAGAGGAGCAGAGGAGCAGCGAGGTGGGGAGGAGGCGCAGAGGAGCAGAGGAGCAGCGGGGTGGGGAGGAGGAGCAGAGGAGCAGCGAGGTGGGGAGGAGGAGCAGCGAGGTGGGGAGGAGGGGCAGAGGAGCAGCGAGGTGGGGAGGAGGAGCAGCGAGGTGGGGAGGAGGGGCAGAGGAGCAGCGAGGTGGGGAGGAGGAGCAGAGGAGCAGCGAGGTGGGGAGGAGGAGCAGCGAGGTGGGGAGGAGGGGCAGAGGAGCAGCGAGGTGGGGAGGAGGAGCAGAGGAGCAGCGAGGTGGGGAGGAGGAGCAGAGGAGCAGCGAGGTGGGGAGGAGGAGCAGAGGAGCAGCGAGGTGGGGAGGAGGCCCAGAGGAGCAGCGAGGTGGGGAGGAGGCGCAGAGGAGCAGCGAGGTGGGGAGGAGGAGCAGAGGAGCAGCGAGGTGGGGAGGAGGAGCAGAGGAGCAGCGAGGTGGGGAGGAGGCCCAGAGGAGCAGCGAGGTGGGGAGGAGGCGCAGAGGAGCAGCGAGGTGGGGAGGAGGTGCCGCGTCCCCGCTGCTGGCGGAGAGGTGTCGGAGAGCTCAACTGGAAGACAACGACTGGTGTGATCGTTACCGTTTGATTACCTGTTTTCGGATGAAGAAGCCTCCTTATTGTATTTTTCCCTCAGCCAACACTACACATTACACGTGTTTTATTGTTGGTTATAAAACTGCATGTGGAGCGATAAATTATGCAGCGTAGTCTCAGTTGTCACATTGCACCAGTCTCAGTCAAGCCGCACACTGAATTACAAATTACAACCTCATTACTGAAGAAGAAAGACATTCTAAATCATCTTCAAAATGACTGACAAAACAGTTGGGTTCTGCTCTCTATGGGCTGTGACTGAAATTACCTCATTTGAGATATTTGCATATGATTCTGACACATGCAATGAAACTAAAGTGTGCTCGAGATCAGATTCAAAGAAATACATTTACATATCATTTATAAATGTTTGTCAGACATTATATCAAAACTCCGCTCATCACGTGGCTTCTTGTTCCAAACACACTCATCACACAGATGATGACCAAAGATAACACTCCAACACAGCAAGTTTATATAAATCAAGTGCAAATACATACAAAAAGCAGCATTTTCACAAAAGTGCTTTAAGAAAACATTTCTAGAATAAAAAAAATTCCATTTGGCTGAATTTCTACATCCATTAAATCAGTGGTTCTCAGCCTGGAGACCCAACAAGATGATGAAGTGGGTCACAAGGTGATGTAGTGGGTCGTAAGGTGATGTAGTGGGTCACAAGGTGATGTAGTGGGTCACAAGATGATGTAGTGGGTCACAAGGTGATGTAGTGGGTCGTAAGATGATGTAGTGGGTCGTAAGGTGATGTAGTGGGTCACAAGGTGATGAAGTGGGTCACAAGATGATGTAGTGGGTCACAAGATGATGTAGTGGGTCACAAGATGATGTAGTGGGTCGTAAGGTGATGTAGTGGGTCGTAAGATGATGTAGTGGGTCGTAAGGTGATGAAGTGGGTCACAAGATGATGTAGTGGGTCACATGGTGATGTAGTGGGTCGTAAGGTGATGTAGTGGGTCGTAAGATGATGTAGTGGGTCGTAAGGTGATGAAGTGGGTCACAAGATGATGTAGTGGGTCGTAAGATGATGTAGTGGGTCACAAGATGATGTAGTGGGTCGTAAGATGATGTAGTGGGTCGTAAGATGATGTAGTGGGTCACAAGGTGATGTAGTGGGTCGTAAGATGATGTAGTGGGTCGTAAGGTGATGTAGTGGGTCGTAAGATGATGTAGTGGGTCGTAAGGTGATGAAGTGGGTCACAAGATGATGTAGTGGGTCACAAGATGATGTAGTGGGTCGTAAGATGATGTAGTGGGTCGTAAGATGATGTAGTGGGTCACAAGATGATGTAGTGGGTCGTAAGATGATGTAGTGGGTCACATGGTGATGTAGTGGGTCGTAAGGTGATGAAGTGGGTCACAAGATGATGTAGTGGGTCGTAAGATGATGTAGTGGGTCACAAGATGATGTAGTGGGTCGTAAGATGATGTAGTGGGTCGTAAGATGATGTAGTGGGTCACAAGATGATGTAGTGGGTCACAAGGTGATGTAGTGGGTCGTAAGATGATGTAGTGGGTCGTAAGGTGATGTAGTGGGTCGTAAGATGATGTAGTGGGTCGTAAGGTGATGAAGTGGGTCACAAGATGATGTAGTGGGTCACAAGATGATGTAGTGGGTCGTAAGATGATGTAGTGGGTCGTAAGATGATGTAGTGGGTCACAAGATGATGTAGTGGGTCACAAGATGATGTAGTGGGTCACAAGATGATGTAGTGGGTCGTAAGATGATGTAGTGGGTCACAAGATGATGTAGTGGGTCGTAAGATGATGTAGTGGGTCACAAGATGATGTAGTGGGTAACAAGGTGATGTAGTGGGTAACAAGGTGATGTAGTGGGTCGTAAGATGATGTAGTGGGTAACAAGGTGATGTAGTGGGTCACAAGATGATGTAGTGGGTCACAAGATGATGTAGTGGGTCACAAGATGATGTAGTGGGTCACAAGATGATGTAGTGGGTCACAAGATGATGTAGTGGGTCGTAAGATGATGTAGTGGGTCACAAGATGATGTAGTGGGTCGTAAGATGATGTAGTGGGTCACAAGATGATGTAGTGGGTCGTAAGATGATGTAGTGGGTCACAAGATGATGTAGTGGGTAACAAGGTGATGTAGTGGGTAACAAGGTGATGTAGTGGGTCGTAAGATGATGTAGTGGGTAACAAGGTGATGTAGTGGGTCGTAAGATGATGTAGTGGGTCGTAAGGTGATGTAGTGGGTCGTAAGATGATGTAGTGGGTCACAAGGTGATGTAGTGGGTCGTAAGTTGATGTAGTGGGTCGTAAGGTGATGTAGTGGGTCGTAAGGTGATGTAGTGGGTCGTAAGATGATGTAGTGGGTAACAAGATGATGTAGTGGGTCGTAAGATGATGTAGTGGGTCGTAAGGTGATGTAGTGGGTCGTAAGGTGATGTAGTGGGTCACAAGGTGATGTAGTGGGTCGTAAGTTGATGTAGTGGGTCGTAAGGTGATGTAGTGGGTCGTAAGGTGATGTAGTGGGTCGTAAGATGATGTAGTGGGTCGTAAGGTGATGTAGTGGGTCGTAAGGTGATGTAGTGGGTCGTAAGATGATGTAGTGGGTCGTAAGGTGATGTAGTGGGTCGTAAGGTGATGTAGTGGGTCGTAAGGTGATGTAGTGGGTCGTAAGGTGATGTAGTGGGTCACAAGGTGATGTAGTGGGTCGTAAGATGATGTAGTGGGTCGTAAGGTGATGTAGTGGGTCACAAGGTGATGTAGTGGGTCGTAAGGTGATGTAGTGGGTCGTAAGGTGATGTAGTGGGTCGTAAGGTGATGTAGTGGGTCGTAAGGTGATGTAGTGGGTCGCAAGGTGATGTAGTGGGTCGCAAGGTGATGTAGTGGGTCGCAAGGTGATGTAGTGGGTCGCAAGGTGATGTAGTGGGTCGTAAGGTGATGTAGTGGGTCGTAAGGTGATGTAGTGGGTCGTAAGGTGATGTAGTGGGTCGTAAGGTGATGTAGTGGGTCGCAAGGTGATGTAGTGGGTCGCAAGGTGATGTAGTGGGTCGCAAGGTGATGTAGTGGGTCGTAAGGTGATGTAGTGGGTCGTAAGGTGATGTAGTGGGTCGTAAGGTGATGTAGTGGGTCACAAGGTGATGTAGTGGGTCGTAAGGTGATGTAGTGGGTCGTAAGGTGATGTAGTGGGTCACAAGGTGATGTAGTGGGTCGTAAGGTGATGTAGTGGGTCGTAAGGTAACGTAATGGTGACTGTGCAGGTAACAAAGAAGACAAAACGAAATTCTGATCAACAAAATGTTTATTTTTCTGAAGTTTTACTCTTTCATGCCACATGTAGACAACCTATGATATTAGGTTGTCATTACATTATAAACTAGAGAAATACATTGAAGTGATTTATCCTGATTTCATTCTCAGTATTTACATAAACAACTACAATCACGACGGCTTTAAGAGAAGACGCATCTTTGGTTTGAGTTCTTCTATAACGTCGTCTTTGAGACGAGTGAAGAGAAAATATCCAGAATACACATGTTGGTGTTTATTTGACTTTGTACCTGTAGATTTCATTGTTATCTATATTCTGAGGGTTTTGTTCTTATATCCTTTGTAGCATGATTTATACAACATTGTCTCCATACATCTGTCAGAGTGGCTCAGTTATTGGTGTTATTTCAGGTCCATGTTATAACCGTCTGAGGTGTCAATAAGACATGTTCCTGTATCTCAGTATGTCATCACGTGTTACTGCTTATTTAACAAGCACCGTCTTGGCGTAAACAACATGCATTCTGCCTTTCTCTGTAAACGTATGCTAACTCTTCACAGCCAAGTTTACTAGGATTCAGTCTCTGGAAGCTTCAGGGTGGTTTGAACCATGGTGGGGGGGGGGGGGGGTGCAGAGATCACTCACAGGCCTTTGTTGTACGTCACAATCTTACAATCTGTCGCCATTGCGATCTCCGGCTCCAGCTGACTCACACTGATCTGTGGGAATGGAAGCAGAATAAAAAAGGTCAACAGTGCGAATAGAAACCGTCAGATATCAAATACTTACCGTGTCTCTACGCTGTAGATGCATCCGTAAACTTCTACACGAGGAGCCGCTGCTCAACGATTTGAAACCGTTTCATTTGCAGCTAAATAATTCTTAAAGGCTTTAAATGTTCTGTATTTACGACTAATGTGCAAAAAGAGCCAATTTGGCAGATGAAGGTCTAATTTGAGGTTTGCGTCTCCTAATATTTGAACCAGAGACAGATGGCTGTCGGAGTTGGAGGCAGAATCCCAATCAGACATGTTGGTAGGTGTGAAACGGGGAAGTGGGACAAATTGAGTAGGCAGGGGGTCCGAGGGGAGCAGCATGTTGCTTTTTAGGGAGTTCTTTTTTCACCCGCTATCTTTGCGAAAGTGCAAAAAGGACTTGTGAGAGAAAAACAGGCCCCTCTGTGGAGCGGGAGGCAGCTTTTCACAGGACTGTTGGCAACACATATGTCTGAAGTTTTCTACCATATGGCCGTCTGAGCTTTTTCAACTGGTAATTAAATCCTACACATTTGTAAAGCCAGAGCTGGTTGGCTTGTGTCAGCGAGTCATTTGGCAGAGAGAAGACAAAGAGAGAGACTAAACCACTCCATAGTCATTTCACAAGTAGAACGACACACTGAGGCAACAAGGCTGGAGTTACAGCTCAGCCATGGCGTCAATGAAGGAGACTCAGAGGACTCTGTGTATCACTATCATACATACATTCATACATTCAGGGGTAAACATCTTTCTCTGAGCATCTGATTTAACACAATACTGGTTACATCTATACACAGTTAATGAAAGCTTTCACATTCACAATGGTCTGACACTTAACTCAAATGAAATACATTTGTGAGGACAATAACACTATTACTCTCTTTTCTGTTCATGCACAGTTTCACATTTGAATTAGCTGTAAAGACTTGTGTAACTATATAAAACCATTCATCATATAATGTGTTATAGTGTGTTAGAGGGGAGGACGTACCTGAGACATCTGTGGGAACAGACTGATGGCGAGAGGCAGAGCCAGGCCGAAGGCGGCGAGACACACCAGACTGTGGACGGGCAGGACGAGTCTCCGCCGTCTCTGCAGGAGAGGAAGCCTGGTGGGACACAGAGGAGACGTTACCGTACGGTTAACGTACTCTGATAGAATGCATCCTTCACAAAGAGGTGATGCAGATACCAATACCACAAACATGTTCAGAAAGCAGGAGTTAAAATACAGTTAAAATACAGTTAACAGGAAGAAACGCTGGCAATTCGACCTGAAGAATAGATTTCAGGCACTTCCCGGCAGAAAACATCCAACAACAGGAAGTAACAAATGTAGGCAACGTATGGCCTCCATTTAAAGCAACATGAAGAAACATCAACCAAAAGTCAGGGTTACATCCTGCATATCAGAAACAACCTGTAACATCTCCATCAGATGATCATCCCTCCGTCAGAGAGACTCTATGAAGTGAGGACGGTACATCTCATCTCTTTGCTATTCAATCACAGATTCAGAGGTTCAGGAACATTTAGCTCCACGAAGCAACAGGAAACGACACATTTACACCATTACGTTGTGTTACCAAACCGCTCAGAACCGTTCACGTTTACAGTTCAATCTTTGCTTTTATTATAATTTCTTTAGAATTCTACAAGGACTTTTGTTGTTGTGTTGACTCAAATCATCCCTCACAAATGAATAGTACAAAACATATTACCATCAATTACAAAAGTCGCGTTTTGAACAAAACCGACTTTTTAAAGAAGTTTTAAAGACCCATCTCCACAAATATATTCTCTGGTCTCAGCCCATAGTCCTCCTCCCTCCTCGCTGCCCTCTGTAGGATAATCTCCTCTTCAGTGAGCGGGACAGTGAACCCAGCAGGAGCTCGAGAAAGAGCCGCTCCATCTCTCCTCCACCAGCGCCGCCTCGCCCCCTAACGAGGAGAGCTACTGCCTAATGAGGGAGCTCATTAACACATATGGCTTCTATGGTTTAATTAGGCCACACACACACACACACACACACACACACACACACACACACACACACACACACACACACACACACACACACACACACACACACACACACACACACACACACACACACACACACACACACACACACACACACACACACACACACACACACACACACACACACACACACACTCGAACTGGGTTACAAAGAGAAAAGTCAATGGTTTGAGAGTGATGAGGGACGATTTGGGCACAAGTTTGAAAATCAGGTAAAAAATTATCCAACATGAATGACTCACTTTCAGCAGTACTGTCTGCGTTAACGTGCGCTGAATAACCTGGCTGCTGGCCATCTTCTGAGGTCTTACCCGGGTTTAACTGTTTACATGAACCTCTGACAGCGCGGCTGAGCCTCCCTGTCGCCACGAGAAGACCAATTAATGGAATATTCCTGCTGACTTGAGTCTCTGCCAAACACAGATACAACACCACGTTATCAGAGAGACCGCAACCAAACGTACATTTATAAATGCAGAAAGCCGCGGCAGTCGTAGAGGTTCTACTTGGGGCAATGCATTCTCCTGACTACAAAATAATTAATAGTGATTAAATATAGTTGCGTTTGCACGAAGGCCACAAACGAATGACTTCCTGAACGTTGTTATTTGACCTTTTGTTGGGTTACGTCCTCCTGCAGAGCTGCACGCTGCATACAGAGGAACACATACAGAGCAGGTTTCTCATTTTGACACTAAACAAACACCTTGTGAAGGAGGTGGGGGTGGTGATGAACATGAAAATGCAACGGAATTAAATAAAAGCCAGAGGGCGTTTCTTTGTTAGCAGCGGAAGAAGAACTCTTAGTTCTGTTTCAATAGTTGAGGTTTAGTTCGCTAACATGGATGTAAACAATGCAGAATCTAAAGTACTTCTTCAGGTCTGCGTTTGGTGATGCTTTTGCATTAAAGTGATGAAGCGCCTCGATGAGCTTCAATGAGCTTCATCGGCCAAAACACACATTCCCATGTTGTTGTTGTTGTTGTTGTTGTTTCTAAACAGCTTCTTATATGCACATTATTTATTGTTATTCTGATATAGAGCCACATCACACGATCACCTGTATTTCCATATAATTGGAACGCAGAGAGAGTTTGTCTGCAGTCCTTCTGTAGCTTTTACGGTACGAGCTCCAGATCCTTTGACCTGCGTATTCAGGCTGAACTGGAGGTTCTCAGAGCAGGAAGGCCGAAATGAAGCTCAAGACTCCCAAAAACAAACAGAAGTTTTGAATGTGCTCGTGGGTGTGCACCCTCACAGCTGAAGGACAGAACCTGCCGTCACTGCCTTGAATCTGCTCTCAGCAGTGTAATCCATCACGGAGGGGCCACGCAGGGAGCCGTCTCTGTCCCCTTGTTCTCGCTCCATTGAGAGCCAGTGAAGCCGACATAGAGGAACGCCGAGCTGCAACCACCGGTCCACCTCGCACTCCCCTGCTCGGTCTCTACCCTTCCTCTCTCTCCCTCTCTCTCTCTCTCTCTCTCTCTCTTCCCGCTCAGTCATGCAGCTGCCAGGAATCCCAAACACACCTGGGCAGCCGGCCCGCCTGCTCGGAGCGGTCGGGACAAGTGCCGTCAAGGACTTACGAAGACGGCCGCATTCCTCGGCACACCGCAGGCACCGTCGGGCCATCGATCACAGGACGTCCGTAAAAACACCTCGCGTCATTAAGACATCACTACGGTCACATCACACAACACTGAATCTCTGTGGAGGAAGGAATCTGAGACTCTGAATTAATCCAACTTGTATTCTACCAGAACGTCTTGGTCTCTTTTGCCCACATCAAGTGATGATGTGATGAAGCAGGCAGAAGTCACAAAGGCTGAATGGATAAAGAAAAGGGCGCCAACTACAGACACTGAATCAGCAGAAAATAGAGCGGTGAAGGGAGACAACAATAGAGGCTGTAAAACTACAACGCAATGAGCACTTTAAAGTGACACTAAAACAAGTATGATTATTACGCTGAAGTATAACTCTGGCGATAGTCGATATTTTTATTGTAACTACATCTCATAAAAAGACCAAATCCCACCAACTTCAGTCTTTAAAATACACCAGTACTGAATCCCAGGCTGCATAGTCGAAGCGTTAAGCGCATTTCAAACATGATTAAAATGTAATTAAAATGATAATGTGGTTTCCTCCTATCCCTAAAGGTTTGCTTCTCACAATCCGTCTTAATTTAGATCTCTTAGTAGAAGCCAAACAAGCTCATTGCTTTGGAGAGAAGTGACCGCCTCATGAAAGAATGTCGTCTCTTACTTTTCCAGCACGGCCATGATGATGGGAGGCAGCATGAGGATGGGCATGGGTAGGACCACTCTGGTCAGAGCCGTTTCTAAAAGCGCCTGTCACAAACAAAGAGACGTAAACGAACAAAGCTGCAGCTGAAGATTTCACATCAGATTTTTTTTAAAAAGCAACGTACGTGCTTGGCGGCCACTTTGGACGTTCCCACCACGTTCCCGTTGTCGTCGAGCACGCTGATGCCCTCCGACAGCTCGGAGTGTCTCATGAGCACCACGTTGCAGACGTTTGCAGTCGCTGTCGGGAGGCGAGAATGTTTTTAACAATGAAAGTGAAGAGTCTCACCTCGAGGAAGTTGACATATTTTATTAGTTCACAGAAGAGCAAATTGTCTTTTCACTTTCCGGCAGCCTGGGCGGTGATGTTGGAGCAGGAAGAGGTTCAGCTCCTTGCTCAAGGGTACTGTGGTAGGCACTGCAAGAATGAGGGCTTACATCTTGAATAACAGTCGAATCATCAGACTGAACAGGAACTTTATGGAAGGATGGAGAGGATTTTATTTTATAGTTTTTTATTTCCTGCATTAATTATATAGTTGACAAAATACTTATTTCACTATTATGTGAAAACGGGTTTCACAGTTCAAAGAAGTTGTGCGGTTGTGATACAAAGTAGGATCTTTAATAACCTTTGAAGCAGCGCCGTCTTCAAATCTTTTCTTTTGTCCAATATGTTGGCTTGTGACCAAATACCTTCAAAACAAATGGGTTTAGTGCTAATTAGCAACGGTTAGCATGCTAACACGCTGGTGACAATGGTAAAGAATACAGAGCAATGAACGGTGCAAAGTTAATTCACATTACAGCGCAAAGCGAGTTTTTGGTATTTTGTTGGAAAACGTGTCTCAGACTGTTTTGCTGAGAAAAGACGTCTGAAGGCGTTTTCACATCATCGCAGAAAAACAGCGTCTCTGAAATGTAGCGCTCTACTGCTAGCAACATTAGCATTGTAGCTAAGGTGGCAAATCGCACCTGTTAAACATGAGCATGCTATTGTTGTCATTATGAGCATGTTAATAATGATGTTAGCATTATGCTCAAGTACAGTCTCACAGAGCTGCTAACCCGTCTGTCGTCTTATTTAAATGTATTTTGCATAAACTTTATACTACGATCAGGACGACACAATATTCAAGAAATGACCTTTGCCGATGTCCTCTCGCCTTCTTTAGAAAATTATATCTTTGAGACAAAAAAAGACAATTTAAACTGTTATGAAAATATCGTACATTTGATGTCATTGCGTGTCCTTTTAGAAGTCAATGGACCTTCATCACCGCCAAGTCACGTGCGCCACAATCCACAAAAGTGAACGCTACGCTTCTGTCTTAAGTCAGTCGAATCAGCAGAGAACACGGTGACCAAGGTGACCGATGGGTTAACAAACAGCAGTTAGCAGCAGTGTTGTCACCCTGTGATTTATTCACGAAAGCCAAAGTGAACCCAAATGTATGTTAATATAGATGGACCTTTCTCCTTGACTCTAATAGGAATAAGAAAAACTCATTTTAGAGAGTTTAGTGGTGTCGCCGCGAGCCTTTTTAATTTAAGACAACAGCGTTGGGAGTTATCTTTACGGACGGCTGCAGGGCTCGCAGGTCGCTTTGTGAGGGGAATTCAATTGACTGAGCAAATAGCTCTTTCTACCTACGAGGGATTTCTTTTTATTATCCGGACCAATTAACAGAGGGACAGATAGCGGGATTTTAGCAAGGAATAACAAAAACTACAGCAAACGGATCAAATAAAAAAAACTCAATTGTAACTCAATTAATAAAAAGGCATCAAAGTAATTATAAAATTGAATCAATTATTGACAAGTCTGAGCAGTTCAATGCTTAAATATCTGGCTGTAATTTGTAACTATTTAAAATAATTACATTTATGTACATTCTAATTGCCGTCTAATACCTCGTGGTATACTGGGAATGTACTAAAGAACTTTTCACATAATTACGGAAATATTAATAATAATTAAATCATGATTAATACCTTCAAACGACAACAAATTATCCCCATCAATTTCTGGCGGCATGTCTTTCCCTCCGGTTAAGGTCTTCATAATCTAATTGAATGACAGGCCGCTGCTTGATTAGGTTATTATACAAATAAATATAGCCTTAAGTAAGCAAACAAAATGGAGCGGGGAGGGAAATTCAAACAGCACTTTACTTTCGCCCGCTTCAATTAGCCATTTTAATTACCTTATATATGGCCCTACCAAAACAACAACAGCAACAACAATGAACAAACATAAATCAGGTAGATGAGGCCTTGACATAGACGCCACTTTAGGGGTAATTATCCAATTTGTTTGCAGCAGCAGAGTTCTAACAAGCAGCCAATTACCAGGCAAAGGCTGCGCTGTAGAAACCTGTTGATTTAATTAAAAGAACCGCCATGGTAAGAGAGGGGGGGGGCAAACAATTTAATTATGAGCCAGCAGCATTCTGGGACACGGGTCTATACCCCTGGGTGCGTGTTTGCGGGAGAGTGGCATGAAAATCAGCTTTGTGGCTCCACACACGTGTGACAAAGGGAGCTCACAGCCCCGCAGAGAGAACGCACCGAAACGCTGCTGTGGTCGGTTCTCACACGGCGATCTATGACGATCACAGAACAGTTTTTAAAAAAGGTATTCATCAGCATTAAGGATAAGAAGGAGTTCATTCTGAATCTGAAGGGTTATATTAGGTCTCAAGTCTTCTTTCATTTGTTACATCATGAAAACAGAAATGAATTCTTTGTCCTGACTTTTCATCAGTTCATGACAAGATACCTCAAAAACATCAAGGACCAAATTCTTATACAAAAATCAGCATGCTAACATCCAATAGTTCACATGCTAAGCTAAAGCATAGGCTAACCCGAACTTTAGCATACTAATGCAGTTAGTGCTTCAGCTGTGAAATGATAAAAAAAAACGGACTTATTCACATATTTAAATAATTGAACAAACCAGACACGTGGAGGTTTTATTTGAAGCGTATAAACTCTGGTCTCCTTATCCAGTAATTGAGTTCATTATTGTAAACTCAAACATGCTCATTTAGAAGTGGGTTCCCCGTGCGCCCCGTTTAGTGAGCTCTTTGAACTTACCCACTGCTGGGAAGGGGATGAACCTCTGCACCAACAGCCTGCTCGCTGGGCTGAAGCGACGCGCTTTCTGGACTAACAAGTTCAACCCGACCTGAAGGGAAAGCAGACGCACACGATACATCAGCCACTGACTGTGTGTTATGAAGCCAATGATACACAAATGGATTCAGCACAGAAACAAAGAACACGCATACTTTTGTCAGAAACGGTTTGATTAGGAGAACAATTAAACACAGAAGTGTATTTGAACACAGTATAGAGCGCTGGAGTCAAAGCTCTCAGATAACACACCATCATGCTACTCCAGCCTCCGGCGGGGGGTCGTCACCAGAGCGGACGTTTAATTGGAGAGCCCCCCCCCCCCCCCGCTCCGCCCTCCAGACACCCCGCGATTTTTTTTTCCTGTGCTTGTTGACGTTGTCAAGCCCGAGGGCAGCAGCCGGATGAGCGCCCAGCGGGACCAGTAATTGGCTCGGTTTGAGCCCTGCGTCCACACTAAGGGCCGTGTCAGGCAGGTGTGTGAACGTGTGTTAGACTCTTTTGACATTCGAGTCTTTGATGACAAAAAAAAAGGTACGAAAAAAAGGTTCTAACTGATCAGGGTATTGTGTGATGGCCGCTATTCAAAGGTTTATGCTTGAATTTGGCCATTTTCCTGTCAAATCAATTGAAATTATTGTGCGTTTGACCCTAAAAATGTATTCCTGTCAGGGTGGGAAACAATGTTTCATTTTTAAATAACATGGTTGTACCGGTACATCAAGACTTTTTATGTGGTTCCACATCCTGATATATTGATCTGTCCCTGGTGTGAACGGAAGCACGGATCAATAAGTGACTCGGCTATTGTTACGCGATGACGTCGCCTCTTTGGAGTCACAGTTCAGTTGGAGCAGAAGCATTATGGGAACTCACAGCGATGGAGACGGCGCTGGTCACTGCACCGAGGTATCCCTGGAAGAATTTGGAAACTGGAGCCGGCTGCCGTGAAAAATGAGTCAAATTACAATATGGACACATTTCATGCAGCTCTGTTTAAATGCAGAATGTATGCGTCAACATGGGACTAACACGGTACCTTGGAGGCGTTACGGTTGCTGTAGTTCACACAGGCATTGTGACTCTGGTTTAACCACTGCAACAGTCAAAAGAAGAGGAGCGGGTTAGTAAACCTGAAGTATTACTCTGATTACAGCTACAGTTAGTATTTACAACATTGTTAAATGTGAATCCATTGCTTCCTCTTGTGGCACTCATTTCAGAATGCTCATTCTGTTTCCATTGTTGTCACTTTGGCTTCTTCCTGTCACGTGTTTGTTCTCTCATCCTGTCACTTCATTGGTTCTACAACATCTTGCAGGACGGCGGCACAGACATTGTCCGGCCGGTGAATACTGGAACATTTACAGACATGTTTACTGATGCGCGTCGTCTTTGTGATTTAAGTCTTGATAAGATGGTGTCACTGAGTATTTACCTGCCAGAAGATCGTTGACACCAATGTTTGATTTGGCAGAAGGAGGCCAACAACCTGCACAAAGATACAAATACTAAACGATAGATCGACCTTTAGAAATAAAGGATTGTAGAGTAATTACAATAAATATGACGGCTGGATTGCATTACTGAAATACTGTATATGCATCAGAAGTCTCACCACTGGTGTGCCAAAGGGGATGAAACCTGTTAAAAGAAGAGTCTGTTCATCATCTCACATTCATAAAGGTTTAAAATCACAGAGCTCTGGTTCTCTCGTCTGTACATGTAAACGGAGCAATAAGACTGATGTCTATATACAGAGATGAGTCCAGGACTCCTCATTGGTTCTCTCTCCATGACAAAAACAAGGTGCTTTGAGACCGGACCAGAATACTTGTGTTTGCTTCTTCAGAGAGCTTCGAGAACTTCTCCGTCACCGCGGGGGAGCGCTTTTAATCAGCGCCCAGCTGAGTGTGACCTTTTTCAGGCCCGAGACAACCTGAAGAACGCCGTCGAGCCGTGACAGTTCCCAGGGTGAACGACGCCTCCGTGTTGGACCACATAACAAGCCCCTAGATCCCACCTCCCCCGAGGCTTCCACACCAAGCTACTGTACCTGACATCCGAAAGGGCATGAGGACCTTCTCCCCCGTGTCCGGGTGGATGATGGCCTGCAATAAGAGCCTAATTATTAGTATCAGACGATGATGAGCACTGATTTGGGTTAGTTCAGTTCAAATGTATAAGGACAAGAGCTTTGGAGCAACAAAGGATTACTTCTTAATATTAGTTCATCGTTTTCATCCCTTCAATGGCACCAGTTAGATATTGACTAGAGTGTGTGTCTCAATGTGTCTCTCAGGCATTAAGGGACCTCTTGTGATCAGGTTTTATTAGGAGGGTTAATGAGCTGATAGAGACGGTGGGGCCTTCTCGTCACTTCGACTCATGTACGGACTCCAAATTCATCGGTATCCGGTTCTTCATACCAGCGACACTTCATCATAGTCGGGGACTATACTTCAATATGTGGTCCAACACATCGCAGCGCAAGCATCTTTAGTTCCTAGTGCATGCTGGGTGAGATTTGGGTTATTTACGTCTGTATTTAGAGATTTTAAATGAGTCATAAACACCAGCTGTGTAACTGTTACTGTAAATCATTTTCTGTTGGTTTGACAACTGCAGCTCAGTGACAGTTAGCCTGCTGCTAGTTAGCACTGGAGCTAACCTGCTTCAGCGTCTTTGTCATTTCTAGAACTTCATCATTAAAGCCTGTTTTTAATGTTGCGTTTTTCAGTTTTTTGTCCAATCGTTTGTTAAACGTTATATAAAAACAACACACTGTGTCCCATGAGGACTCTTCAACATGTGGAGACAGTAGGAGCTGAGGATCAAACCACCTGATGGTTAAAGAACGACACGCCCCCCCCCCCCGTGGACGTTAAGTTTAAAGTCTGTCCACTGACACCATCACAACCAGGGAAGACGTGTATGTTAGTGATACGAGAATAAGAGAGAGAGACATCTTACCTGCTTTATTTTTTGAGCTTGCCAAAGCTGTAGAAACAAATAAACATCTTTCAAGGGAAGAAGAACTTTGATTTGTCTACAGTGGAATATTTGGCTGCTTTTAGCTCCATCGCTATCCTTGCTTTTCTAACCTGTAAATGCTTCACAAACACCTGGTTCTTTAACCCGTCTGTCGACCAATCAACACGCTTTGATTCGTGTTTCTGTGTCTTTACCTGAGCATCGGTCACTCCTGGAGGCAGAGTTCCTCGTTTGAAGCGGTCGAGCAGCTCCACAGACTCCTGCAGCCGTTTCTGATGAGACCGAATAGATAAAAGTCAGTAAAGTGTTGAGTGAGGTGAGGGGAGGGAGGTCTGTCCTGAGGCTTAGAGGTGGTTTTTATACACACAGCTCAATGCGTGATAATCGTGTTTCACTAAAACTTTCATGCTGATTTTCAGTTGACAAATGAGTTTCCTGAAGGGTAATGAGCAGCGTACTGTGGAGTGATCATTGTCTAATGCGGAGCCAAATACAAGATCATGTGGCCCAATTTGTTCTAATGATCTAGCCATCTGTATGTGTGTGTGTGTGTGTGTGTGTGTGTGTGCACTTTTGCCTGTGCGCACATGAGGTAGTGTGTGTGTGTGTGTGTGCGATTGTATGCAAAATCATGGCCATCCTTGTTCCACTTTCGTCATTAGGGGCAAGTTAGGGCTACGCCTGGCTCAGCAGGGTGCAGGGTGTGTGTGTGTGTGTGTGTGTGTGTGTGTGTGTGTGTGTGTGAGAGAGTGTGTGAGCGTACACACTCTCCACCCCTCACAGCTGCCCCACATGTCCACACCTCATCACATCCCAGGAGCCACTGCCGCTATTACTGTCACCAAAGAGCTCGCTAACAGCTTCATTACCCAGAGCACCAGAGCACTGATGAGTCCATGAACAAAATGACCAAAACACAACAAAGACCCGGAGAAACATGACGACGGAGCGACCAGAGAACGACGGTTTGATCACAGATGTGTTCCCGGTTACAGAGAATACAGAGTCGTGTTAAAATGACTTTTTATTCTAGAGTTTAGTTTCTCAACATTACCAACCTTTAAGACTCGATAGGAACTTTAACTTAAGAACAGATTAAACTACGATTCATCAGACCACGTCCATGTAATCAATAACTACGTGTGTGTACCTCTGTCACGAAGAGTGTGCTGGGGTCAATCACATCCAGGAAGTGCCTGAACCGACCAAAATACGTGTTCTAAGAGAAGAAGAAGAAAACACATCATACAAACAATACCTTACATTTCTAAAAGTCCTTTACCTAAACATCAGTAGCAGACAAACCAAAGACATTCGATGCAAATTGTGGTCTTTAAGTTTGTGTTTTCAATGTGTAATCAGTGGAACACCTGAGTCGGGATGGGAGCGTTCTCTCACTATACAGGACAAATACAACGCTCAGATAAGCAGCCGGGTCTGACTCTGGATTGAGTCAAAGAGAGGCAGAGAGATTCCAGCTGTCAGCCAGTAAACAGCTGTTCTAACGCACCAGGTGGAGCCGCCTCATTAATACCTCAGACAAACTGTTTCCTATCTGCATCTTCTCGGGACCCGAGTCCACTCACACTATTTGCAATTAATTTCTATAATGACTGTGCCAAAAATACCTTTCGATCATTTATTCATAACCGAGCATAAGGAATCATTTCGGAGATACAGCAACACACCACGCAGCACCGAGAGGCCCACCGCCCCCCCCCCAACTTCAGTTTAATTACACTAACTGCTAATTTGGATGAAAATCTGGTTTCTGACTCACTGCTGTGCCTCGTGACATCCTGAACATATGGATGGTTGGTAAAAACACGGCATGAGGGAATAGTTTTTAATTAAATGATTCACCAGTGCCACTCCAACTTGACCAGTTTGAGCCAAACAGTGGAAGAGAGGACATCTGTGTACCTGTAACACCGGTGTTACACTGTATTCTGTCACCTGATCCAGAGCATCTTAATAACACTCATTGGTCCTCCTACGTCTATAGAAATACTACATTTCAAAGTAAGATTGATCACTCTCATGTACATTATTATTGGTCTATTTGTGCTTTTATTATTGATCATGAATGTGTTTTATGTGTTTCATTTGAAACTCTATGCCATGAATATATCAAAGCACTACTTTCATATTTTTAAGAAGAAACTCAAAATGATATGCAAACAATTCTCACTTCTAACAATGCAAATACTGCAAAGATATGTAGCTCCAGCATTTATCAATAGCTTATTTATTATAGTATTTACAATCAAAGGGTTGTTTAACATTGCACTTTCATAAAGTGATGACAGCTAATCCGAGGTTTTTTAATAAAAAGTATTTAAGGTATTCAATACTATTAATGATGCTGCATCACTAGGACACGTAATGGTACTGAAACATTGTTTGTTTTATTAATTTCACTTGTGCTTTTCCTCCTACATGACACAATCATCTTCCCGTAATAAGGTCCATTTGAATCCTTTTGATAAACTGATGAGAAATCATTAAGTTTATTATAACAATTAAAATTAGACAGAAAAATCACAACATTTTGAGAAATATGGTGGAGAAAAAAGTACAAGATTTGCCTCTAAGATATGAAGTAGAAGCATAAAGTTGCTTAAAATGGAAGTACAAGTACCTCGAACGTGTACTTCAGCACACGAACAGTTCTCTGGTAGTTACATGTTGTGTGCAGCTACTAGGAGACCTGAGTCAGTATAAACCTCAACATACTAATGTTACTAATGTTACTAATTACTCAGAATCAAATCATACTGTGTGTCTGTTGAATACTGCTCTCTGACAGTCCGTTCAGAGTCCAACGTGAACTTTAACCTTTAACCTCGATCACTGCTGAGCTTTCGATTCACAGCTGATCAGAACAACGTGCGCGTGCTCAAGAGTTGCAGCACTAACGTTAGTCTGCAGGAGCTGCAGCTCCACTGACTAGTGCTGCACAAGTCTGTTAACGAGACAAACAAACAAGCCTGGTGCTCGAAGTGTGCACATATGAAGTACGGTTAGCGTTCCTGTGGCAAACTGTTATCGAAAATTAAAACAAATAAAAGTACCTGGTCGAAACGTGACTTTCCATGCTGGAATGTGACATATTCAGACATGCTGCTGCAAGAAACAACACAAATGTACAGCCGGCAGAAGCGTGTTCACCAACACTTCATGAAACTACAAGCTGTCGAGCTGTTCATGCAACGTTTAGCCGTTCAGTGGCCAGGTTGCATTATGGGTAATGTCGTTTTTCCGGGCTGCGTTGCGCAACAGGATGTGGTTTGAACCTTTGTTTAGCGGACTACACCTCCCAGAGGAACGTGCTTTGTTTACGGTGTTTTAAAAGGGAAGTTAACGTGTTGAGCGTCAGTCTGGAGCCCAGCAGACAGTAATAACGAGACGTTTAGAGTTGTAGTGTTGGTGTCTAGTGTCTACTGAAGGAAGGTGTTTGGGTTTAAAGAGGAGAACATAGCCCTCTAGTGGTGCTTCTGTGTTAAAGGCAGGAGTCAAGTGTGCAGGGGTTGGACACATTAAGATGAACCCCTCACATTCATGATAGAGTTATAGTGCAGTTATAGATGCATTACTCCCTGGAATATGATGCTTTTAATGTAGGGGAGTTACATACTATGAATAAAACCTCTCTACATATATGATGGGAAACATGCTACTGCTCTTACTTTAAGAATGAACAGTATATTTAGCCTCACATAACGCACACATGAAGGTACACTTTAAGTATTAATTACTGTTTTCATGAGTTATATTATAAAACTGGATACGGGTTGAAGCTTCAGTTACATTAAAGTGATCGGTTTAGTTATCATGTTATCTAATGTGTTTCTGTCACACACACACACACACACACACACACACACACACACACACACACACACACACACACACACACACACACACACACACACACACACACACACACACACACACACACACACACACACACACACACACACACACACACACACACACACACACACACACACACACACACACACACACACACACACACACACACACACACACACACACACACACACACACACACACACACACACACACACACACACACACCAAAGAAAGATTTACAACCAAACATACGGTGAGCAAGAAACACAAAATATTCTTTATTAAATATACAAAATTTGTGAAACAGAATTGCATCACGAATTGTAAACTTTCCAATCTCACATACTACCTTAAGCACATTCCACCGGCTACAATACAAACAGTTTAAAATCAAATGAAAATGGAAGACATGGACGAGGACGCTTTATTCTTGCGCTCCATAAGTGCCGAGTCACGTTTAAATACGTCTCTACAGTCGTCGATGCACTTGGTATGACGAGATGGTCGCGTATGCTTCAAGCTCACTGGCAAATCATCGCTGTGGTGTCGAAGTAGCTCAGATCAAAGCTTAAATCACAGAGCGATTAGAAAGTGCAGTACGGTGTAAAGTAGACCCAACTCTACCGATATCAACAGACGGGTACAGGAAAGTTATGTTCTGACGATTAAGTAGTGCAAGAACATCCACAAACGCTGTTACAAGTGGCATCACATCAGAATACTTCGTGGTGAATCGATCTGCTCCACAGATTAAGTTTCAAGGCTTTTTTCTTTTTTGGCATTTCACAGGAAATCACTGTTACTGCTCATTTTCTATCGGTACGCATACAATTCAGTTTTGTGCAGTGATCTAAACAATATCAAAACAAAAGCATCAGAAGACGTAAAAAGAGAAGAAGTGAACTCTCTCTCAGTGAACAGATGGCTTCTCCTCTTCAGAAACCTGCCTCCAGCCCCGACACGTCACATGAAGTGCTTCAAAACAAAAACTAAAATAAGGCAGCATTTGGCATTTCAACACGGCATATATATGCTGTAAAATGCGGTATATATCCCTTTGTAACACCTGAAAGCAGGAGCGATGTGCGTGCTTGAGCAGAAGCGGATGTGACACACGGACACCGAGGGGGGGGGGGGGGGGGGGGGGGGGGGGGGTAGGGGGGAGTCAAGAGTTGATAACACACACGGAGGAAGGCAAGAAGCATGAGATCAGAGGAGCTGTGATGGCTGATCGCGATACTGTCTTCACCTGATAACACACACCCATAGAAGAATCAGTTAGCTTATGTGGCTGAGCATTATGGGTAGTTTCAAGACATGCCCAAAGAACAGAACGAAGACAAAAAAGGCAGGAGGGAGGAAGGAGCAAGCAAAAGATAAACGGCCCTTATCGTGCGTATGAAAGAAAACCATTCACTTGCTGGCTAAGAACACTTTTGAACATTCAGAGGCTACAATCCAGCTCCCAGTAATGTGCACGCGACGAGGCCCAACCCTCGCACCGCTCATTTTGGTTTGTAGATTCAAAAACACGAGTCAGAGCGCTCGATATTCATTTGGGAACATTTGTAGAGTGTCGATCCAAAACAACAGAACCACCAGGAGGACGGAGGCGACTCATTAAAGAACATTACTGTATTAGAAACATACGAGTGGTTTGGCACGAATTGACCTCATTAACCAAATATTGTATACGCTGTAAAATAATGAGACTATTTTCCAAAGCGTACTTAATTATCGATGTGTTTTCTTCCCTCTAGGCAGCCATTGGTTTCAGTTCGTTTCAGGGATATCTCTCCGGTCATTCGCTAGACGAATCTGTACTCCAGGTGTGGATCATTAACCAGGAGGCGATTAGCTTAGCTTAGCATCAAGACTGAAAACAGGGGGGAACAGTTAGCCTAGTTGTTCCTGGAGTTCTTGGGATTTTGAACTGTTGGTCCGACAAAACAGGAAATCTGAAGACGTCGCCTCAAACCAATAATCCAATAATCAAGAAAATAATCTGCAGATTAATTGAAAATGAAAATAACAAAAGTTGCAGACCGACAAGCTCGTGAAAGCAACGTCCTCTGGTAACTGAACCTCTCTCTCTGCATCACTACCTTCAGAACACAACTGTGAAATAAAAGCAAATGGTCACCGATCGATTTCTAGACTTGAGCAGGTTTCAAGTCTCTGCAGCGTCACGCTGCATTGAGATGAAGCTCAACCAATGGCTGCCTCCAAGGTATGAAATCAATCTAAACCCTGATGGTATGCTACAGAAATGGCCAGCATTGATTTAAAGTATGCAATTTGTAGTCAATGGTGTGAAACATGCAAAACCACCAGAGTGGCCCTCCGAGCCGTCCGCTCTCCTCTCCCTACAGGACTGCAACACGTTTTAAAGAATGCGGTGCGAGGAGCTCGTTGGATGTTCAGTGTTGTGGACTGAAACTCTACCATTTCTCTTGTGATAAGGTGATAGAAGTGAGGTGAGGTGAAAAGGAGGAATCACTGTTTCCACAATCAGGAAATGGAAGCATCTCAAAACCAACTGGCTGTGTGGACCTGAAAACAACCTGAGGACCCGCTACATTCAGAACCGCCCGAACCAAAGCCTTCGACGAGGACGCGCTTCAGCACAGTTAAGCATGCCGGCTGGAAAACGTCGCCCACGACATCTCTCTCAGTGCCGACGTGTTTGTATCAAAAAGGACAGCATAGCAGTGAAAAGACTAAAGAGCTGTTGTGGAGGACGGAGCGATCAGAGCCGAGAAAACACCTTTCCCGCCTCTCCGTCACTTTAACTTGGAGCGCACTTGCAGGAGAGTGGGCTTCTGCTCCATGATGCGCACCAGCAGCGTGTCAATGTAGTCCTCCAGGTCTTTGACCTGCGGCTTCAACTTCCTCAGCTCCATCTCCCGCTTAGCCAGCATAAGTTTCTGACGCTCAAACTCCGCCTTCTGCCTCTCCAGCTCGGCCTCCCGCTGCACCAGCGCGGCGACCAGTTCGCGGTGGTTGAGGTGGTAGTACGAGCCCGCTCCCTCAGTCGCGGACTGAAGGCAGAGACGGAGACACAGACAGGAAGAGGAATGAGAGGGTAACAAAGGGTTCCTGTTGTTTGCAGTATTTCTCACATTATTAATACATTAACACACCGTTACCTTCTTCCTGTCCGTCTCCTGCTCGCTGAGCTGGCTGCTCCTCCCCAGGTGGATGGTGGACTTGAGCTTCTCCAGGCCGGTGGCCAGCACTGAGCGGCCCTCGGTCCGCTTCTCCTCAGCCGGTGTGGCAGTAGTCAGGGGCTTCACCGGGTGGGGGCTGGAGGGGACGACAACAAGCAGCACACACATATATATATATATATATATATATATATATATACGTATACGGTCAGGTATCCCTCCGCCGGGGCTTTCTGCTTTGACATTGAAGACGGTCGTACTGGAGGTCCAAAGCTCTTCATGATTCATGGTGAAAAAAGCCAACTAAGAGGACTAAAATCCTTTAAATGGACGATTACACAGTTTTAGCTCAAATAAAACTCAACATGCTTGTAGGCTGTGGGTGACAGAAGGCTTGTTTTAATTAATCAACGATATAATACTTTTAGTGTTACTTACAATTAATGCTCATTAGCATTTAAATGTATTAAAATACCACCAAACTGTCATTAATTAGGTTCAAACTCGGATGTGTAGAGATTCCCAACCTTGGCTAAAGGAAGTTTCAGGGGACCCCAAGATAAATCTGAGGGGTCTCAAGAGGATGGAAATGGATAAAAATACAAATATTTCTGCTACAAAAAATTGATCTTAACTTTTTCTGACTTTTCTCAAATGTTTGTTTATTTTCTTTGTGAAACAATAGATTCTTTCACTTCATCGGACCAAAAAACGAATCACTCTTTAGTTAAAATGTTGTCTCACTATTAAATTATTCAATTAAATTAAATGAATTTGCCTGCTGGAAACAACCAGAAACTCTCTCTGTTCAGGTCAACTCTACAATAACACACTGTGTAGGTGACCTACATTTTACAAGGAAATCTATCATCTTTCATCAGAGCACTTAATTACTTACTGCAGTGACTTGCACTCATTGTCACACATATCTTTCTTTAGCCCAGATAATGTAGGTTTAGCCATTATTAGAGCACAACTCATTGGACCTCCAGGCAGACCTGGATGCTGCAGATCAACCTTTATAAAATCCCCAGAAAGAGTAAAAGGAGGTTAGACGTGTGTAAGAGCCCTCATTAAAAGGAAATACTGGTGAAAATTGAAAGACTTAATTGCATGCGTTGGTGCAATCAAACATGTAGAATTGTGTTAAATGTGTTATTACCCCAAGGTGAAAAGGAAATGCTATCAGTGACACAACAACACCTTCTTTGCCTGGTTTCTGGTTGAGATTTTGGCAAACAGTGTGGCTGTGTGAGAACACTAGTTGGCCCTGTTGGGAGGGGCCGTTAGTGAGTGTGTGTGTGTGTGTGTGTGTGTGTTGGGAGGGAGGGGGTGTGTGGTAGGATTCAGGGCAAAATAATAACTGCTAATTGGCCTGAGGCTCTGTTTCCCTTCCCGTTACCACAGAGCCAGGACACACACAAGACACCTGCAGAGGAGTCCTGTTAACACCAGTATATACTGTGTGTGTGTGTGTGTGTGTGTGTGTGTGTGTGCGTGCGTGTCTTATCAAAGCGATGAAAAAGAGAAGGTCACACCACGAAGGAGAATCCCCTCGAGAGTCTGCTGCACAAAAGAAAAGCAGGCGGAAGCAGAGCGGCAGAGGGAGACTGAAGAGTCGACAGGATAGAAATTTCTGGAAGTGCAGAAAAAGTGCTTCCTCTCCACCATTTTTTTTTTTTTCACCGAGGACTGAGCATGTGCAACCTCACCTGTTCTGCTGATTGGCTGCCTGCTGCTGCTGCTGCTGCTGCCAAGGCGGCGGCGGCGTCTCCTGAAGCATGGGTGGTGACCTCGCCGCAGCGTTGGCAAGAAGAGGGAGGGAACAGAGCGCGAAAGGGGAGCTATTGCTTTGAGGAGTTAGACAGGGAGCAAAGGAGGTCAGAGAGGGGAGGGGAGGGCCAGGCTGAGCTGAGGAGGACTCTTGTATCGCACCGGGATCGCTCCCAAAGGAGGGCAGGAGGAGGAGTTCGTCAAAGGCAGGTGTCAGCGTGCCTTCAGACTGGGAGCGGTGTAGCGTAGCACTTTGTGGCTCGGGACTCGGCGACAACACGTGCTGACTTCCCACACCTCCCTCGTCGAGCTTCCTTAGATCACAGCTCGCGTAAGAGTCCGTAGATGCCGCGGGGAGGAAACCGAAGTCATCCGCCATCGTGAAACTTGGCTCGAGAGTCGCCGTCTTGTCCTCAGCTCCGAAGACGGATCCTCCGGATCGGTCGGTCTGTTTGATTTCTTCGTCACGCGGCTTGCCTTCATTGGTGGAATCTTCTTGGCCCAAAGCAGCCTCAGCGGTTGTATGCGTGTCATTCAGCTCGCCGCAGAGCGTCCAGTTCGCAGAGTGCAGCGTCGCATTTGGCTCCGAGCCGCTGGAGCACTTCGAGGTCTGGTGAGACTCGCAGGTTTGGTAATCCTGCGAGTCTGTGCTGACAGAGAGGCTTGGGAAAAAGCTGCTGGTGCTCCAATTGGTCAACCCGGTGTGCAACAGCGTGTCGTCAAAGTCTCGGCTGGGACCGTTCGCAATGTGATTGGCGTTGAGGAAATCGCCGAGAAGCCCGAATGATATTGGGCAACGCTGGCTTGCATCCTGCCCTCCTACATCTGTGCTCTCAGCGGGCTTGTCAGACGAACTCCGCCTCACATCGGGGGAGGAGGTCATGATGTGTAGTGATGGGTGTGTGGAGTAGAGTTCCTCATCTGGAGTCGTAAAAGTCATCATATCCGTCGCGTCGCTTACAGATACAGAGGAATCATTTAACACCGCCGAGAAATCCTGCAGAACGTCACCTGTGGATTTCTCTCCGTTTTCATTGTCTGACTGTAGAGATTCTTTGGATTCCGGCTGTAGTTCTGGTAACAAGTCAGTGCTTGAAAAGTTTGGTGACTGAGTACCAGCGTCCTCACTTGCATTGATCACCGGCTGCTGATGCGTAAGCACTGGGGACTGCTGTGCCAATGACCCCTCTAAACCACTGAGATCTGCCTCTTCATCAGCCTCACCGTGTTGGATAACCGTCTGCTGAGCTACATCGAGTAAAGACAGATCAGTGGACCCGTCGGTAATGTCATCTTCTGATTCTGAGTGCTTTACATGCTTTA
This sequence comes from Leptoclinus maculatus, assembly GCA_032191485.1. Classification (NCBI taxonomy): domain Eukaryota; kingdom Metazoa; phylum Chordata; class Actinopteri; order Perciformes; family Stichaeidae; genus Leptoclinus; species Leptoclinus maculatus. The sequence continues at coordinate 22,895,751 of JAVDOI010000003.1, read as the reverse complement.
CAACAGATGAATCAGAGGATTTCTCAAAGTAGAGGATGTTGCTTTCAAAGTGCTGTGCCTCTGCTTCCTCGGAGGAGGATGCAGAGAATTTGTCTGAATAAGACGAGAGGCAGGAGAGGAAATCTTCATCTGCTTCTGAACTGCCGATACCCGAAGAACCGGGATCTGGGGAGCTGCTGTTGAGCTTTACAAATGGGGAGTGACAGGAGGCCTGATGCCCATTAGTGTCGGTTAAATCGTTTGCGTTAGTAGCACTGTTAGCTTGATTAGTATCAGAGCAAGCATCCAGTTCTGGTGTGTTACTCAAAGGGAAGTTGTCAATCTCAAAGCTTGCGTGCTCCGGGATTGTCTCGAGGAAATGTGCAAATGTGTCAAAATGACTTGTGCTGGTCGCCTGGCCGAGGGCTTTTTGTGCATCGGATGCAAATCCCGTGCAAGGTTGGCGATGTAGTGCGTCGTTCGAATTTGTGTTGGGATCTGTTATGGGAAGCGATGCTCCTTTATCAGCGCAGTGTTCCAGTGGATGGTCGCCGGGTGTGTTTTGCTGTGTTTTGCAGTCTGTGGTCAGATCCTCAGGAGACTGCAGCCTGCCAGCTGCAAACGCTTCGAAGGATTCGTCCCACTCTGAGTCCGGGTTCAGCTCCCCGGGAAACATAAAAGGGCCGGGCAACGTCATGCTTAAAGGTTTCTCTCCTTCAAGAGGTCGTTCCCCAGCTTCGCTCTTTGCAACCGTACCGGTTATGGCGTCCTCTGTGGGCGGGTTGTCGTGAGTCAGGGTGGGGTTACCCGCCTGCGGAAAGAGTTGAGCTATGGGGGGCCGGGAACTGGAGAGATAGGGCAGAGGAGGCAGCGAAGGTTTTAGGGGCTGAGGGGTTAGCGGGTCGTCGTAGAAAGGATTGTGCTGGAGGACAGCGAAGAAAGGGTTGCAGGGGGATATGGGAGGCGGTGGGGTCTGTGAGTGGGAGAAGGGGTTAGTGTGATGCAGCGGGGAAACCGGAGGGGCGGGATCTACGGGGGGGTGGTGACTGGGTGGTGGGTGGGGGTCAGTGCTGGGCTCTAGTTTAGGTGACACCACCAGGCTGTGAAAGGAAGGGCACACAGTCCTCTTGATTAGTGTGGATAGTTCACACAGCTCAACCTCAGGCCTGCAGGAGCCTTTTCTGTCTCCAGTCACATCCTAATCACACATTTTAACACACTCGCTTTTGTTTAACACAATTTATTCACAATGTTTCGCCCTTTTTATTCCTTTAAACCCCGTTTTAAATCATTTCAAACCTGCAGTCACGTTTTGGCCACTTGAGGGCAGCGCAACAAGCTGCGAACACAACTTTGGCTTTTCGTACCTTTTATAGTGAACATGGTAGAAAAGAGTTGCCAGTGTGAACGTCCAGCAGACACACAGTCCGACATTCACTTGTTTTTAGCTCCATTTTGAGTCTCTAATGAGGGAAATATCAGCAGTGAAATGCTCCACTATGGTCTTTAACTGTCCGTCTGCTGTCGGCTGCCTTTGATGAGAGCAGAGAGGCTGCAGTGTGGGAAACCAAAACAATAAGCTGAAAGACACTAAAGCGCTCCATAGAGTCTGAGGGGAAGCTGTGGGTTCATCACTAGTGACCGCTTCACATTAGTCCTTTAATCTATTGCTGATGCAAAATATTGATTAGTGCAACTTTAAAGCCTCGATGTATCAAACATGTTCTATTTTGGCAGACAACGACGCTCGCTGCTGAGACGAATGGGCTGAAATCAACACTTAACTACACTCATTTTCACCATTTTCTATTAAAACTGTCAGAATCATTGAAAAAGAATCTTAAAATCCCATAAACATTCTTCACATAGTGGCTTTTAAACAATCCAAACACCCATCTCTGTGCCTCTCGTGTGTTTTCAGTGGCCCATCATTTAGCAAGAAAGGTTGATGCAGCTGGGTGTAATGATTACTTAGTGCTGCTGGTGCCAACTTGGCAATTTTCCCCAAGGATATAAAGGCATGTGGGTGTGTAGGCTGTGGAAACGTATAGTTACAGAGCTGGCAGAGAGGTATCGAGTGTACTATGGTCCAGAATAGCTGACCTCGCCTCAACCAGCAGGCGCTGATCGAGCCAATAGTGTGTTTACGCTCCGTGTTGTTTCTATGAACATTACGATACTCTGTGGTCGTGGTCAGGTAAATGGGTAACAATGAAAAAAGAGCCGGTAAAGGGTTCCTATTAGGGCTGCAACAACGAATCGATAAAATCGATGAAATTCGATTATTAAAAGAGTTGGCAACGAATTTCATTATCGATTCGTTGTGTCGCGCGACTATTACGCCACTCAATAAGTCGCGGAGATGTTTGAGTATAAAAAAATAAAGTTGAGTTGAGCGTGGAGCAGAGCGGAGGTCGAGGAAAGACCATCGGAGAGACCGTAACGATGTTCTGAAACACATGGCGGAGGCAGAGAAATCAGTACGACCTAAGTCAGGGGTCGCCAATAGGCGGACCGCGGTCCGGATCCGGACCCAGACGCTGTCCTATCCGGACCCGGACGTATAATTGAGAATTATACATTTTGGCGGAGCGCTTCTGTTTTAACCTGCGCAGCTTTTCTGGCCTTTACGGCACTCATTCAGCAGTTCAGGAAACACACCGACCAATTACAGACATTGTAAATAATCTCACGTGACGCTACTCAGCCAATCGAATGTTTATTCCAAAATGCATCGTGAGTCGAGTGAGATCACGCAGACAGGCGGGAGACGGAGCGAGAGCAGTGAGAGAGAAGCAGTGAGAGAAGTGAGTAAGTCGGAGAACATGGCGTGCTCTAAAAAGAGAAAGGTGGACCTCGAAAACATCTTTAACAAAGAATGGACGGACTCGTATTTGTTCATTCTTCCTGCTGGCGCTACTAAACCACTCTGTCTCATATGCTCAGATACCGTGGCCATTATTCAAAGCGCCGATGTGAAACGAGACCAAACATACCCACTCCAATCCGAACTGAGGGCACAGAAAATAAACCATTTAAGAGCCCAATATGAACGTTCCACCAGAATATTAACAAATTCATTCACTGCCCAACGACGTGCTTACGAATGTTCCCTGAAAGTTGCTTTGATTTTGGGTCAACATAAAAAGCCATTCACTGATGGAGAGGTTGTCAAGGAGTGCATGAGTGCAGTAGCTGGAACTTTACTTCAAGCAATCAAGCAAATACCTGTCAGCAGCCTCAGCCACAAGGCTCATCTTTATAAAATCAAGCACTTTCTTTTAAGATGTTTTAAGTTTTTCAAAAGTTATTTTTTCAGCTACTAGAGAAGCTTCATGTGCTGCTTCCCTTTCCCGCTAGTCTGCTGTCTGATTGTGAAGTCAGGCTGATCTGATATCAGCTCTTTGGCCTGAAGTTTCTCCTCAAAGTTCTCCTCTCAAACGGGTCACGTATTTGTCATTTCCAACTTCTGGTTTCAACCGGAAGCGAACCTCGCTTGAACCGGAAGTTGAAAACGGAAGCTTGAACCTTCAACTTCCGGTTAGCCGATTCAACCGGAATCGAGGAAATGACAATTAAGAGACTTGAGTACTGAGTAAGAGACCAGTACTTCTCAAGTCTCTTAAGTGTCATTTACTCGCTCCTCGAATTTCCTCGCTCCCGGTGTTCTGCGCCGCCATATTGACGGCCGTCCCGAAGCTCTAATGTAGCTCTGAGGAGGGAGGATCGAGGAGGGACCTCGGAGGAGCCATGAGCGAGGACCCACGAGAACAGACTTCCAGGAAGTGTTTTAACGGCCGACACGCCCCCTCATTGTTCATCTGTGATGTGATTGGACGCTGCAGCCGATCGGACTGATGAGATTTTTTTCAACATGTAAACAGTGAAGACAGATCACAGAATAAACTCTAGTTTATATTTGATTAGTTTTCTGATTCAACATCTGGTTTAAATATTGTTCATTGTAGTCTGAACAACAAAAGGACCACAAACAACTTTCTTCATTTATTAGAAAGATTTGTGTTTTCATGATCTGATATTTCCCTCAATAACTAGTATTATGTATCTGCTCTTTGGGTTACTTACCTTTACACAACTAGTAACTAAAACAAGTATGTATCCATTTTTTTTTTTTTTTTTATTATTAATAAAGGGTTGGAAATTAATGCTTTTTTGTTTTTTGATCCGATTCATCGATTAATCGAAAAAATAATCGACAGATTAATCGATTATTAAAATAATCGTTAGGTGCAGCCCTAGTTCCTATAGAGCTGAACTAAAGACGACTTCTTATATAAGACAAACTGCAGGAGCGATGCACTCAACGCGTCAGTGAGCAGCACCAGAGAGGACAGTACAGCAGGTGACTCCAGATACATCACCCACTAAAGGATGTGCTTGTGTTCCAAGTGGAAATAAAATGAGATGGGGTTTTCTCGCCTCCCCTCTCTCTGCCCACACACACACACACACACACATTACAAACGCATTGACGAAACACACACACACACACACACACACACAAAATCTGTAAGCGAACAAATATTGTTCCAGCTCGCATCGTCATCTTTCCATTGAAATCATCGCTGAACCATGCAACGAGGCTTCGGCTCGATGGAGCTCATTTCACCCGAGCGGCTCCCCTCCTCCATCTGCATTGCAGATACCTGCTGTAACCAGAGACTGAGACCAGGAGCTGAGGAGGGATGTGTGCAGCGCTGGAGGAGACGTCCAGCAGCCATGCTGGTGCACAGGAAGTTAGAAGTAAACTACTCTGATGTAACGGCTCAAGATGTTAACACTGAACCAACCCTCTTGCGTTGTCTCCAATTTAACCTTCTGTAAGTTTTATTGGAGATTCTTTACTTGAACCTCTGAACAGTTACGGTATCATGTGACCTATGAAACAGTAAATGTTACCGTTTAAAGGAATATCACAACATTCAGGGCCCTCATGTCTGGAGCTAGCAGGCCATTAGCTTAGCATAAAGACTGGAAACAGCTAGCTCTGTCCAAAGTTTAATAAAATAAAAATTCTTCTTTCAATAAAATCCTATACAGAGACATCATGATACAGAATTAAGTCAAATTCTTCAGAAAATCAAACTATTTTGCTCTAAATTTCTAAATTAAATGAGAAAGCACTCAAGAATAAAGAAAACCACGTGGTTATTTCATACAGACTTATTGAAACATGCTGTATATGGTTATCGAGATGTGAATAACCTGTATTTCATGATAGAAGAGCTACCTACGAACTCTGACTCATACAGGCACTCCCACTTGGCACTAAAGGGAGAATTACTCGCTTTAACTGTTTCTTAATGAGCAGCAGTTGGGGCGCAGTGACTTCCTGGAGTTTTGTCGTCACAGTGAGGTTGCCAGGTTTGGTTGTACCTTCGTGTCTGTGCAGAGACCTGTGCTCACCGGCCGTATCTGGCAACCATTTCCAAAATACATGAGAATGACTTGGTGTTGGTGGTTCCCTACTGACTCCGTACTTCTTATCATGTAACCCTCAGAAAGATGTCAAACAAGGATGTTTTTGCCAAATAAAACCAAAGTAAAAGAGTCGCCTGCAATAAAACACCTCAGTCTGTGACTGATGATGCACAGAAATCTAAACCGTGCAGCTACTCGTCTCCTAATTCAATCCACATTCATCTTGAAATGATAATTCATCACCGGCTTGACGTTGTAACACACGAGTGTGTGTTCAGTCGTCTCAGCGATCGCAGTGTGTATCTCACCTGGGTTTGCTGTGCGAGTCCTTTGATCCAAACCATCCCTTGTGTTTCCCCTCGGCGGCAGCGCGGACCTGTTCAGACTCATCCTTGGACTGACTCTGCCCTCTCCCCGCAGACTCGCTCCTCTCCTGGGAAAACAAGTTCCTCCTCTGCTTCTTCCCCTGGCTCTCCGACTCCACCGTGGAGGAGGAGGAGGAGGCGGATTTGGGCGGAGCGGACCGTTCCAACTGCTCCTCCTCGTCGCCCAGCATGGGGCCGCTTTGCTCCAGGGCCGCCGCTATGGCTGCCTTCTCCTCCTCGCAGGGCTTGTCAAAAGACCAGCGGCGCCCATCTCCGACGGGGCCCTTGAGGAGGTCCGTGGAAGGCCTGAGGTTCTGCAGAGACACGGACAGAGGCAAAGACTTCTGCAGCGGGCCCAGACCTAAAGAGTCCGCAGGATTTCCTGAGCCCGGGTCCGGGGGCTGGACGCCGTAAGCATGGCTTCCGTTAACGCACACGGTGGGCTGAGGCACTGCGATGGTGATCTCACCGTCCTCATCACCGAACTCACATATGAGAGACGTGTGCTCTGCAAAAACCAGAGCCGAGGAACAGAAAGGCAGCGTGAGAAATATGACATTAATAACTCACATTTGCAGGTAATTTAACGGGTGATAACACCTAGCAGCAGCTTAGACTGACAAGAGTTCTCACAGCTAGATGGATTAGCATCACTAGCAGAGATACAATAGATGTTAGAATAAAGGGTTTCTCGTATAATGTTGCCTCCACTCAGGTGATTTAACGATGGAGATGGCACTCAGGGGACCACCTGCCTCCATAAAGTCCACACAAAATACAGCAGCTTCACTGGGATCTTCACTTGAAGTTAATTAATCATTTGCAACATTATTAACTTGTATTATGCACATCTATAATCTATAATACAATAAGTTATGGTAACAAACAGAGACATGTGGCAACACAACCCGTCCATTAACCTTCATCAAGATAAGATCATTAAAGGAGGAAGTATTTATCGCACCCTTCTGTTTAATAATCACGTTAAAGCTAAAAACCAGGTTCACAGTCATCCACTTACTCAATAGTGCAGCTTCCTCTTTAGACATAAAGTGACAAGCAACTTCATCAACGAGAACATGAACCACATCTCTTAAACCACTTACACAGTTCTCACTCACTCAGTGAACTGGAGGGAAAGAGCTCGATTGATCAGTCGATTGACAAATAAAGAATCCGCAATTATATTAGTTTATTTTTTCATCAAGATCAGTGGAATAAATGCCAAATATCTACTGATTCAGGCTCTAACATATCCTCATCATATATCATCATAACCTGAATACCTTCGGGTTCTGGACAGACCTTGAGATGTAGAAAGTAACAATGAGCATTCTTTCACAATTATTTGATATTTTATTGACTCACGATTACTTGATTAATCAAAAGAAATGTTTGTTTGCAAAGAGGGGAACCTGAAGCGTTGAATAAGAAGAAAAGGAAGGAGGACTGTGAGAATAGTACTCAGTAAGTGTGAAGGTCATTCTCACCTGGGCTGTTGTCGACCGTCAGGTTGCTGCTGTTGCTGGGCGAGTTGGAGAGGTCAGAGACCACCACGCTGATGCCGGCCGTGGGGCTCAGGCTCCCTCCCCGCGACGACGACTCGCTGCTCTCCGAGCCCAGCGACGTGCTGGAACGAGTGTCCGACGACTTCCTCAGCTTCCCTCTCAGGAAGAAGGTCCTCATCTTGCTCCGCCGGGCCTCGCCCCCCTCGTCGTCCTCGTAATCCTCCTCCCCGCCTCCATCGCTCGGCAGCCGCTGCCGTATGCGTTGGAGGGACCCGTAACCGCTGGGTAGGGCGGCCAACGCCGAGTCCTCCTCGCTGGGTCTCTTCTTCCCCTTGATGCGCTCTTTGAGTTTGCCGAAGGTGGAGGCGCCCTTGTCCTTCATGACCAGGTCGTACATGCTGGCTGTCAGGTTGTTCCGGGTGAACTGGACCGTGACTTGAATGTCTCCTCGTTCCTTCTCCTTCTTCCCCGACTTGGAGTTGAGCTTGTACCACCTGCAGCAGACACCAGATTACTCATGAGATTAACAGAAAACACATTTAGCAGTTCAACAAGAAGTCATTTCATCAATTAGTTGGTCGACAGAAAATCAATTAATTGTGGATGCGGCACTAACTGTGGCAGGAAGCTCAAGTTTACATCGTTGAGAGGAACTCTGCATCTTAAATCAAGTCTTAAATTCTCTTTTTCATTTTAAAGGAATTCAGCATTTGCGTCGTGTTTTGTTCCAAAACATCACCAAGTACGACGCGTCTTGAATTTAGCGCCGCTCTGACTCGGGCCTCTTATTGGCTTCTTCTGCATGGAAACAGCAGCCGAGGCTCATGGGTATTGTAGTCTCTATACCTGCCTGCCGTGTCAAATGATGAACAAAACATCTCAGGACATGAAATAATGTGAATGACTAAACTGTCCTCAAACCGGTCGAGTCGGTGTCCTATTAATACCACAAGGCTGCGTGTGGCCAGACATCCCATAATACCTCGGGGAGGCCTTTGTCATCAGACCGGTTATCAGCAAGAACAATGCAGTAAAACAAAAGCTCCTTTCTGACAGTGAGTGTCCTACATATGACTGAAGAACAGATCCAACTGTAAAGTGCTTCACTGGACGGACACCGAGGAGCAGTTCTTAGAAACGCTGAGCACACGGTGGGCGTAACGGCGCCAACACGTTCACCACACCGTGACTCATGGGAAAGTCTCATCTGTGTCGACCGGTTTACAAAGATAAGACGACTGAGAAGAATTCCCCCGTTAACATGCGTTTGTTACCAACATGAAGTCATCAGAGACTGAAGACTGGGCCTGAAACCAGCCCCTGCTTTTATTCTCTCACTTCCTGAGCTGTTGGGCTACTTTCCCCTCACACCACAGAGCCTTTGTTCATAAATACACTCTATGAGGTTGGGTGACACGTACCTGCCCACATTTCACAATACTTTTCTGAAAGAGTACAATTCTACTTGGTTAAACAGTTAAAAACAATCTAATAGACGTAAAGACAAGAAGAGCCCAGCGACAGCGCTACATGCCGACATCTTTACGTGTCTTTAACTGAATTAAATGCTGACTTTGTAATCACTTTAAGTGGTTGTGAAATACTGATAAACAAGAGATTTCAGTCTTAATGCACAAACATAAAACAGGATGTCGGAGCATAAAGGAGGTAAAGTACAACTAAAAAGCCCCGGACTGTCGAGTCAACAAGAAAACCTAAATGTCATGCTATGGAGAGACATGTAGAAGAAATGAGGTTACATAAAAATGATGCACGAAGCATCTGAGAAAGGAACCTCACACATTCACTGCACACACACAAAACAAGATTTCCTCTTTTTCTTTCCGTGAACCTTCAGAGTGACTCTGCAGAAACTCAGCGAGGCAGTAAATGAACACGAGGAACAACCCAACACTTCTAAATAAAGGCTGCAGACGGGTTGTTCACTGAACTCAGAGGCCCGGTAGATAATAGCTCATCTTTTAGTTCAAGCATTTAAAGAATTAGCATTACAGTCGTCTGAAGCCAGTGTCTTTATTTCCAGGTCCTGTTCGCGTATGTAGGAAAAGAGTTCCCTTCTCTAGCAAATAATAAAGAAAAGCGTTGGTGTAATTGTAGGCTGCAGGACAACAACACACACACGTCCTGTAACTCACAGCACAGACTGTTATGTAATCATCATCATCCTCCTGCCGCGCACCTCAAGTTCAGCCCTGAAAACACGGTAACACCCGAGATGAACGCCAGTGAAAACAATTAGCAGACAAACTGCTTCCAGAAGAAAACACTCCGAGAGCCACAAATAACAAGCAGGCGGAGCCCGGAGCCCAGAAGAGAGACAGGAATGCAGATGCTTTCTAAAGCTCTGCAGGAACAACACAACATTACATCGCACGTCAACAGACAGCGATGGAAATGTGAAGTATGTTAACTGATCCACCTTTCATTCAGGACGGTGGAACAAGTGGCACTCCCATGACGCGGTGGTATTTGCATAGAAATCAGTTCAACAGAGGCTCAATCATTCTAACTCTCTCTGCTCTAACATTGTAAACCAGTGCTTCTACCTCACATGTCCTTTAGGTGTGGACTCCAGTTTCACACCCATGTGCCAACAATAGTATCAGTCCTCCTGACTCGGACGCCAACTCCCTGCAGCCGAGGGACGGATCGAATTCCAAATACAGGACCGGCACGCTATAGGTTTCTTCTTCTGCAGACCTACAGCTGCTACTACTACATCCACCGTGCAGGGGTTGTAATTTAGGGCGCAGTTCACGAAGGAAGTCCCTCTTAGTCTCTTTTTTGGAGATCATGGAGCAAATCTAATTGTGGTATTGATCATGAGCCAGACTGACTTATATTAACAGATCGGAAGAAAAACATTTGTATGCTGAAAAAAAAAAAAACACATTTCAGAAGACATTTTCATGACAAACTATCTTCTGGTTTGTTTTTTCAAAGACGATGCAAAAAGAAAAAGTTAGAGGTCTATTTACGTGCATGCACCTGTGCTTGTGGGTCATGTGACTCGTGGGAACGCCTGACAAACAACAAATGTAAACGTAAGTAACATGAGGCCTAAATACAGAAACTGCAACACCAGCAGCCTACGTATGAAACCTCACGTACTCAGAGAACAGACTGAAGAGGACCCAGGTTCCACACAGACTCCCGTAGAGCTCATGTTTTCATAAACAGTCCCATTCCAGAGCTGCAGAGCATGACCGCATATCTGCTTCCCTATCTTCCAAAACAGGAAATCACAACACTCCACCCCATCCCAGCGCGACACCATCTCCTCAGCGTGTTCCCTAAGCTTCCTTCTTATTCTAGGCTTCTTCTGTGGAACAAGTCGAGCCCCAGAAACCGACCTTGAAGGCAGTGCAGGGCTGAAAGTAGTGGTCTTAATAAGTGGACCAAATATTAATAGTTGTTGATATTTCAGTCTGGACCGACTGATATTGACCTTCCAGTGGATCATGACACTAACACACAAAAACAACTCGATAGCAAAAATACTAAATGCATCTAAAGCAGCAGAAGGTCAGATGAACAGCCACGTTAGACTAGAGCCAACAGAGCCGAGCACGCTGCAAAAACTACAATCAGCTGAAGACGCTCGGCGTAGTGCGTCAGGCCGTTTATAGAGGGTGCTCGGTAGGTGAGTGGTGCTACTTCGTTTTAATCACCAAGTGGACGCTTCCCATTTCATCTCTAGCTATGATCTGAGCCAACAAACCCCCCAGGAGCACTGTGGGTGATGCTGGTGTTGTGGCCTGTGATTCCTGCCTTCATCAGCAGAAGTAGGAGACGGGCCGCGAGACCCAGACCACATTCCACATCTGGATGTGATGAGCTCTAACCTCACCGCCAACTTCCCTCCCAATGCTTTCACACAACCGAGCATTGTATCTTAAAACCACACCTCCTCGGGCCCAAAGTGATACAAAACCATAAAAATAGTCGGTTTTTGTGTGAAAAGTTGTATTAAAAAAAATAAACAAAGGTTGCCAACCCTTGAATGAGAGAGACAGGTCAGCTAGAAAGAAATGAACTCTTACGGATAAAATACCGTAGTACTCATTGTACTGTAAAGGACAGTAGTAGACAGTAGTAGACAGTAGTAGACAGTAGTAGACAGTAGTAGACAGTAGTAGATAGTAGTAGACAGTAGTAGATAGTAGTAGACAGTAGTAGACAGTAGTAGACAGTAGTAGACAGTAGTAGATAGTAGTAGATAGTAGTAGATAGTAGTAGACAGTAGTAGACAGTAGTAGACAGTAGTAGACAGTAGTAGATAGTTGTAGATAGTAGTAGATAGTAGTAGACAGTAGTAGACAGTAGTAGACAGTAGTAGACAGTAGTAGATAGTTGTAGATAGTAGTAGACAGTAGTAGACAGTTGTAGATAGTAGTAGACAGTAGTAGACAGTAGTAGACAGTTGTAGATAGTAGTAGACAGTAGTAGACAGTAGTAGATAGTTGTAGATAGTAGTAGACAGTAGTAGACAGTAGTAGACAGTAGTAGATAGTAGTAGACAGTAGTAGACAGTAGTAGACAGTAGTAGATAGTTGTAGATAGTAGTAGATAGTAGTAGACAGTAGTAGACAGTAGTAGACAGTAGTAGATAGTAGTAGATAGTAGTAGACAGTAGTAGACAGTAGTAGATAGTAGTAGACAGTAGTAGATAGTAGTAGACAGTAGTAGACAGTAGTAGACAGTAGTAGACAGTAGTAGACAGTAGTAGATAGTAGTAGACAGTAGTAGACAGTAGTAGACAGTAGTAGACAGTAGTAGACAGTAGTAGACAGTAGTAGATAGTAGTAGACAGTAGTAGATAGTAGTAGACAGTAGTAGACAGTAGTAGACAGTAGTAGACAGTAGTAGACAGTAGTAGACAGTAGTAGATAGTAGTAGACAGTAGTAGACAGTAGTAGACAGTAGTAGACAGTAGTAGACAGTAGTAGACAGTAGTAGATAGTAGTAGACAGTAGTAGACAGTAGTAGACAGTAGTAGACAGTAGTAGACAGTAGTAGATAGTAGTAGACAGTAGTAGATAGTAGTAGATAGTAGTAGATAGTAGTAGACAGTAGTAGATAGTAGTAGACAGTAGTAGACAGTAGTAGACAGTAGTAGATAGTAGTAGACAGTAGTAGACAGTAGTAGACAGTAGTAGATAGTAGTAGACAGTAGTAGACAGTAGTAGACAGTAGTAGACAGTAGTAGATAGTAGTAGACAGTAGTAGACAGTAGTAGATAGTAGTAGATAGTAGTAGACAGTAGTAGACAGTAGTAGACAGTAGTAGACAGTAGTAGACAGTAGTAGACAGTAGTAGATAGTAGTAGACAGTAGTATATAGTAGTAGATAGTAGTAGATAGTAGTAGACAGTAGTAGATAGTAGTAGACAGTAGTAGATAGTAGTAGACAGTAGTAGACAGTAGTAGATAGTAGTAGACAGTAGTAGACAGTAGTAGACAGTAGTAGACAGTAGTAGATAGTAGTAGACAGTAGTAGACAGTAGTAGACAGTAGTAGATAGTAGTAGACAGTAGTAGACAGTAGTAGACAGTAGTAGACAGTAGTAGACAGTAGTAGATAGTAGTAGATAGTAGTAGACAGTAGTAGACAGTAGTAGACAGTAGTAGACAGTAGTAGACAGTAGTAGACAGTAGTAGACAGTAGTAGACAGTAGTAGACAGTAGTAGACAGTAGTAGATAGTAGTAGACAGTAGTAGATAGTAGTAGACAGTAGTAGATAGTAGTAGACAGTAGTAGACAGTAGTAGACAGTAGTAGATAGTAGTAGACAGTAGTAGATAGTAGTAGACAGTAGTAGATAGTAGTAGACAGTAGTAGATAGTAGTAGATAGTAGTAGACAGTAGTAGATAGTAGTAGATAGTAGTAGACAGTAGTAGACAGTAGTAGATAGTAGTAGACAGTAGTAGATAGTAGTAGACAGTAGTAGACAGTAGTAGATAGTAGTAGACAGTAGTAGACAGTAGTAGACAGTAGTAGATAGTAGTAGACAGTAGTAGATAGTAGTAGACAGTAGTAGATAGTAGTAGACAGTAGTAGATAGTAGTAGATAGTAGTAGACAGTAGTAGATAGTAGTAGATAGTAGTAGATAGTAGTAGATAGTAGTAGACAGTAGTAGACAGTAGTAGACAGTAGTAGACAGTAGTAGACAGTAGTAGACAGTAGTAGATAGTAGTAGACAGTAGTAGATAGTAGTAGACAGTAGTAGATAGTAGTAGACAGTAGTAGACAGTAGTAGACAGTAGTAGATAGTAGTAGACAGTAGTAGATAGTAGTAGACAGTAGTAGACAGTAGTAGACAGTAGTAGATAGTAGTAGATAGTAGTAGATAGTAGTAGACAGTAGTAGATAGTAGTAGATAGTAGTAGACAGTAGTAGATAGTAGTAGATAGTAGTAGACAGTAGTAGATAGTAGTAGACAGTAGTAGACAGTAGTAGATAGTAGTAGATAGTAGTAGACAGTAGTAGATAGTAGTAGATAGTAGTAGACAGTAGTAGACAGTAGTAGATAGTAGTAGACAGTAGTAGATAGTAGTAGATAGTAGTAGATAGTAGTAGACAGTAGTAGATAGTAGTAGATAGTAGTAGACAGTAGTAGATAGTAGTAGACAGTAGTAGACAGTAGTAGATAGTAGTAGATAGTAGTAGACAGTAGTAGATAGTAGTAGATAGTAGTAGACAGTAGTAGACAGTAGTAGATAGTAGTAGACAGTAGTAGATAGTAGTAGACAGTAGTAGACAGTAGTAGATAGTAGTAGACAGTAGTAGACAGTAGTAGACAGTAGTAGATAGTAGTAGACAGTAGTAGATAGTAGTAGACAGTAGTAGATAGTAGTAGACAGTAGTAGATAGTAGTAGATAGTAGTAGACAGTAGTAGATAGTAGTAGATAGTAGTAGATAGTAGTAGATAGTAGTAGACAGTAGTAGACAGTAGTAGACAGTAGTAGACAGTAGTAGATAGTAGTAGATAGTTGTTCTGTTGACAAACTTAATACTTGCATTTCATAAAACAAGCTGGAATTCTTAAGAAGAAATAAATGAAAATAATGATCATAACACAGGATGATCATTATGTCAACTCAACAGCATGACCCTGATTACAATAAATACATATCCGTAGTATTAAGCAACAGTCAAAATGAGCCAATGAGCAAAAGTAGATCTGGAGCTGCAGCTACATCCTGATAACAAGGCTGCTGCTGCCTGCAACAAATGATACAACTTCCCTCCTCTTAGACTGTGCTGTTGTTATACGAGGTGAGGTTCAAGGCCAACGTCTGCATTTCAAAAGGCAGATTCCTGTTAACTTTGTGTTAAGATGCTTTAAGAATGTAGAGCACCGTGAGACAAAATGTGGCTTTTAAGCAGACTTGCATTTGCTAGCATCCCTTAGCAATTAGCTGCTTTGCATAGCATGCTAGCTTACTACCTAGCTACCAGAACAGTCACTTCCATGTGTCTTCTTCTTCTCGTCTTTGCTTCACTGTATCTCCGTGATGATGCCACAAAGGCTGATGGGAGATTTGTGATGCGACTACATGACTCAGGAATATAAGTTAAATATAGGCCGCTATATATCCTTTGATTATATAACAAATAAATAAATCTCTTTGTTTTGAACAAGCGGAGGTACATTTGTGTTGTTTAGGATTGTCCGGTCACACTGTTATGTAACTTCTAATGTCCATTAGACCATATTCTGTCTCTGCAGTAGCTACTGGAAGTCTGTCTGCACTTAACAGAGGATTTGGCTGGATGTACATCACACACACACACACACACACACACACACAGCAGATGGAGGTTCACCTCCCAGGCCTGCCTCAGTAACACTCACTTGCCTGAAACAACATCAGAGCTTTGCCTTCTTCAGATAAACAACATGACAGGCGACGTAAACCTGAGACAGTAATGGCATTAAAAGCAGCGGTTGTAAAACATCTAAATCATAATGTCGGCGCTTCAAGAAGCACCCGACCGACCGACACCGAGGACAATCCCTGGACTGCAGAAAAAAAAGAGCTGAAACTTAAAAACGACTCTCTTGGGAAGAAACTAGATTATCAAAGGAAGAAATGCGCACGACGAGTTCAATATTCAGCAAAAGTGTCGCAAATTATTTAATTTCTTTTGTTGATGACGTGGGTTGCTTGCTTGTTTTCGTCCACTGTGTGTTGATCCGGCAGTGCTTCTGTAGCTTCCTCCTGACAGACCCTGCCGGGGGAATTCACCCAACGCCCACCGTTCCGTGAATCTGCTCTACACCGATAGTTCATCATGCAAATGCATCACGGTCACTGCATCCTCCCATGCCACCCATTCAGTGGCAGCTGCTCTGCCTTCATGTAATGAGCACATTGCTGAATAAAGATGGAATGTTAGGAGAATAAAGCATTCATGGGGTTGTTTTGCTGCTTATTTATTACTGCTAGTTTTAAAGCTGTCCTAATTCAACACTGGTTATTTAGAGTCCTTTAAAGTGACAACAGCTGTAGGTGGTGAGCTAGCTAGCCATGCATGCTAACATTTGCGGTTTGTATTAGAGCAGATAAACACACTGTTTAACTTCCTCTTTACACATTTTGGGGTTTTGGAAAGGCTACCAGAGTCCTCACCTCTGGCACTACTTCACTAGATTAATCATCACTTTTTCTTCATCCTCTCACCTGCAGAATAAAAAACTCATCTCCTCCAACATCCCCACAGCTAAATTTAAACCTCATCCTTCATTCCCACTGACGGTGACTGGAACACGCTGATTCAGTAGTACACTGTGTGGAAACTGATGAATCCGAGAGAATAAAACAAGTCAGAGGCTCAGAAGAAAAGAGCCATTTCGACCTGATGTATCTCCTCCATTTGCTGAAATATACGACCGAGAGCACTACATCACTGTGACGCCCCCAACCTCGTCTAAAGGGCTTTATAAATATTAGAAACTGTAAAGTGAAGGAGTCTTGGCACGGCCCCCTCAACCCCTGCAAAACTAAATGTCACACTACTGTCACTGAAAACCACATGAAATAAAAAATCATGTCATCTGTATGTGAAGTGACTTTTGTTGTCGTTTTGTTTCCTCGATCTCACTTTAGCAGCTAATTGACTGCACTTATGTTATCAGATTTTACTGCCACCATTCACCGCTCCGTCCGGGGTTTATCACCATGCAAATAAAGCTTTGAACAATATAAGAGCCTCAGAGAACCTATTATTTACTGAATCATGAGCCCAAAGATAACACAAATCAGACAGCTCTACTTTTAAAGGGCGTTACTGGGAAACAGCCCAAAATCACAAACCATCCTGAAATGGAAACTGTGCAGTCGTGTGCTTTTCTGAGTCCGTTGACATTGTTGACAAGATGCAAAAAGATAAAGCCAATCATCCATTTCTACTTGTGAATCATTTTCTGATCCAAAAGTATTTTCGGCTATGAAACAAAAATGACTACTTCTCTCTTGATTCATTACCTCAGTAAACATTGTGAACACGAGTTTATGGTCTCAGTCGCTAGCTTCAAGTCTTCAACACAGCATGATGTTCATTTAGTAGATGATGGTCCTGTTTAATGTCAAATAGACCACAAAGAGGAATATGCTTCAGGGCGGGGCTAATTTGTGATTGACAGGTTCACTGGTTGCAGAAAGCCAAGATGGCGACGGCCGTAAACCAAGATGGCGACGGCCGTAAACCAAGATGGCGACGGCCGTAAACCAAGATGGCGACGGCCGTAATCCAAGATGGCGACGGCCAAACTCGAGGCTTCAAAACAACGGTCCACAAACCAATGGATGACGTCACGATGACTACGTCCACTTCTTATGTCTTTGGTTCTGCTGCATCAATTTTTTCAGGTTTCAAAACGTATTCACAAATTTAACTGTAGAGTTGATTCGGAGCTTTTGTCTACAACAACGTATATTGTAGCATCTGCCATCAAGTAGCACAAAAACCAAAACCGTGGTTTCTCCTTAAATGCTGCTCATGTTTTGGTGAATGTTCTCTGTCAAACACAAGATGTTTTAAGCGTTTCTTTGTATTTCTTTTTTTAAAGGGTTGACCTACGTGAGCAGTGTTGACTGTTGGGATGTGTTGCTATTGACCAGCCCAGATTCATTGAATACCACACGGAGACACTGAATGTACCATGACACCAAACTGCTGACACGTCAACATCACGGGCTGACTCTAACCTTCAAGTGACCAGCTCCAACAGAAGGAGACTGGTTCCCCTTTCAGCTCATATTCACAGGTCTATCTGAGTGAAAGCACAGGTCGGCCGCTAGTTATTATTTATCAATCTGCCATGAAGGACACAGAAACTAAAGAAGGCTGAGAGGAACATTTGTGTTTGTCATTGAGCTAAAATATTCAATCTGTGCTGATGGACGGGGGATGTCCTGGATCGTGTACCAATTCTGATTCACACTGGAGCGAAAATACTCTGGCTCTTGTACAAACACACCCACCGGGTGATGCACATGTTATTGCCAGGTCACAAATACAGTGGTGGGCCGTCAGGGCCTGCAAAGCCTTCTCTGCTGGCCTAAACAGAATCACAAAGTTATAGCTATTTTATAATTTTTCTTAAATACACTACATGTATCATAATTTATAAAATTATTTTCTCATTGCACAGCTACTGTCTTCCTCAGTTGCTCTGCTTCCAGTGCAGCTTGTTTTAAGTAGAGCTTTTATCCAATCAGATTTCACCTCTGTGTCTCTAGGTAGAAGAGAGGCCCGAGGCCTGCAGACTCACAAGTGAATCCATGTGCAGTTTAAGTGAATGGGGACGATATTGTTGATTGTCATAGTGTTCAACCAATCAGATCTTTAGTTTGACATGTTGGGCGTATTCTTTGAGTGTCAGAGCCCGCTAGCCGGCCTACAACTACGTCAGCATTAGTGCAGCTCAGCCGAGAGGTGCAGAGTGTGCTGTGATTGGTCAGTGGGCGAGCACGTGACTAAAGTGAAACGAACTGAAGAGAAACGGATTTAGTGGCGGAGTTACTGATAACGCCTTTCTCAAGAAAGAAGGACATTTCAGGAAAAAGCTGGACATCATAAGAAATGGTCAGTCAACCCCACAGCTGGCAGCCCTGACTCAGCAGGAAAAGGATTTGTATGAACGGTATTTCTGGCTGACAGCGGTGGAGAAGCGTTTCATGGCTGGGAATGTGTTTCATGTTAACTGAGCTCCTGGTGTTCGGAGCTACGCTACGCTAACCTGAGGACGCCATAGCACGGCAGGACACAAGCTACGGTGCTTTTGAAAACTTTTGGAGAGACTCGAGTGGATCTACAACTTAACGAACACGTTCGCAGGGAAACAGCTCCACAACCGCGGCCCGGCGTGCGGTCTGCGCCGGCCGGTGCCCCGGCGGAGGAGGGAACCCGGCCCCGCTGCGAACCTGCCGCAGAGGCTGTCATCACTGGCTCCATGAATCCAGAAGGACTTCTTACTGGAACTGAAACGATGTACTGGGATTAAACTCTTTAAGTTTGGGTAAGTGACAAACTGCGTGTGTTAGTTTACATAGTAACGTTACTACTGTTCGTTTGTCTATCGTGTCGCTTTTATGAATAATATTTGAATGTCTCGTGCTCTTGTGTGGTGGAATGCGTGGATCCGCTGCAGGTTTGCTGGATTGATGAGTCATAATGAGATTATTAGGAGGTAATTCAACTGTAGTAGGACAGCACTGAAGGCCCAGGTATAACATCCACGGCCCACCACTGCAATATGATGATGCTTGTGACAAATTTGCCTTTACAAAGACAAACTTTTTGATTTTGCTCTGCCTGGGAGAATGTAAACAAAGCGCCATCACATCTCGTTATGATCTCATGGCAGGACATGTTTCAGTTGTCCAAAACATCAGCCGTCTTTTCTACATCAAAAGCAGGAAGAAGCTATTGAAGAAGCAGAAAGTCCAGTATCTGGACTCAATTGCCCATAATGCATTGCTACCATGCAAAATTGAGTTCAGAATACAAATCTCACTCATTTTCTTGCTAATTTGTATGCAAACAATATCAACCCTACATCTGAGAAGCAACAAGTTCACGCTTGTTGTCTGGGAGGTGTTGAAAGGGATTATGGGTAATGTTAACCCTCACAGATAGAACTACATAACAAGAAGTTTTAGGGACAGTTGGTGCACCAAAACATGTCTGTCCTTCACCTCTAAACAACTCCAACTAAATCACATATTGGTCATTAATTCCAGTTATACGAGGGCAGAAAACTTCCTTTAACATTTTGCAAATGTTTAAGATGATGCAACGTCAAACTTTGCATCGGCCTCTTTGCATCCTGTGCTCCAGTGGGTGGGTTGGACTGTTGTAGAAACAACATGTTGTGCTTAAAATACCTTGGAGCTCTCGGATCATGGATCCGTTAGATAATCCCTGGAACTGGGACAGGCATTAATCCCCCCCCCCTCCTGCTCTACGTCATGCTTCGGCTATTGGGAAACACACTTTAAGGGCCCACATGCAACAAAAGCAAACACCTAATGTGGACAAGCCTGGAGGAGGTGAACGTGAAGTGTCTGGAAGGACTGGGCTATTTCGGAGGGGGGAAGCCTTCTGCCTCAGCGAGGAGAATAGTGGTCAGATGTGCTCAGAAGAGTTCTGTGTCCGTGGGAGGAGGGAGGGTGTGTCTGCAGGGCCCTGATGCAGCACCAGAGACTTGACAGCTGTGTTTATATCTGAGAACAAACTGTGAAGCAACAAAAAACAGGACAAAAGCATACTAGAAACACCCTGATGAGTTCAATGAACATGGGAAATGGCAGCTCAAGCTGCATGCAGGTTTTGGTAACCCTCATGCTGACACGCACGCGCACACATATGTGTATACTATACACATGTATAAGCAGCTGAACTTACTCGTTTTTCACGCATCTAGTCTCATGAAAGACCTTATCCAGCTGGATCACCGCCTGTCCGAGGAACACGTCCAGCCCCATGAGCGCCCGGTGCATCACGATGAGGACCAGCTCGTTGCTCCCGGCCGGACAGCTGCTCCGCCCGCCGCCGGTCTCCAGCACGCCGGGCTGCAGCTCGAACGAGCACTCCTCCCTCCACTCCGGCTCGGTGGTCTTCTCCGCCACGCAGGTCGAGTACTTCTCCTTCGCCAGCTGGATGATGGTGTACACGTCGCTGGTGCCGTGCTTGCCCTTGCCCCGTAAGCCCCTGCCTCTCAGCACCGTCACCTGGACGTGTGTCGGTAACCATTTCTGGTCCTCCTCTACGGTTAGCGAGGACATGTCCTCTCCTCCCCCCCACCTTCCTCCAGACCAGACAGTCCGACCACCCGCGTGTGGTGGTGGTGGTGTCCGTCGCTTCCTCCCTTGCTCTGGGTTTGCACAGTCACATCGGCTCCGGGGTTGGCGGGCGGTGCCGCATTATGGCTGTCTGTCGTCTCTGCAAAGTTGCCGTGGTTGTCGGTTTGTTTTCTTTTGTGTGTGTGTGCCCCGGCAGCTGCTCCGCCTCGAGTCTCTCGCAGCAGCAGCAGTCTCTGCTCTGCGGCTGCAGCAGCGTCCCGTGTCCTGCCTCTCTCCCGCTGCCGTACGGGCCTCTCTGCGGGCAGCGACGTCACGCCTCCCTCTTCTTCTTCTGCAGGACGAGGAAGTTCAACTCGAGAGACACAAAACACACACGCGCGTTCACACGCTGCACGCACAGAGACTACAGTACAGGCGCACGCTGGAATGTGGCGGGTGTTGTATTTCAACCAAATAAAGTCCACTCCTCTCTAAAGAATGTAAAACTCGCATGCTACCTGGCTGCGATGACTCTGATGAAGGCTGCTGTACTACAAGCTGCAATAATATTCCTTTAAATGATACATTAAAGCCAAGTGAGACCCATGTAGGCTTAAATAAACCCTACATGCTTACACAACATTCTAATTAGTATTAAACATCTTATGAAGTGCTGTGCATAATGATGTAATCAATAAAACACCAGAAAACTATGAATTATACCCACTACAGTACCCCTACAACCAAGGCGATAGATATCAAGTGTCTTGTTTTGTCGAAACCTCAAAGACATTAAGTTTCCTATTTTATTAAGACAAGGAAAGCAGGAAAAACTCACCTTTAATAAGCTGAAAGGATATATTTGACATTTTTGTTGAAAACTGCATTAAATTGATTAACTGATTGATTAAACTAGTTGTTGATTCATATATAATAATGGATCATGTGTTTGAAAGCTGACAACGTGTGTCTTAATTTCTATTTTTTGTGCTAAAGTGCACATAATTTACAAGGTTGTCTTTTTCAAGGAGTGTTTTATAATGTGGGCTATAGATTTTAATAAGGAAATGGCTAACAAATGGCAGTTTCATTTGACAAAACAACTGCAACTCGGTCCACTTACTAGCTTTCCCCAGAGCTTTCAACCACGTGATCAATGGATGTTGATGTACAGTATCTGTTGACATGCTCGGTAGCTGCACTTTTAGGACTTCTTTTCCACGCAGGCTTAAGAGTTAAGCATAAAAGTTCATCCTTGACAAAGCAAGCTCAACTCAAGGTCCACTTACTGGCTTTTAACTGTGTCACATGGCCTTGGGATGGGGGTTAAGGGGAATCTGTGAGGCCTGATCTGACAGACATTGGTACCATTTTCTTCGTCAGCACTACAGACAGGATTTTACAATCCAAAGCAACTCATGTCGTGACATTAAGTCACCCACACTTGACATACACAGAGCTGATATTTTGGGCACATCCTGTCAGTGCTTTTTTTGCACTGTGGTTTCAACTAAATTAGATGATGACAGCAAACACCTTGACAGCAGATATATCACATATCGTGTAGGTTTTTTAAATCCCCTTTGGGTAAAGTCAACTTTATATTCATGTAAAAGAACAGATGGGACTGTTTCTGCCTTATGTTTGCCGCATGTTTGAATTGCTCGTAGTAGTGTCTTTATGGTTGCTTGTGTCAGTTTTAAAGCTGTTTTAAATCCTGGTTTCTTCTATATTTTGCATGCTATAGTAGTCTTTTACCGCCCTTGTTTTGTTTTTTGTCCCGTCTGCCTTCTTCCAGCTGTCATTGTGAAGAAAGAATTTGTTCCCAGTTGAATTGCCTCCTTTAGTCTGAGGCTGAACTTACTTGACATGCTGCTGTGAAAGGCCTCGTACGACCGGGGGGGGGGGGCGTGTGAGGTTACGTCTGCCTCCCAGTGACTGATGGGAGGACTGGGCCAGTTAATGTCGCCGCTGGTGTTGGTGATGCAGTGCTGAACTGGTGCACAGCTAACATGTGAGGAAATCAATAAGTGAAGGGAATAATTTGCTGCTGCTTGAGGAAAGTGGGCGGCCTTCACTGAGCGTCATATCTGTTTATTGACTGACAAGTTAAAGGGGTCATTAATTTAGGTTAGAACTACTTAAATGGTTACTTTACACTCACATTAATGACATTTGTATCCTTCCTGCTGTAGATGTGAATGTGCGTTGAACCACAGGCCGACCAGAGTGCAGGTTTGGAAGCAAAGCAGCAGGACAGGGGCAGTTTGAGGTCTACCACCTTGCCTAAGGGCACTACAGCAGTGTTGTGAGGCACTAAATACATTGCTACATTCATTAAGCAGCTGTATTGAATTATGCATAACATACACCACGTGAAATAAGATTTTAAAAAAGTGAAATACTGATACAAAGATAAAGACATGGGAACTGGAAAACTAAAAATGTATCATGAATAAAAAGCTTTTTATAAAAAATGTGACTGTAATTTCAGACGTGATCAGAACTTTATGCTAAAATCAAATTTAGCCCAATTTTAACGTAAATGTTTACTCACTTATCACTAAACTAATAAATTGCACGACACAAACTAGTAATTTAGAGATTAGGCCAGTTGTTGGTTAAATATTTATACCTTTCAACTTCCAACTGTTATAATGTAGCTAGCTGAACAAGCTAGCTGAACAAGCTAGCTGAACAAGCTAGCTGAACAAGCTAGCTGAACAAGCTAGCTGAACAAGCTAGCTGAACAAGCTAGCTGAACAAGCTAGCTGAACAGACAACGCAGATGTTAGCTTGCTCACATATGACCCAAATAGATAGAAGAGTAAAATATGGTCAACACACCTGATACTTGAATGATGATGTAAACTGGGAAGATTACTTTAGCTTTCACCATAATAACACAATAATATACCTCAAAATACAAGCGCTAACGTTAGCCTAATGTCCAGTGGTAACGTTTTATATGTAGCTAGCTAACTACAGCTAGCAGACAGTTAGCATAGCTTTATATGTATCGGACAAATATGATAGTGGTATTGATCCTCTCAGCTGGTTTCCAGTAACTTCTCCTTAAAACTGGCTCATCCACTGATATTAATAATATTTGTGAAAGTTTTAGTCTGTGAATGTGTGTGTGCAATTCACCCCGTAGATGATGGACAGTAACTAAGTACATCTTTACTCAGTTAAAAGTAAATACTTTAAAGCAATTTTGAGGTATATGGGTATAATTTACTTGAGTATTTCAGTGTTATGGTACTTCATACTTCTTCTCCACCACATTTCATCGGGAAATATTGAACTGTTTACTTTACTACATCTATCTGATAGCTGGAGTTATATGTGGACAGCTGTTAGAGATCAAACAGAGCAATGAAGGGGTCCCACAAGTTTGTGTCACCTATACCTTTTAACAATGACAGTAAAGAACAACAACAATATTATAAAATTCACCAATGATTATGATGTAAATGGACTTGACGTATAGCAGACAGTTGTGCTGCATTCACATGCTCATTGGATGATACCATTTCTGAGTTGGGAAGTCGTTCCTCCAACTTCGGTGTGTTCATGTGTTCATGAGTCGCTCTGTAGATATGAATATAATTTCTCTGTTATGCCTTCTGTCCAGCTGCTGTAAAGAGATGGGATTCAAATGCCACAGAAAGTTCAATGGAAGCGTCCATGGTTGTCCACCTTAAGCATGCACCTGGAAGGAGTGGAGGGATGGAATTTGTATACTATTAAATAGGACTTTCATGCATGTATTGTGACTCGGTGTCCATTGGTCTCGTTAAAATACTTAATTATCAACAACAAAAGCTGTACTTGTTGTAGGTTTCATTTCCAACTTCATAGGCGGCAATAGAAGCTGCACTAAAATCTGCAAATTGGGACAAACAAGGCAACTGTATAATTTTGCTTAATAGAATTTTTTTCACGAGTATGTGCAGAAAACAGTAGAAGTTGTGTCAAAAAAAGAAGTACATTTTGTATATAGGTTGAAATGTCATTTATACAACGTTGAAACGAGGTGGTTTGATCTCGGCTATGAGCCATTGAATAGATGTCGGTCGCAAACATCAGAAAGACTTTAACATCCCTCAACTAGACAAGGTATCAACCTCCAGGACCAATGTTGATTTGTCTGATCGACCTCAAAATGTTTCCTGCAATAGTTCAAACGTTATATGTCATTTACAGTAACTTACTGTATTTTTTAAATTGCAGTAATTTACCGTTTACACAATAGAGGTAGTGCTACTGTAGTTTTACTTTGCACGGCAGCTAGATTCTTGGGTTGTCACGAGATTACGGGAGAATTGGGGGAATCACACAAAAATGCATTTTTTTATATTTTTTCCAAACAGTCTCCGATGATGGCTTTGATGGTTCGGGGTAACAAACTATCTGGCGGGTCAGGCTCCCTGTATTTAGGCTATGGCGGCAATGTGGTGCCCATATAAGGATTTAATTGATTTTAATGGTTCATCATGAGCTGTTTACATAGTTTACAGATAGTCATACAAGCCTTCTCCTCCACTAAGCAGCTCTACTAAAGCAGGTGTACGACTACGGCCGCCCACCTATGAATTACAACTTATGGACCAGTTTGTGCTGCAGGAACTTTCTTTCTTTGAGGGTATTTTGACAGAAGCACTTGAGATTTTCCACTCAGGTGAAGACCGAGTAAACAGACTGTTCTCTGAAGTGGAAACCAAAGAAAAGGAAACCTTTTTATCCACGAAATCTGAAGTGCAGGGAGAGTTAAACTCGGACTGACTTAAATTCCTCCTTCCTTTGTCATTTCTTTCCCTCGACAAACTTTTACAAATACTCACCTCTTCTGTCACAATAATGTGTCATCTGCTGCACAAAGAGAGAGAAAGTGTCAATAAACGAGTTTTCATGAGAGAACTTTATGATTGTAATATTAAATGCTGATCTGAGTCACACACGTGTCCGGTACATCGTCTCTCTCACAGTTTAATTTGTCCACTGTGGTCACACAGTATTTCAGACACCAGGAATCTGTCCACGATGTTTCATTGGAAGTTAATTTCAGTGAAGCAGTAATGAGGTTTGAGAGTAAATTAGTTTTAAGCCGAAGCTTGTGTCAAAGCAAAGGTGTGTGATTTCTCTAAATTAAAAAAAAAAAAAAAAAAAAAGTAATCAAATGATGAGGGAAAATCTCTCTGATAAATAGTCCAATCTGAGTTTTTATGGAATTTCTGTGACTTGGAAGGTGCAACCGAAATATTTGTACCTTCCTCTGACTGCCAGTTGGGTTGGAAGGAAAATGTGGTAGATTTTAAACAGGCGAGGTGTTACTTTGAGTACATTTAGTGCAGATCTTCTGTGCGTGTAAACTGTAATAACTCGGTGTGACCTTGATTACATCGTATAAATCCCAGTGCTGTATCCATGCTAATCAAAACACAGTGAACGTGCAGGAACGGCTGACACGGTTTGCATGAATTATGAGGGCGTGTTCAGGTTTTTCCCATTACATTACATTACATTACAGTCATTTAGCTTACAATTCAATTCCCTTGAATTGAGAGATTTAATCGACATTTGAAAGTATAACACCCACTTTTTATAAAGCTTGTTGTTGTTTTGTCTTTCGTTCTGTAAAGACAAGCTCTCCAGTCGGCAGCCAGAAACAGAGAACCTGGGCTGCACAGATAGCAGCTGAGGCAAACAGCGTCCTCTGTTGGGCATCACAGGCAACAACAGTTAGAAGGACACTATTCTCTTCAAGGCTGCAAATAACCAGTTCTCATGATCAATTAACCTCCGGACACAATTTAGGACATATACAAATTCAATTAACAAGTCATTTTGTACTTTTAAGGCCTTGATCATTTCAGTGTACATCGGGCCTCAAGAAATATGTCGACAGCTGTGAATCGATTCAGAATCTTAGAAGAAACGTATCAATATGACTTGAGGGATTAATTTAGGCTGATATGTTGTTCATGAGATAGTCAGGTTTTAGTCAGACACAATAGATCAATATGTGTATCTGATATGATTCAGATTTATTTCTCCTATTTTGTTGCACTGGTGGTGGCAACTACAAAACCATCCGTACATATCCTCTAATCATATATTCGCTCATGTGTGTCAGCTTCTTGTGCCGTGTGTTGAAGTGCGACATGTTGGATTCCTGCCTTACAGTCCAGCAGACTGGATTCATTGTCTTGTGTTTCTTTGCTTTGATTGCTTTTATGTACGCTGGGGGTCATTAAACGTGACGTGAAATGTTGTTGTGTTTTGTGAAAGTTTTGTTTCATGAGCTGTTGTGTTTTGTGAAATGATAAAGTGCCAAACTGCTTATTATTTCCTAATGCAGACCAACAGGTTCTCAGGCCGCTGAACATCCCTCGACGTCCTCTAATCGCTCGAGAGACAAAACTCGAGAGCCATAAAGGCCTCTAACAGGCTCTAATGTTTAGCAATATTTTTTTACAAACTAATCTGTCTATTTAAGATAGTATCCCCGCCAATCACGAAGACGACACAGAGATGCCGACAGAAAGCCTCGCGAAGAGCTCAGGGCCTCATCAAAGAGAGATTCCTCATCTATTCTGGGAGCCGAGCTGCCAATCATCCCCTCATCAGCCTCACAGATTCATATCAGAACAGCTGTTACATAACCACAGCTAATCCACATGTAATACGGATACACACACACACATACAAACACACACTCTGGTAGACAATGAGGGCCCAGCTGCCACACACACTCCAACAGCAACAGATATAGACGAGGCCCTGAGATGGATCCAGTTCAAGCACCGCAGTGCAAATGGCCTACTTAGAGTTTAAACTGGGTAATTAGAAACCTAATCAGGGCTCACTTTCTCACCCCCCGATGAACGTAATGAAATGCTCCCGTCCTCGTGCAGGTGACACTGATTCACGGGCCCCAAAACAGCCGCGGCTGCCTGTAAACAGCTCACATCGGAAAATGTCAACACGTGTGTGTTCAAACGCCACAAGAAGTGATTAAAGGAGGAGAATTAAGTATTTACTGTTGTCTTTGTGCATCAGGTGGTTAATATTCAGGACTGATATTGATATTAATTGATACCAATCATGAACAATGATTTAGTATTTTATTGTCGAGAGGGCCACGTTGGCCCTAAATTGCTGCGCTCCATCGTTGCTGGTCCTACATTGGATTTACAGTCCTGAATGTTCACGTTTTCCCTCATTGGTATAAACCGACAGACACTGCTGTCAGTAAAACGCACGTCTGTCACACCACTCTGCTGGTGAGCAGCAGCTGTTACTGGGCAGTGAGTACTGGTGACACTGGTGTTACTGGGCTTTATGTAAATCCAAATGTTTAGACTGTGCGGAGGGGATCGGGTATCTGCAGGACCGTAATGAGTTTTTATCTGGACCTCAACAGGAGATCATGGAGAGAGGGACCCAAACTAGACGCTCTGTCGTTTCCTCTAACGTGGACTCTGTGAATGAAATATCAGCAGCTGAAGCTCGGACTTATTCATTTCAGGTGTTTTTTCTAAGACAGAGAGTATCGTATGCTGTACAGATTGTAAAGCACCTTGAGGCAAATTTGTGTTATTGGGCTGTAGGAGACTAACTGCCTTGCATAGTGATGATATGTTGCAGCTGTACATTAAGTCTCAATCTCTGCATAAACCGTTTTCTTCATCCGTAGTAAAAACACCTGAGCATCCTCACTGTCGAGCTTCAACGATGCCACATGTTGTCTGTATTTTCACCTCTGTGATGATAATTCTGTTCACCTGCTGATTCATTAATTAAACGTCCAATCTAAAGACTGCTCGATCAATCAGGGACACAGGAAGTGCTTCTCTCTGTCAAAATAAAGGCAGCAAAGTGTTGTGTTTTGTTCAGCTGGTAAACGGCAGACACAGTGTTCTTTGTTCTCAGGCATAACAAGTGTTTTCAGACATTTTGAGGAGCCTAATAATGCATGTTCATGTTCAAGTACAAAGAAAACAAATATATATGCAGCTACATGATTACAGGTATTAACATTTGTTTATATCATGACAACCATGAGGCTTTTATTCTGTATGTAATGTCAGGATTGAAGGTTTGAGCAGTATTTAAATATGAAACTGTATTCAGTTGTATGAAGGGAGAGGAGTGTTGTCCCTTTTAAACAGCACACGAGATTCATTCAGTGCCAAATACAATGTAGAGAGCAGCAGAGAAATGTTGCGTTCAGGTGCATTCAGTCAATTTTTAAAGCTGCAGCTTCCAAGATAAGGGTTGGATGCAATGAGAGGAAACCTTGAATGTTAAGTTTGTAGTAACAGCAGCAGAGAGTAGAAGGAGAATACATGTGCATGAAGTTGCAGGTTGTAATATCACGGTATGCATACTGGCCACAGTTTAAACTTTAATACCTGAGAGGTTCGTGCACATTAGTGGCTACAGATGTATTTGACAGGCAAACTTCACCTTTAACAAGACTGCTTGTATTACAATTCAACTATTTCATTATCATATCATCTGAAAATACTATTGAACATATCTGCAAAATGTTCCCTGATATCATTTTATTTCACTTTAATTTCTCTTGCATGGTTTCTATTTTAATTTCTAATTATTTTTCTATTTTAAACAATTATTTATTTTTGACTTTCCTCGGTTTATTATATTTTATCGTTGCGCTGCAGCAACACCTGAATGTTATCGTGTAAATTTGATTTATTGATAATGATTTGGTAAAAAAATAACAATTATATTAATCAGAACAAGAACTCTCGTCGTGCTCAGTCGTTCCATAGTAATGTAAACATGATTCATCATTGATCATGTGCATCTATCAATACTGCTGTTTATAGACAAGCGGTACATGACCACCCACTACATGTGCATAAAGTAACCTAATAGGATACTTTACCCATTCAATACTTAGAAATCTGCACTATTTATATTTGTGAACATGTACAGAACACTCGGTCGTTGCTTTCTCGTATATATATATATATATACATTTATATATATATGTATCTATCTTCCTGTGAACAGATCTGTGTGTAGGCACACTGAGACAAATTTAACACCTTGTATGTTTTCACATACTTGGCCAAATAAAGCGGATTCTGACTCAGTTGAATGCACAGTCAAAGGAGGGATCCCGGTGTTCCCGACGGCCCCTGAACGCAGCGTGTGTCCCGCGGCCCGCAGACGGGCTCCGCGGCCCCGGCGCTCCGACGAACACTTGCGGTCGAACAGCTGGCGGAGAGCGGCGTGTTTTTCTTTGCGGGGCTCAATAATACGGTGTTGGTTTACCAGCTCTGGGGATGTGGGCTCTCCCTTTGTAACGCTTAACCAGCGACTTAGCGGTCTTTGTCCGATTTATATTTTAATTATCTGCTAAACTGCGGCTGAGGGCCATGTGGGAAAGAGCCGAGGACTGACCCCAGCAGCTGTCAATCACCCAGCAAGGAGGAGGGATTAATATTCATACACACGACATTTCATTCAACACAGAAAACACTATATTTAATCAGCGTTGTGTTTGATTCATGTCAATACAAAACCAAATGTTAACAAAGAGGAGTTTCATGTTCTGCTATAATATCAAAGTATTCAGATATTTTAAAAGTAGCAGTACAGTGTAGAACAAGTACAGTATGTCCCTCTGAGGTGTAGAAGTTTAAAGTATAAAATGGAAATACTCCAGTAAAGTACTTCAATATTGTACTTAAGTGCAACATGTGATCAGTTAATTCCCTCCACTGAATAATACTCCAGTCAGTGTCTGAAGAAGAAACAATCAGTTCAATCTGAATACGTTTGTATTTGACGCCATCTGTTGGTCATGACTCAGGATGACAAAGATCTTCATGTTCTCAACTTTCAAAATGACATTTTAATAAACTAAAGAAATAATAAACCTTTTTATGAATTCAAATATATACATTTTATTGCTTTTTTCTTTTCTAAATATCGAGCGAAGTTGCTTATCTTGTTTTCTCTTGAAAACAAACAAACATATCAAAGTAATATAAGCTCCAGATTTGAAGATAACATCCTTTATGACGTATATAAAAGCTCGTTTGGATATAGTATTTATTTGATCTTATTGTGGCGCGGGTCTCTCACTTCTGCATGTACATGATTCAGTTTATTTATTATATTGATTTATTATTGCACAAACACT
Organism: Leptoclinus maculatus; assembly: GCA_032191485.1. Classification (NCBI taxonomy): domain Eukaryota; kingdom Metazoa; phylum Chordata; class Actinopteri; order Perciformes; family Stichaeidae; genus Leptoclinus; species Leptoclinus maculatus. The sequence continues at coordinate 22,864,957 of JAVDOI010000003.1, read as the reverse complement.
GTACGGATCCTTTCGTTTTTTATTGTAAGTTTCTATTTTATATTCGTGAATCTTGACTTCTGTTAATATGTGTTTATTCTTCTCTCCTACTGTGTTTATTGTGACCGTTATGCACCAAAACAAACCTTTTTCTGATTCACTATATTACGTCCTGTTAGTCTTCTCCTGCAACCCTGAACAAATACAAAGATGTTCTTTCTCCCTTCTTTAAAATTCTATGAAACCTAAAAGAAAAATCATAAATGCATCCCTCCTCTGCTGTGACTTAATAGAGATAATAGAGATCACAATGTGGAGAAAACAAAGAAGAGAAGAAATGGAAATCTCCGTCTCCGGCTCAGAGGAAGCCCTCTCCTGCTGTCTGCTCGTCTGTGGTGAATATTAAGTGACGGACGGATGATTTGTCCTTGTGTTTGTCCTCCTCTGATACTTCCTCTCTGGGCGTCACATCCCCCATGAAGAGGCTAATCTGCTCCCAGCGGGGCTCCTCTCAATGAAGAGCTGAGCAAAAAACACTCAGACGTATACGAGCTATTGTCCCCCGAGTGCACACGAACCATCCGGCCGTTTCACGTCAGCAGAGAGCAGCCACGGCTCTCACTGTAGTCAACATATATCATATATCATATCTTGTGTTGATATGTAGTTCTTAACAGAACGGTTCCTTCATTTGTGTTGTATGAACTTAAAAAAACATTTAAAAACATACATATTCATATTTTGTACTTTGGGGAGAAACAAAATGTGCTTTTAATCAAACTTCAACCGGACTGAGACATAAGAAGTAATAATAAACAGCAGTTTGTTTGATGGAAAACCCCAAAAGTGTCTGTTGAAGATGTAGTTTTAGGTGACGTCCTTTTTACAAAACATTTAATTACATTATATTTACATTCTGTGCAGGCTGGAGAAACAAAATGTACCCGAAAACATTTGTGAACAGCAAGAAAAATAATCTTATTAGAAAAGGTACCAACATTTTCACCGAGAACTAAATGCAACACGTTTACAGACATATAATGAAAACAGTAACTATAGAAGTAGATGTGGTAAACTAGTCTGTACACTTCATGACACAACATCTTATACAAGGACTTAATAGCACCAACAACACACATTAAAAAGGCTTGAATCTGCATCTACATTTATTCTGAATTGTCCTTTTAAGGCCTTAAAATGTATGTTTTTTGAGCAACCAAAACCAACCAAAGCAGAGTCTGTGGTCACCAACAAGCCTCATTTTTAAAACGGCTCAATGAACAGAAAGCGCGTGGAGAGCGAGCAGCCTCCCCGCGGCCTGTAAGGGATTGAACTAACACAGTGGAACAAAAGAGAGAAGCAGATCTAAAGTGGAGCGAGTTTAACGGAGCCCGTCGGACTGTTTGATGTCCCCGGGGGAACGCAGGAGTCATGTAAGCTCCCTGTAATTTACTGTTTGGGGTTGCCCGGGTAGGGGTTAATTCCCACGAGGACCTTGTCCCGGTGCTTTTATAAAGTCAGGATTTGTAGAGCTGCTCTCGTTGACCCCCTGCAGGTCACGAGGGCAGAAGAGCAGCGTGACCCTCCTCAGGAGACACCGTGCTGGAAACACTTCACAAACAGGGAACCGCAATTATTCACGAGCTTAGCAACAATTTAAAGGTCCCATTTTGTGTCTTTTTTTAGTTATAAAGTGCTTTATAAATACTGTGAAAGAGTTGTTTTTAACATTAAAGAATGTGAACATGTTCTAGTAGAAAGTATGAAGCATATGTCCCCTTTAATAAACAATCTGTTCAACTGTAATGTGTGTAAACGTCCCCTGATGACTAAAGAAACTCAACTTGAAGCTACTAACCTGCATTAAGGTTTGTCTTAATTTAATCCGATTGTTTCTGTAAAAACACTTTCAATCGCCCCAGATCTGTGTCGGCACAGTCCTGTCTCTGGTTTCTGCTCTGACCTCATACAGACAAGTGTGTGTGTGTGTGTGTGTGTGTAGGTGTGTGTGTGTGTGTGTGTGTGTGTGTGTGTGTGTGTGTGTGTGTGTTGTCGACAGGTGGACTCCAGTAGAGGTGCAGAGACGTCTCAGAGGGATCAAGAGGGACGGGAGACACCTGAGCTGAAGTGTAAAAGGTCTGAATACGTTTACATGTAAAGTATACAACTACTCCGATCCTTTACTTGAATAATAGTAGAAATACCTCAGTGTACAAATACTCCACAACAAGTAAAATGTTACTTAAGTTAAAGGAAAGAATATTTATAGACCGACTCCTTTAAAAGTGTTTTATCATCATAGAATATAATATTATTCTGTTATCATCTATTATTTAATGCTGTAGTTATTTAGATACATTGTACAATACTGGGTAGATTAGAAGTATGTTGCATCTTATTGTGTTTTTATATGTAAATGTGATATTGATCAAATAAATGTAGTAAAAATATTTCCTTCTGTAATTAAAATCAAAAGCAGAAAATTCAAATAATTTCAAACATGTAAGTACAATACTTGAGTAAATCTAGTAAAAGAATCAATTTAATGTTTCATGATGTTTTGTGACTACTTAAGTATAATATCTGCTGTCATCTCTCTTGTGTATTTATTGTTAATCACAGAAATGCAGCTTTAATTATCTATGTCTCTGCAGGTTGATGACCCGTCCTGCTATCCTGCACAGATCCCGTGATCCGTCACGGGGTCTGTCTCCGTCCCCTCGACTTTGAGGGGGGGGGGGGGGGGCATCCAGACGTGCCCGAGGAGTCTCGGCGGTTCTTAGCCGTCACGGTCAACTCCTGGCTGCAGGAGAAAGGGACGGTCAGGATTACGAGGGACTGTTTGCTCTCTGAAACCTTCAACCTGCCCTCCAAACTGAAACACTGACCGCTGCTGTTGGTGTCAAAGCTCCTCTCTGTCCGCTGTGAGACTCTTATAATCTCACGCTTTACATCCCTGCAGAAGTAGAGACGTGTATTTAAAACATTAGCATCTGCAAACAGCAGCATTTGGTCAAATTAATCCTCATCTGTTGCACTTTTTCACGACAAAAACAGTTTCTGTGTGTGTTTGCAGATCTATGACCCAGTGGCTGCTTCTGATGATGAAATGCATTTCATGAATATAATGAAGCAACCGTTCGTATTTGATCCACACTCACTGAAGCTGTTGTGTCTCTTAAAGAGAGAATTAGGAATTGTTATAATGATCATATTCATACACAACTCTGTCCTTTCATTACTGTGTTTTATTGTCTTGTAAATTGATGTTTTTTGTCGTTCATTTCAGGACAAAGATTAAATTTATCTTCTGTACTTCTCTCTTCTCGTCCATGACACAACAACAAAGAACATTTGAGATAAATCACATAGCTGTCACGTCTCTTCTTCATTTCATGTTTTATAACTTCTCCTCTTAAAACACGGCAGTCTGAATATTACAGTTAGTTAGACTTCTGTTCACTCACCTGATGAAACAGCTAAATATCAAAGATAAGCGTCTTACTGGTTCGTAAACATGAATTGGAAAGAGGTTCTGTGTACCTGCGTATGAACACTAATTTAAGGCTAATTATTAAGTTTTGCATTAATTACAGCAGCCAAAAATAACCCTTCAATAGTTTAGTGATTCATTAAAAGCTTGTTGACTCGTATTATCTTATTGTCTTAATTGACTCCAGATGATTTATAATTCCTGCCACATGGTGCATGTTCATTGTCTTTGTAAAGCTGCAGCTCATTACGAGTTTATTTGTGTCTCGTTCAAGAAAACACGTTTGTTTCTCAACATTTAATGCATGTTTTCTAAGTGAGATTGTTTTCCTCGTCCTCGTGCAATTACGACATTATTATGTGGTTGTGCGCGGAAATATATTTTCCCCAAAAAATGTGATTTGTTGACAAAGTGAATGTAACCTGTAAGCTTACAAGGACATAATTGTCCGTGCGGGAGCCTGTGAGGAGCTTAATGCAGCTGAAATGACAACAGAAATGATTGAGCAGACATAAACAGCACTAATCTTCACATGAGATGGACTCTAATCTGAATTTCAGTGGCCAGTGTCAAAGCCAAAGGCGTTTGTCCGTGTGCATTCATTGACAGGATCTCCGAGGTTATTTGTCAACACGACTCGTATAGCTTTGGTAATCTCCCCCGCTCGCCTATAGACTGATTGATAATTGATCCCTGTTCAAACAGGCTCTCGTTGGGCCACAGTTGCCTTTGAATGCCAAACGAGTCATTCCGCCTCGTCCTCTCACAGCGGCCTAATCCCATAAACGAATGGGAATGAGTGTCGTCCTCTGCTGATGTCAACCTTTCACTCTGCCATTTATCTCATATTGTTTACTGATGAGGCCCTCAGGATGGACGGGGTCACTGGCTGAGGCCCTCAGGATGGACGGGGTCACTCGCTGAGGCCTGCTGCTTCTGTCAGAAGGAGAAAGTCTTACTTTAAAAACTGTATTTTAGTGCTATCTTTTTAGATACTTAGTACGGTATCATATAAGCATATGATTTTGTTTTCTTAAGATATTTTTTGGGGACATTTCTGTACCTCTATTAGTGTCAAATGAATGTAGTGGAATAAAAATACAATATTTCCCTCTGAGATGTATAGTGGCAAGTATCATAAAATGAAAACACTCAAGTAAAGTACAAGCAGGCTCATTTAAAACAGTACTTGAGTACATGGAGGAATTATAGAGCTAGCTAGCTAACGCTTGGACAGCTAGCTGGCTAGTTAACTAGCTGGTTACTTCCGTCTGCTTTAATGCTGCACTGGTTACAGAAAATGAGCCAAACAGCTGCAGCTCGTCCTCTCGTTCCTCCATGACGTCAAAAATCGATTTGGTTTCATAACCGCATACCTGCAAAACGTATGGCATTCCCATAACTGCTAATTAGTGCATGTAAGCATGCTAACAAGCTTTTTGTTGCATGTTAGCATGTTTCTGTTGTTTTTGTTATCGACGATTAAACCGTTAACGTTATGTAAGAAATAATCATTGAAGGTGTAAAAGAAACGTACAGCCTCGCTAGTTGTTTACGCTGATACGACATTATGTGTGTGCTAGCTAACGTTAATAGTATCGGCTAACGTTAGATGACTAATTGTAGCACACGGTCAAGTCCTGTTTACCTAACCCTGACCGACCAGTTCTAATCAGAGCCACTAGTGAGTTCATCTGGTTATAAGTCTGGTCTGGTAATAGTTTGGTCAGGTATCATGATGTAGTTTAAGTTGAGTTATGTGCCACTGCTGGTCTGAGTCACGAGCTGTTTGGAGGCTAATAAAAAAAATCAGTCAACATCACGTAATGTTCTGTTTTTGTTTGTGTGGAAGCCTTTTTCATTCAAAAGTAAAACAACACAGATATGAAGGGTTATAATGGGCCTTGCCATGCCCGACCCATTAACTGTATTCCTTCACTACAGCAGCAGATCAACTGGGACACGTTCACAATGTTCACGTGCACTTTATCTATTATTATGGGGCAGTGATGCATCAGTGCAAGTTGATTCTACACATTCTAGACTAATTAATGCACAACAATAACGTAACTCGCACAAATTAAAGTGGACAGAAAGTTAAAAGTCTCTATAATTTAATGTCAGTACTCAGAGATAAAACAAGGTCAGATAAGAAGCTTCTTTGTATCTTCAGATCACAACACTTATATAAATGAATTGGAGCCACGCAGTAAGAGCTGCAGGAGAAGCAGACTATAAATTCATGTTATAACTCATATTACATGTACATTTACGCTTATTCTGGTGCAACCTTCCTTCACCCTGCTGTGTTAAATTTCTCCTCTACCTCCCCAGTGAAGAGGAGAGGTCAGTCAGTGATCAGGCCCTGAGCAACACACATTCGTTTTTTTTTTGTAATGCGCGACACAGGAATTGACATTTAACTTGTTATTATTTCCCAGAGAAGATTAATGATAAATTGTCCATTATTTTTCCTTAAAAGTGAAAGATAAGACCACAGTCATTTGCCCTAAAGCCAGAGTGCCACCACTATGCAAAATGACAGCCAATTATGGGAGCCTAGTTTGGGATAATGACTTTACAATGAATCTTTTGATTGAAATGTAACTCGGTTGGCCCTGGGCAAAGAGCAAGAAAAAAGAGAAAGGAATGAATACAAAAGTTACAGAAACAATGAGCACTATATAACTGTGTTCCTCTCTCTCTCCCTCTCTCTCTCTCTCTCTCTCTCTCTCCTCTTTAGAAATAGCTATAGGAGAAAGCAGTTATGCATATATTGATGGAAAAATTATTAAGTCGCAGAGGGCTTGCAGCAAACATAAATTAGCATATTCAGGGTAAATATGCAGACTATTTACGATAATAAGACCGGATTATTCAATTCAATGAATGTTAAATAGATGAGGAAATGGTATGTGTCTTATCTAGTCAGAGCTTCTATTCATTTTAATCGCCTCCCAATTGAACTCTTCATTTTATTCTCTGTGAGTTATTGTTCCCGTTCCAGCCAGCGATGGCACCTCACGGGTCCTGGGAGATTTCCGCCGGTCACGTGGTTTAAGTGGCATTCACCTTATTCTCGGCGGAAATGGAGAAAGTCGACGTCACCCCGAGGCCAGCGTCGCGATAAGCCCCTTTTCATTATGCACAGGGGCCGATGGAGAACAAGATTAGCGGGGCCTTGTGTGCATAAAGGCGGGAACATACATCAGTCATCTAGATTAAACACAAACAGCACAGGTCCATAAACAAAACACATTCGCTTTCTTATTGTGTGCATTCAAACTTTAACTTTAATCAGTTCGACTGTGTGTGTGTGTGTGTGTGTTCATATAATAGAGTCCTTCTGATACACAGACTGCTACTGCTGCAGGCTTTTCTTCTCTTTCAGCAATTTCATAAAAACATCATGACAGACGCATTTGAACTAATTATTAATCCGCCTACATGTGGAACTGATTGAATGTAATTTCCAGGTCTCAGAGCGGTTTCATGAAGTCATTTTGTGCCAACATGAAGTGTAATTTGGTTGTTATTTCTCACTCAATGCACAAACAAGTGATTCTAGGAACACACAGAGGATCAATGAGCTTAAAAGACCAAAACTATGTGTTTATTCATCTCTCAACACTTTAAACTCCGTCTGTCTGTCAGTGCTGCTAACGGAGTACATATCAAAAAACAGGTCACAAACTAAAAAGCTCAGTCATTTCCTAAAACAGCTGGAGACTGTTGAAGGAAACAAGCATTTGTTGGGGACTATTTTCTGCTGCGTATTAATCCACATGTGGTGCTCTTATTCATGGCAGCAGGACAGTTTATGTGGGACGGAGGATCACGAATCAGAGCAACAGTGTGGCTCATTGAGCAAAAGATGAGCAGTTTATTTCCATTTGAGCAACATTTAGAGTTTTGGGGAGAGTTATATTCTCATTAGTGAGTTCAAATTGATTCTGAAGATGAACTGAACACCACAAAAACAATAACGCGACTCTACAATAAATGTAGAAGTAGAAATGATGCCGTCTGTGATGGATTATGGAACTGTATGTAACAGTTTGTATTCACTTTAAAACACCCTAACTTTAAGCTTTATTAAATGTGCTGTATGTATAAATTGCCTTAGAGGTGACCACACCCTCGACACTAAAGCTTTTATTACCACTGATATGATCAATATATTTTACTTTCACAGTCTGATCTTCGGATTATTACGGAGTTCAACAAAATTCACAAGTCACTGTAAGAAATATGTATTATGTAGTTCTGGAGAAATCCTAATAATTACTAATTAAATGATCTATCTTCCCTGTTTTCCAGGTTTTTGAGACAAAGTTAGCAAACTTGAAAAATGTCAAAATGAAAATTAAAAAGTGAATTTTTGATCATTAACATATTTCATTTTTTTGTTGAGCCATTTCATATCACGTATAGATACAAGTTAGTAAAGTATAAACTATAACTAGTTTAAATACATGTATTTTAGAGCAAAGTGCCATTTGTTCCACCCTATGCCTGCTAAAGACACTGTAATACTTCCACTGTTTGATTTGTTACATGGCATATTCTAATACCAAATAAAACATATGTATTCATTTAATATGTCATATTTATAACAGTCCTTTTTGATTTTTTTATAATTTAGAAAATGAACCAATGCTGTACATTGCAGCACATATTGGTTTCCATCAAATGAATCATGTAGCAATGAAACTGATCTATGAACTATTTCATCCAACAGACGAACTCGAGTACAACAGAACTGATTGAGATTCACTCATCCTTCAACTGTTTTATATACTCGTAACTCTTATATACTCATATATATATATATATATACTCATATATATATACTCATAACTCTTATATACTCATATATATATATATATACTCATATATATATATACTCATAACTCTTATATACTCATATATATATATATATACTCATATATCAAAGTCTCCATCTAGTGGCTGAGGTGCTGAACGACTTGTTGTTGTTTTAACCAACTATCATCTGCTGCCACCTGCTGCTGACATCACAATACTGCGTTCGTAGCAGACTTAATGTGTATTTGTGTAGTAAAGTTTTAACACGTACTTCTGTGGTCGACTCGCTTTAAGAGTCCCGGTTACAGTTCACGCTCTGACGTAAGTTCAACGTCTAACTGTCCAACATGGAGCTGAAGGATCTGAAGGATCTGAAGGATCTGGCTGTGAGCGCGTTAGTCCGCAATAAGAAAGCTGCTCTTCTTGCAGGCGGAGTAGCAGTTCTGGGATTCGTTGGTTTCGCATATAAATACCTGCGAAAGACAGAAAAACATGTTCGCGTGGGAGTGGTGTCGAAGCTCCTCATTCACCCTCTGAAGTCTGGCAAAGCTGTGTCTGTGACTCTGGCAGAATGCCAACAGAAGGGTTTGAAGTTCGGAGATCTGCAGGATCGGTGAGTGTTTAGGAGGCTTGCAAAACATTTAAGTCCTGCAGGATCGGTGAGTGTTTTTAGGAGGTTTGCAAAACATTTAAGTTTGGTGGAAAGTTTAGGACATTCAGTCCAGTATGTAACACTTCTGAGGTCGGTGAAGCAAACTGTCCAAAGAAGGAAGGAGAACAATCTGCTACTTTATCCTCTTGGGATCAACTTGTAAAATCATGACTGATTATTAAGTATTGGATGTTCTTAAATACTCACACAGGTGTTTGCAGGAGTTGTGGCTAGTTAGACCTGAAAGAAGGTCTTTTGAAATACCCCAAAGTTTATAAAATAGTCTAAATTATCGATAGAATCCAGTAAACCAAGTAGAGAAAATTAGATTAAAAAATACAAAGTACAGAAATCTAAATATACTGTATAATAGAAAAATAGACTGGTGCTAATTTGGAAATCGCTCATATTTAATTAAACTGTCCAAACATTAATAAAATGAGAAGTAAAATACAGGATTAAATGAAGATCTGTAAACCTCACTCGTGCACTCTATTTTGCAGAAACATGTTTTGTGTTTGATATAAATAAGTCTGTAAACCAGGGATGCCAAATGGTGCAGTTGAGGGGAACTCCACGGCTCTTGTTTGTTGTGCTTGCAGACACTGGCTGGTGGTGACAGAGGACGGCCACATGGTGACGGGCCGACAGCAGCCTCGTCTGGTGCTGGTGTCCCTGACCTGCGAGGGAGGTCGGGTCTGTCTGAACGGCCCAAACATGGAGGAGCTGCGATTCCCCATCAAACAGTCCGACAACTCCGTCATCGACTGCAGGTTTCACATCAGAGTTTAATTGTTAGCAACTAAGAGAGGGTCGTAATAGATACTGAAGAAGTCGTTGGTTCAGACGGGTATGAATGCATCTTGTTGTTTTTGTCCTGCAGAGTGTTTGGAGCAGGGATTCAGGGAAGGGATTGCGGCGACGAATCGTCTCGCTGGCTCACTCGTTATCTGGGGGAGGAGACAACCTTTCGCCTGGTGCACCATGAACCCCAGATGACGGCCAGGAGGTCGGAGGAGAGCAAGACTCTTCCCCAACAACTTGAGGTAAACAAGACCAGGCCTATGTGTGGAGCCTGTGCTGTGTTTTATTCACAGATGTTAAGGCTCTAACTGTGTTTGACTCTCCTTAAGATGACTATGTCTCACCTTTATGTCAGCTTTACCATGAAGTGTTACTACATGTGTTTACTTTTTGAGAGAAGAAAACAACCAGATGAGTATATTTGTGACGGGGTGTTACCAGAAACAACCCTGTCACATACAAGAGAACAGAATCATTTCTTTATTTGTGATTGCAGGAGGTGGCCTATGCAGATGTGGGACCTGTGATGCTGCTGTCCGAGTCCTCTGTCAAGGATCTCAGCAGCAAACTAGAGCAGGACGTCACGGTGGAGCGTTTCCGCCCGAACATCGTCATAAGTGACTGTGATTCATTCGATGAGGTACGTTGTTCACATCTGCAAATATTGCTCCCATTTCTTTCTCTGCTGATCCATGTTTGGCTTCAAGATCAGAAGTCTTGATTACGTGAACAAAGAAAAACATATCAAGGCAATCATGTAACGATGAGATTAAAACCACTAAAGGTCTTCAAAGCAACCGATCCGGTGTCTCTCTACACTACAGCCCATGAGGTTTTGTAAAGGATCATTTAGTCCTTTTACTTCTCACTAATCCCTCGCCCTTTTTTTATGGAAGCCCATTCCCGCCAGCAAAAAAAATCAAAAAAAGATCAGTAAAAAAAAAAAAAAAAAAATAAGATCACTAAAAAGAAAAAAATGTAATTCATAAAAAAAAAAAAAAAAAAAAAAAATAATCCACCCACAAAATAAATAATAATAATTCTAATAATTTTTTTTTTTTTTTTATTTTACTTTTTTTCCACCAGCAAAAAAAAAAAAGCTCTGGAGTATAAAGAATGAAACCAATGTGGCTGAGGTGGCGACCAATAAACAGCAACTGGAAACATTTTTTTTTTTTTGCTGACAGAGAAAAAGTAAAAAAAAAAAGATATATATATATATATATATATATTTTTGTGAATTAATTATTATAATTTTTTTTTTTGGTGATCTTATTTCATTTTTTTTTGCTGGCGTGAATGGGCTTCCATAGTTTATTGGTCGCCACCTCAGCCACATTGGTTTCATTCTTTATACTCCAGAGCTTCAAGGGTGCGTTTGCTCAGTACAATCCATGTGAAACATCATCTGTATTTCATGTGTTGTAAAGCCACGTTTTAAAGAAGTCTTCAATGTACTCACAATCCATTCATATGTCATAGCTGCTTCTATGACTGTAGTATCTCATAATTTCGACTTTTTATAGCAACTGGAAAAATCTGGTCAGTGTTATGGTTACAGATTGATGCACCAAAAGTTTTTTGCTGGTGGAAAAAAAGTAAAATAAAAAAAAAAAAAAAAATTATTATATTTATTATTATTTATTTTGTGGGTGGATTCATTTTTTTTTTTTTTGTGAATTACATTTTTATTTTTTTTTTTAAAGTTACTATTTTTTTTTTGTGATCTTATTTTTTTTTTTTTTTTTTTTTAGTGATCTTTTTTTTTTGCTGGCGGGAATGGGCTTCCATACTTTTCAGTGTGACCAGTGTTGACTAATTTTATCTCCAACTCCAAAAAAACCAACTGCTTGGCTTTTTCAGGATTCGTGGGAAGAGATCCAGATTGGCAGCGTGCGACTGCAGCGTGTGATGTCATGTGGACGGTAACACAGTTGATGCTTCACACTGATTTCATTCAGAGACAGAATCGCTTTATTTATCGACCGCAATGAATCCAAAGCTGCAACGCAGTCACTGCGGCAGTTTGGGGACTTTTAAAATGCTTTAATTCGTCCTTTATAACGGTAGAGATTCAGGGTTAACAGGGTGGATTCAAACTCACCTGTAACCTTTGTTGTTTCCAGGTGTGTTTTCACCACCGTTGACCCTGAAACGGGTGTAATCACCAGAAAAGAGCCTCTGGAAACACTGAAAAGGTAAAGTTTTAACTCTGTTTAATGTGGGGAGGGTTGATATCTTACATGTTGTTGGTAATACGTGTTGAGCATCAGCAGCATCCCACTTCAGCCTATAAAAAGAGCAGTTATTATTTCCTGCACACAAATGTTGGACAGACATAACTTCGTTGTGTATTATTATTGATGTATATTATTGACATTTTGTTTGCTGCATTCTGTCGAGTTTTTCTAATATCTCTAAAACTACAAATATTCACATTTTGGCCCTTTCTTCCTGTCCGATTTCACATTTCTGTCTGCGATTCTTTCACAGCTATCGTCAGTGCGAACCATCCGAGAAGCACGTCTACAAGTCGTCTCCGTTGTTTGGACAGATGCACAACGTGAAGAAGACGGGGATCCTGCAGGTCGGCGATGTGGTGTACGAGATCAGCCGTTGATGGAGGGAGTCGGGGAGTTAGAAACATGCCAGCAAACCATTATCACGGTATAATGACTGAGCTAGGCCACACTAAAGAAAGCACTTCAACACATCCAGTAAGAAGAAGTGTAACAAGCTTTTCACTGATCATTACATCCTGAAAGTACATGCTGCTATTAACGAGAGAAATGAAGCTGTCTTGTTAATACAGTACTTAACATGTGTAATTATTCCTGGAATAAAAGGGGCAGAGGAACTCTGCTGGGCAACAACAACCTCTTTAAGAACAAATCATTTCTGATGGATCGTTTATTCACACGGATAAACGGTTCTCACATCTAACACTGTACATCTTCACGTCTTCAGTTTTTAAGGCACAGGTTTGTAATTTTAAGAAATTTCAAATGGACTGTTTGCACAAAATGACGACAACTCATTGTATTTTTTTTAATCATTAGTAGTTAAGTCCCAGGCTGGCAAAAAGAGATAATCTAGATTTGTACGTTCTACTATAAAGAACTAAACCTGTTCTGTTTCACTTGTAGAGTAAATATTCCTCGACCTCCCTGTTGTCATGTACGTGACACCTTTGACCTGTGACCTTTCCTTTAATCGGCGCTTCCATGTCAGAATTGTATACCAGTCAAAGAGTACGGTGTGAGTCTCCGTAACACTTTGGTCTCTTTAAACAGTTTCAGTTCCATACGATGGCCAGTAGGGAGCAATGTGCCTTCACTGAACCACCTCAGGAGCCTGTAGAGGGGAGGAAGGTTTGTGCTGCTCGTGTCAAAGATTCACTTCATTTTAGTTCAGTTCATCTTTTAAACATGTTGTTTTAAACAACCTGTAGATTTGTATGTTGCACCAGTGACACTCAAAGTGATTATAAGAAGAGACTAATAAGAAGAAAGTGTCTGATGCAGAAAATCTATTCTGCTAAGAACGTTAGCATTGCTGCCCATGTCCTTTAAATGACAGTTCAACAACACGACTCTACCGCTGCTTTAGAACATCTTGTTATTATGACTTTGTTTCCTGAGATGATGACGTATGAACGTGATTCATGGCGGAGCTTCTTTTTCAAATGTGTCTTGAATAAATCTAATCCATTTCATTAATATTACTCTTTGAGTTTGAATAGTTTTGTTAGTTTGTTTCTTAAACTCCTGAATCAGAATAGACCCAAATAAACTGTCTTTGTTGTGGTCGGTCACAGATCATCATCTCTACACGGAGTAAGTTGAGAAGTGGTGCTACATTTCTCACAAAGCTGACAAAGGTCTTCACTTGTGTCCACGTGAACACAAAGGACTCTGGTTTCATCTTGAAGTGTTTCTATCACAGAGGTTCAACCACTTACTGCATCTGCTCCATGAGTAATAGAATATCAATAATGGTAAGCTTATCCAGGCTCTGGTCTCACACTGTCAATGGTTATGATGGGATGTGTTTTTACTTAAGAAGTCTTACGACTCTACATCCATGCTAGCAGCATAATGAAACGTATTCTTAGCTTCTCCGCCGCTGTCAGCCAGAAATACCGTTCATACAAATCCTTCTCCATGCTGGGTCAGGGCTGCCAGCTGTGGGCTCGACCGACCCTTTGATACGATGTCCAGCTTTTCTGGAAATGTCCTCCTCCAGAAATCCGTTTCTCCTCCTTCTTCAGCCATTGAGTGTTAAAAAAACACAGCAAGAATCTACACCAAGCAAAACGCTAAACATGTCATAACTTCTCTTACATATGTTTCAACATGAACTCTTAAGATGTGCTAGCTAGCTTTCTGTTTGACAAAAGTCACGCTGGCCTACTGACCAATCACAGCGCAGTTAATGCTGACGTACTTAGCAGGCTACCTCGGTGCCACTGGCACGTCAAAGAATACGACCAACATGTCAAACTAAAGATCTGATTGGTTGAAGACTATGACAATCAACAATATCGTCCCCATTCACTTTAATCTGTAAAGGCTCTCTAGAGGACCTCGGGCCTCTCTTACATAGAGACACAGAGGCTGAATCTGATTGGATAAGAGCTCTCCTTAAAACAAGCTGTGCTGGAAGCAGTGCAACAGAGGAAGACAGGAGCTGTGCAATGAGAAAATAAGATTATAATACATGTAGTGTATTTATGAAAGATTATTAAATGATAAAATAGCTCTAACTTTGTGATTCTGTTTAGGCCAGCAGAGGAGGCTCAGCAGGCCCTGACGGCCCACCACTGCTGTTACTATTATACTTATACACTTTTAAGCTTTGAATTTGATTGTATACTGTTGGCATTGGTTTTTCTAATTGTCATTGTTCGTTGCACATTAGTCTGTTTTGTCACAGTCATTATGCCGCCCTGTGTTTCATTCCACTGCATGTGACAAATAAATCCTTTTAAATCTTTAATCCTGAATCGTTTAACGTTGCAGCTGGTTGTGTGGGAGATCATTTCTATATACTTCAGGTTGTTTAAACAACGACTATGCATTATAGTTTACAAACTAATCCGAGGTTGTATTATGTAAAATGTTATGTGAAAAGTGACTAAAGATTTCAAATGTGAAGTGAAGTACAATATTTCCCTCTGAAGTGTAAAGCAGCTTTAACATTAAGCTGATAATTGTAGTTGAGTGCTTAGTTTCCTTCCACCACTGTTTGTTTAGTTAAATACCATAAATGTGATTCTTAATAAGCTTCCAGTGTCCGTGCACTGATCAGTCATGACAGCAGACAGCAGGAAGCCTCGTAGGCAGCAGCATAGAGGTGACGCTAATCAAGTAACAAGTAAAGAACACTAATATACACTAAACATATAATCTACACAGTATCTGCTCATATGTTCCTGTTGCGTCTTTGCTTTTTATGTATTTATGATTTAAGAAGAAAAAAGGAAAAGCCTCCATCTGCTCCCCCCTCCCACACAAAAAAAGCCTGACATTAATTATTTGCTATCTTGCAGGCGGGAGTCTGCCCTTTTGCTAAAGGGAGTCATTTATCTCTTTGCACGATGCCTCAAACAAACAATCAACTGATAACGGTAATTTGTCTCGCAGCTCATCACAAATCGGACGCCGATTTATTCACGCCAGGAAATTAAAAAACGGTTTGAGTGGATGGAATTCATTAAGCACGAAGACAAGTCACGAGCAGTCACAAGTCACAAGTCACAAGCAGCTTTGCAAGGCGAGTGGTTCCCATCCATAGGTTGTCGTGGTAACTGTCAGTCTTTGCCACCGATGTCAGCAGCTCGATGTCAGCAGCCGTCGCTCTGCATCTTGAGCTCCGGTTGATGGTTTGATGGAACTTGAAAGCAGTCAGTTTTCATGTAAAACATTGTCGCAACATCAACGGAAAATCGCTGATCGCTTCTCCACTTCTGAGCAATAACATCAATAACAACGCGGTTTATGTCTGCGGTTACCTGGGGAGACCCTTTGATCTCTCTGAATGATGCTGATGACAACATAAAAAACCTTGTTTTCTTTGATACTGTGAAAGCTTTTCTGCATCAAGGGATTCAGGAGCGAAATGTATCACGGCAAGGTCTGCTTTTCAGGGCAGACATCCCTGTGGTCGGGAAAGTACTTCATCTTTGTTTCTACTCTGGAGTATCTCCAAAGGGGACATTACTGGAGTTAGACTCGTAGCTCTGGGTTTTTGTTCGTGTCCTCCCCCTCCTCTCTATCATTTTATTCTTTTCTCTTATTTCGTCCTTCTCTGGCCTTGTAAAAGCCTCGGGGGAATGCGAGGGATCCTGCTCTCACACAATACGGATTCAGTCTCGGCTGGAGTGGTGGAGGCAGAGATGACACACAGAACAACAACTCATGGGCATTTGCTCTTGTATCTCAGCTGGTCTGGGTTGTTTGACAGCACATGAATGCACCTTTTCATGGATAATATCTGCCATGATTGACAGAATGACCAAACCTCATAAGGGCAAGATGTTCTGCAACTAATTTAATGTCCTCAAATGGATCGATAGAGGTTTTGAATCGATATCGATTTGTTTCATTCATATAAAACACAAGACTACAGCCATAGATAGTGTGGCTCAGTACTGTGGCTCAGGGAGGCTGTATTTACACAGCACTGCTTTGAGGCACATCCTAATGCTAGCTGACAATGCTAACATGCTGATTGTCAGGTATAATGTTAAATGTTCACCAGTTCTGTTTAGCGTGTTAGTATGCAAAGATTTAAGTTGTGTATCATCTGTTTTACACACAACTGTTTATCTTTGAATGCTCTAGTTACATAAATATCTAACTCACAATGTTTGTCAAACGATGAATCCTACTTTGATGATCCGCTGACTTGTCCTCTAGCGTCACCATCGAGCACATTTTCAATTTGGCCAAAACTTTGTTTTAAGACATTCAGTTTTGGGGAAATCCCAACTTTCCATGTCTTAAATATGTCTATATTACTAATTATTCATCTATATGTTGCAGCTCTATACATGTGGGGACATTGGAATATTACAAGTGGATCTCTGTGTAGAAGGAACGAGTGTTACACTGATAGTTGTTCTAGAAGTGAAATCAGTGGGAGCTGAAACCTACTTGTATTCTTAGCCTGGCAAAGTCCACAACATATCAATTATCCCTGATTGCTCCGTGCTGCACAGGCAGCATCCCTGCTTGTGCCATTATATCATCCGTCTAAATATCACCAAAGCTGTTTCCTGCTCTGCAATCACACCGTTGTTATTATTCATTCATTACATCTGAAGCTCCAGAGTCGCTTTAAAGCCTCTCTCTCTCCGTCCACATCTCGCACTACTTCACGGTGCCTCACATCTTCCTAACCCCATACTGTGATGGTGGCTCCCGTCTCCTAGCAACCAACTCTCTTAGAGGAGGTGACAGCATTTGAGTGGGCACCCTCACCTCTTCACATATAACCCCCCCCCCCCACACACACACACACACACACCCCCCTTCCTCCCCTTCATTATCCGGATGCTCTTCAAGTCAAGTAAACACACCTCACTCTGTGGTGCAGTCTGCTCCATGCACTGTGTAAGACTCATAATGAGCCTGAATTGCCATTTTGTTTATTACTAAATATTTGAATGTGTAAAAACCTCTAAAACATTCTATAGCTCATTGATATTTATCTGTGACCCTGATGCATGACATGATGTAATGCACATTCAACACAGTTTCTTTGTTAATGCCATTATAGGAATCACATTCATTAGGTCACAGCAAGCCGCTAACTCAGTTGTATGTGCCACAACAATCCCTCGTGTTGCTTTACATCGAAACAATGATTGCAGTGAGGTACAGGCAGTGAGGTACAGGTAGTGAGGTACACGTAGTGAGGTACATGCAGTGAGGTACAGGCAGTGAGGTACAGGTAGTGAGGTACATGTAGTGAGGTACACGTAGTGAGGTACACGTAGTGAGGTACATGCAGTGAGGTACAGGCAGTGAGGTACAGGCAGTGAGGTACACGTAGTGAGGTACAGGTAGTGAGGTACACGTAGTGAGGTACACGTAGTGAGGTACAGGCAGTGAGGTACACGTAGTGAGGTACACGTAGTGAGGTACAGGCAGTGAGGTACACGTAGTGAGGTACACGTAGTGAGGTACACGTAGTGAGGTACACGTAGTGAGGTACATGCAGTGAGGTACACGTAGTGAGGTACAGGTAGTGAGGTACAGGTAGTGAGGTACAGGTAGTGAGGTACAGGTAGTGAGGTACAGGTAGTGAGGTACAGGCAGTGAGGTACAGGTAGTGAGGTACAGGTAGTGAGGTACACGTAGTGAGGTACAGGTAGTGAGGTACAGGTAGTGAGGTACACGTAGTGAGGTACAGGTAGTGAGGTACACGTAGTGAGGTACATGCAGTGAGGTACATTTGGGGAAAAGAGAGAACTGGTCTCAGATTTGTATCAGCAGATTCCCAGAGTTTCAGAATCGGTTCATTGGGGAACATTTGGTTACTTTTACGTTATAAATGTTGGTATTCCATAAATAAATACTCACTGGTGTCTCACAGACATCAAGTGTGCAGTGTTGTGAAGTCATATGTTTTGCAGAAGGTTCAGCGGTCCAACAGTTCACTGAGGTCTTGTTGGATTTTCCACAATGTGCCAATAGCGCCTCATCAATACTGGAAGTCTGAAACAAAAGCTGACATCAGTATTTGAGAGTTTTAAAAATCTGATAACAATATATCTGCTTCTATTAATCTTTAACATGTCAAATGAACAGATGAAGAGAAAGTTTGATGATAACTGTGTTTAAAATGTGAACAGAGCGGATGATTTTACATGCTGGACACAAGAGATACTGATATTAAATGGCCTCTGACACATGTTGGACAATATGAGCTCGTAAATCACGAGGCTGATTTGGTGCCAACCCAAAAGTTGCTCTTAAAAATGTCTTGTAACTGATCTATAAAGCCATAACCGACTTAATACCAATGAGCCATTCGTTACACCAAACAGTGGCTTTTTAGAAAGAGGCAGTAACAAAACGTTCTTGATCAAATTCTGAATCAAGTCATTAAGTAAGTTAAAGGAAGAGCAGTTACTGGTTACTGGTGGAAAGGGCAGTATGATGGTAACATTACATACGCTGATGGTCATACCAGACCAAGTGGCTGTGGGGGTCAGAGGTTAGGTGTCTTCATCTTTACAAAGTTACTTAAAATGTCCTTTAAAGTACCTATAAATATTGTACATATGGACAGAATAAGTACTTTACCACAATACGATACTGAATTTGATCCTCAGCTCAGCTTGACTCATGGAAGGTTGATGTTTGGCCCTGACTGAACTTGAGGTAGTTTTTAAAAAGACAATTTTGTCAGTTTGCGAAGTTAGAAGTGAAGAGGATTGTTTTGATGATGTCCATATATTAAGATGACATTAAAGGGACATTTGTCCCTAATGAGGAGTTGCATGTCTTTGAAGACATCATGATATGATTTAAACACTAAATGCCAATTATTGGCCAGTGACTCCAGTGAAAGTCGCTGCCTGTCTTCACCGGTTACATTTAAATCTAAAGAGATAAACCGACAGATATCCAGAGGAGTCAGATAAATGTGGCACTCTGACATATCTCTGACACACCACACCAGCCGTGATCCCTCTGAGGTTTTAAAATGTAAATCGCATCACGCTGCGCTCACATTTGTGCTGGCTGCAGCCCGGAGCCACACTGATACAACATGACGTGAGTGGTTGACGATGCTAAATGGCAGCACTTGAAATAGCCTACCTGCCAGCCTGCTCACCCACTTGCTGATGCGATCACGACCCCGTCAGCATCGTTTCAGCACCGCGGCGCCCTGGACAGCTCCTCCGCCTTCTCCACGGAAAAGAAAAAACACATTTCATTCAGTTTGTTGACTGCGATTTATTTTTCCCCACTTCGAGGAGCTCGAACTTTAAAGTCTCTCGGGATGGATATTAATCGACCAGCAAATGTCTCCTTTTTTGATTTCGTCGGAGGAGTCCAACTTCTCCAGGGGGAGGACACCAGGACAGCCATACCTGTCATCCTCATCGGGATTTGCGTGTCCGGGGCAGTTGGGAATTTGCTCATTTTGCTGATTTTCATCCGTGACTTTAGAGACGGAAAGGGCTCCGAGGTGAAGGCGCTCCTCGCCTCTCTGGCCTCCACGGACTTGGCGATCCTGCTGCTGTGCGCCCCAGTGCGCGCCCTCACCTACTACAAGCAGACCTGGACCCTGGGGAGCTTTGTCTGCAGCACCACGGACTGGTTCCAGCACTCGTGTGTGATTGCAAAAACTTTGATCCTTGCAGTCACCACCAGAGCCAAACACACGCTGGTGCCCAGCACCGCTACGGGGCCCCTCTACAGCCCGACGTGGATCCACGGAGCCCTGGGGTTCATTTGGATTGTGTCGATGATGTTTCCGATCCCTCAGATGCTTTTCGCTTCTCTGGTGCCGCATGGCCGCGACACTATTTGCGTCTCTGAAATGCCGAATTGCGCGTCTGACTTCATGAGTTTGTTCTACAAGATTTATCCAACTGCAGCCTTCGTGGTGCCGGTCATCTTCACTCTTGCCTACTACACAAAAGCGCTGCACACCGCGGTGAACCACGCACCCAACCCGCAGCACCAGAGCAAAGTTACCCTGCTTTTACTGTGTCTAAGCGGCGCCCTCGGGCTCATGCTGCTGCCAGAGTGGGGGACGTTCACCTGGATCAGGCTTGGGTACAACAAACCTCCCGTGGGTTTGATCATCTTTGCGCAAGTCCTCCTTTACGCATGCAGCTCCCTCTCTCCGGTGATCTTGATGACCATGTACGACGACGTGCGCCAAGGTCTGATCACCATCTGGTTCATCGCCACCTGCAGAGGCACAAAGCCCATCCGCAGCACCAAGTGTCCAAAAACGGAGGGGAACGGAGCGGAAGTCGGAGCCAACGCCGTCGGCAACGCGGTCTCGAAGGAGGATCAGAAGAACTTCCCAGATGTGGAGCACTTTTGGACAGGGCGCAGGAATACGCACGTCGAAGAGGAGCAGGATCCGGTTCCGTGGGAGAGAGAGGAGAAGATGTTGTAAATCAGATTGGTTTTTTTTTATTTGTTTTTTAGCAGTAGAGTTCAACTTGTTCTCAGCTGGTTTCTAGTGTGTTGACCCACCGTGCAGACCCTCGTTCAACGGCTGTTTGCTGTCGTGAGCTTGATTAGATGTAAAATAAACGTGTACACTATAATGTTTTTTGATGTAACACATGTTTCTATCTATTTTGAATATCTGTTTTTGCCTGCAGTATTGCTGCACTGTCTACCTTTATTAGAGGAGGTTTGTATCTACAAACATGAAGCCAATGTAAATACCCAGGACACTCACGCATCAAGGAGTGAGTTGTGATTGTGTACGTGTGGTGCATAACGTGGCTATTAAAACATTCACAAATATGGACTGCTCTGGGTTTTTTTTCTCCAAAGGCTATAACATAATTGAGTCTTCCTTAATCACGGATCAAATACAGTTGCACCATCAAATCTCTCCATTTAATTCAGAAGAGATGACATGCAGAGATCATTTCTCCATATTAAAATCACGACTATAATCCAGCTGCATGTTTTAGGTCAATCATAATATGTTCAGTGAAAGCAACAGTTTGGCTGTTTTAGTAAGTAGTGGTGTCAAAGCTGGTCAATGTTTATGTCTTTATTCTTTCTCAGCATGAATGAGAGTCTCAGTCACACTAACAAGGTGCCATTAAAGTGCATCGTGCAGTATGATGTTCACAGTTTATATGGAAAAGAAACTCCACGAAGTTTGACTTAAGTGCTGTTTAAACCTTTCCTACCCATGATGTATACGCAGTGGTGGAGAAAGTACTGAAGTAAAAGTAGAAATACCACAGCGTAGAAATACTCTATTACAAGTACAAGTTGTGCATTTAAAATCACAAGTAAAAGTCCAAAAGCATCAAAATATACTTAGTTTAATGTATCAAAAGTAAAGGTACACATTATGCAGAATGGCCCATTGAAGAACGACATATTACTAAAGCACAGTACTGTCCTCTCACCACCGTGTAGAAGAAGTAGAAATATTGAAAAAAGTATTAATAACACAATATATTGTGTACACAGCTATATGGACATTTTTAAGTGTATTACAGCATCTGTCAGCGATTATAACTTCTCCTGATGATAAATACATTCATAAACATATAGTGTACAACGCCAGTGTTATAACACCTTTATTATATAGTTATACTGCTTATAGACGATAAATAGGAGCAATTTAAGTAAAGTGTTTCTTATAAGGGTTGTAAATACATTAATAAACACTTTAAAATGGCCTCATATCTGTTTATAACTATATTTTAAAGCGTTATAAACAATTTAGATGATAAATGGATTGAAGAAAATATTGTTTGTCACATTGTTTGTATTCAACAATCAACTTACGACACGATACAGGCAGAACAACTAAAGCAAAGTACAAATAAAGTGATGTAAATGTCTCTGAGTCTTCACTAAAGTGTAGTTTGAGTTCATTTAGATTGATTTAGTAGAAACCATTTATTTACATTTTTAGTGAAAACGAGAAGCGAGAGACTTAAAACCAGTGTTTCTTGATGTATGAATGTTTTGGTATATATATATACATGTAATAGATAGAGAGGATGGTCAGCTGCCCAGCACCAGCCCACATGACCCGGTTAACAGTCTAACCTTTCAGCGGTCGTGAAAAGAAAGCAGCTTTTAGTCGTCTGTGTGTTTACCAGTAAAGCAGCGGCCGCCTGTGGCTCCGACGCCCCGGCAGATTTGACATTTTAGTCTGCCTGAGTGAATAGAAAGGTCACAGGTCGAGGAGGGAAAAACAAACAAGCCTCTAAAGCTCCTCATCATGATTGTGCTCCGGCACATAATTTATTCATTGACAATGGACCGTGTCTCCAAATGTCTGCCCTCGGGTCACATTGTTATTCACTGTCGTTATAAAAGTGAACCAGCAGATCAGACACTGAATAACAGACATCATTTACTTTTTCTCAGCCAACCAAGGAGTCTATTTAAAAGACAAATGTACTAAATAACTTCTCCTTCAACATCAATTAAAGATGGAGACACTGTGCTGTGGACAACTGTGTGCTTGTAACCTCTAAGGGAATTCGTTTTAATGTAAGAAACGTAAAAGCACTGACTGACTTAAATTATGTAACAGTAGATTGGCTCAAAGTACAAACTTTTTGCATCAGTAGCCTGTTATTTATGGTTTAATAAGACACGGTACGTTTATTCCTAACATGCAGGGAAAAGTGTCACAGCAGCAGAAAATAATAAAGATTAGCTGACAAGAAAGAAACACTACAAAGATAGATCATCTTTGTTGCCACGATGGCCTAAATATTTCTATTTATTGACTCTGCTTCCAACATCTGCTTGTGACAAACACAAACACAAAGAGTGGAGCCGTATTCAAACAAACAGACAAACAGGATGAAACCTAATCAAAGGCTTTAGAGAAAATAAAATGTTTAGCCTGCTTTTAAAAGAGGTTAGTGTTCCGGGTAAAAGCAGCTTCACCAGCTTTTAATTTAATCCTTGAAAAAAAAATGTATGTAAAGGCTCTGACAGACTCCTGCATTTAATAACCTGCAGGCCATTTATAGCTTCTTCGACAAGCGGCACTGGACAGAAGAAATCACCAGAACGCTCT
Source organism: Leptoclinus maculatus (assembly GCA_032191485.1). Classification (NCBI taxonomy): domain Eukaryota; kingdom Metazoa; phylum Chordata; class Actinopteri; order Perciformes; family Stichaeidae; genus Leptoclinus; species Leptoclinus maculatus. The sequence continues at coordinate 22,841,429 of JAVDOI010000003.1, read as the reverse complement.
TTGTATAAATGTCTAATTTACTTTTAAGGTAAACGTCCAACAGAAAGCTTTTTAACTCCCCTGACAAATGATGTTTCTGCATCCCGGTGAAATGATGAGACATTAAACTAATGAGACAAACATCCTGATTCTCACGAGGATAGCTACATCTTCACCACTAATCACATTGATCCTGATTTTACAAGACGTTGGTGTCATTACTCGTGTTTCCACTGCAAGTCAAAGTTAAGATCTTAAGGTTATAACTAAACAGAGTGGATTTAAAGTGATACGGATTCTAAATAAAGAAGAATGTGTGGAGAAGATGCTTGCAATACAGTCAACAACATACATTGTGTGCAGAGGATTACATGTGCAAGGGCCCCTGGGGGCCCCTGAGAACAGTGATGTACAGACAGATGAACAAAACAAACCTGCAGCAAATATTCACAATCTTGTTCTGCTCAAATATTTAGATTCTGGAAGGTCGCAGTATATGGCAATACTGTTACCACGGCGCTCTGAATGTACCTTTTCCATTCCTTTACTAAGTTAGAGCTAGTTATGGTTAAACGTTGTGTAATAGTGATACTCGTTTCTACATAACAACATGTGGAGCTAACATTAGCAGAGTACGTTAGCACATCATAAACTAGAGTTAGCACTTCTAGGCTACGCTAGCTACTGAATGTAAACACATGCTGCTGTTGCTTTCTAATAATTGTAACAGTGAATAAAGAGCTACCTTTACAGGAACACTGTTGTTCCTTCATTTCGCCGTCTTCTGTCTCCATCACCAGGAGATGTTTGTTCACGTTTCCACTGTGATCTGTGGCCTTTAGCTCCTTTCTTTATAGTTTTAGGCAGTTTTCGCTGCTGAATGAGTTTGATATCCTGGATATATCTATTTGACTCTAAATGGACCATCATGTACTAAATGAACATCATGCTGTATTGAAGAAGACTTGAAACTAGAGATTGAGACCATAAACTCATGTTTACAATGTTTACTGAGGTAATAAATCAAGAGAGAAGTAGAGTCATTTTCTCATAGACTTCTATACAACCAGAGGAGTCGCCCCCTGGTGGACACTAGAGAGAATGCAGCTTTAACACATGAAGCGTCAGCTTCACTCTTCAGAACCGGAGGATGCCGCCTTGCAGGAACTTGACTATGTAATGACAATGTAAAGTATTAGTATTGTAAATGCAAAATGTACTTCAAGGATCAAGAGAAATGAAAACATGTATACATTTTATATCGTATCAATACAATAAACAATAGATTAATGTGCAGAGCACTGAAGTCGTGGATTCCTGTTACTTCTCTCCACTGCTGTTTGTGTTCCGCTGCCTTTATTATAGGTTAACACCCCAATAGAGATCCGACCTTTAACCCTGAAGGTGTTAGCGCATGTGCCAGCTATCCAGGATCCAGATCACAGATACGTCCGTCAGACAGAACCTTCATTCGCTCAGCAGAGAATCGGGGGCGAGGTTGGGACACTTTCTCATAAGCCAGTCTGATCTGAGACAAAGTATTTTTGGTGAATTCGCATCCGTGTCACTGAAAGACACGTCTCACAAAGCATCCCTCACTATCACATGGCATGCCCAAGTGTTTGCAACACTTTCCTGAGACGTTTAATGTTGTCAGAGGTGCCGTGTGTTTAAAAAGCAGTACAGGCTGTTGTGTGGTGCAGCCATGATGCTTGGTTCACTTAACGCCAGCAGAAAAGAAATGAAACCGCCTTTGGGGGATGAAGTCTATCAGGCCCCATTTCTACTCTACATGCGTGCTGTGCAGAGTTCCCTTTAATGTGCACTTAATGAAAGCCGTCTCATTCATCATTCATGCAGCCAGCGAGCTTCTTCATATGTGGGTTAAGGGTCAGCCGTCTCTGCTGAAGACTGAACTGACGAACTTTAACCAAGAGCTGAACTGAATAAAATGAAAAAGCAGTCAGGTTCGATCGGCAGAGGGAATTAAAGCTTGAGTCTTCTCTCTTCACGTCACTTTATGCTTCACTACATTTCAGAGGGAAATATTATACTTTACTACATTTATCTGACAGCTCTAGTCACTATTCAATTGTTTGCATACAAAACATATGAAGATGTTTTAAATGAAACTACACAACAGAATGTACGAGAACAGCTGGAGCGATCAGTCACGTCAAATATTTTCATCATCTTTTCAAATCGGGGGGGCGACTATGGCTCATGGGGTAGAGAGGGTCGGCGGTTCGATCCTTGGTTACTCCATGTTCTGTGCCGCAGTGTCCCTGAGCAAGATACTAAACCCCCAACTGCTCCCCGGGCACTTTAATTTTTAACATTTCATGGTTCCAGCTTCTTAAATGTGAAGATTTGAGGCTTTTCCTTTTAATAATTTTAATAATTTGAACGTGTTTGAAATCATGTTTGGACCAGCTCTGGGTGATGGTGACTGCATTTCTCACTATATTTTACATTTTTACAACTCAAATAATCAATCGACTAATGGGAAAAATAATCAGCAGATTAATTCATAATGAAAATGAGTAAATAGTTCAAAACGATCTCGACCTCAACCAACTACAACAACAAAATCCTGCTTTTACATGAATGCATCAGTAATAATAATCTAATGTTATATTAAACAATAGTATATAGTCACATTCTTACCTTTAATGCTTTACGTTGAACCACTACTGAAGCTGAGCAGAATGAGGTGCTGCATGAGATTATGCACATTGTGACTCCATCTTTTTTTCCTGTAGTTTTAAAGCTAAAGGCCTCTGAATAGAGTCCCGTCCTGCTCTTTTATTGAGATGTAGCTGGTGTTTTCTCTCCCCACTCAACCGCGATGGATTGCTGATGTTGCCTCAGGCTCTCGCTGTGACTTTATTTGTAGCCATCGTCTCTCAAAGGAAGGATTGCTCTGCAAGATATGAAAGGTTTGAAGCAGACTTGAGACAAAGTGGGACTCGCTAATAGTTTTAGCAAGAAGCTGCAAGGAGGGTTAGAGGGTTGGGATTCACCGTATGAAGATGGTTTTCTGTTCCCAACTGATTTTCACATTCTCTTATTTTCTGTCAGGCCACTCTGATGTCTAGACGACCATCCAAATCATTGCTTTCATCAAATATCATAAAAGTAACAACTATATTTTCATCCAAACACATCTTTTGTTTCCCACATCTGCTCTTCTAAACACACACACTCTTATGATACTCCTCTGGCAGCGACACGCTTTACGTTTAGTTCAGAAGGTAATGTGGAAAGATGATAAAGAAGAGATTGCCACCTACATGCAGAAACGACAAAAGGAAATGCACGGACGGAGATGTCACAGACGAGTACCACCCACGTGGTGTTATTGACAGGTCATTTCTGGGAAGTGCAGAGCTGCAGCAGCAACCGGAGTAAAGCACTTTATAATGGAAATGTTGTTTTGTTTTGAGCTTCAAAACTTAAAGCGGTGCTCCAGAGATTATCTGCGTAAAGTTGACGGTCAATATGGAAATATCAGCGGATAAAATATCCAGATCTTTAGTTCCTAATATGAGTCGAGCTCCAGAAACCTTGAATCCTTCACTTCCCATGGTGCAGTGTGGTATTGTCTTTTTGTTTGACCCTTTTAGCGTCAACTGAGGTGTTGTTTCTCGTTCCATTGGTCACTTTCCCCAGAAAAACTGTCAAATGACGAACAGCACATAAATTAAAATCGTCTGCTAAATAATCAGATTGTTGTCGAGCACAAAGGCAACACTGTGCTCATGGTATTTACCTCTTTGCATCATGAGAGATGCATTTAATGTAACGTATTTAAAGGCACGTTTGCAGGATAAAGAACATCTTATCATTAAAACATTGATCCCTGTTTAACAAACCTGTGATATAATGAACTAACAGCCGGCCTGATGTCATTATTCGTCCCATAATCCTCCAGTGAGTCAGATCACACGGGACCCTCTGCATGTTGTTAACTTGCTTCTTGCATTAAATAAGATTATTGTCACACAAAAGCATCTATACTGTGTATTACTGGACACAGTAGACTGCTCCTGACTCAGTGAGTGAGTCAGTGGCGCCGCCTTGTGTTTAAACATGAGCATGACCCATGATCACACTTCACTCAGTCATGTTCTGCTCTGGTGCCGTAAACTTGTGTTGCAGACGTAATTTAAACTCATGTAACTTGTGTTTTTATGATTCAGCAGATCTTGGGATCAATTGTTTTCCCCCTTAACACACTTTACACTCTCAAGTACACACTTTTCCCTTAATCAGATCAATAAAATGAATCTTATCTTGTTTCCATCGTAAAGTCTTTAATGATCGAGCTTCAACAATATGACGGTAACTGTAATAAATACCACACGGAGGGTTTTCAGTAATCAGGTGTTCTCCTCGTAGAGAACATAAAGCAAACATTTATAAAACAAAATAAATAGAAACAACTAAAATAATAAAACAGCTGAAACACTGAAACACCACAAACCTTTTGAGGGATGGCAAAAATCATAGAAACTGAAATGATACGGGCCTTAAAGAGGATTTTGTCCTTTGATCTTCTACTGGAATAAATTAATAAATACACAAATGTTACATCTGCCGTCGCCTATAGTTGTTTCTCACAGATTAATCATGACTAAATGCGGATTAGTACATTTGAAATCAGCACAAACAATATGATAAAAGCACAAATGTAATAATATCAGCAGTGGTGGAATATAAAATGTACTGAAGTATTCTAAGTACAAATTTCAGGTACTTGTATTTCACTTGAGTATTTCAATTTCATGCTACTTTTCTGCTCCTCTACATTTCTGTAGTTATTAGATTGTTTGTGGTTGTCAATCCTGTTAGATACTTTTAATCTGTAACAATTAGACATACAAAATGAAGTACAATATTTCTCTCTGTATTGAATCGGAGTCGAAGCAGAGTAGAAATAACAAAGTACCATGAAATGGACATATTCAAGTACAAGTACCTCAAACACTAACATTACTATCCCACCACTGTGTGTTTTAATGCTCCCGGATTTTCTGCTGTTGAATACCAATTTTTTCATTAAGGAATACAATTGTTATGATCATATTTTCTGTTTCATGTATAAATAACACAATGTGTTCCCTCCCCTTTGTGTGTGTGTGTGTGTGTGTGTGTCTATGTGAACGGATTAGGATCAGGGATTAGAGACAGATGTAAAGCAGAAGTCTAGATCCAATCTAATTCTGCTGCCATCCCATCCCAGCACAGCAAAGGTCACCGTTAGGGTCACGATTAAGCACGCCCCGCCTTCTTCCCAGCCTGACCTCTATCCTATTGGCCCGTGTTTTGATTGACGGCGCTCTCGTCCAATAGGAATAGAGAACGAGGAGCTCGGGAGGGAACAGCTGCGCAGATGTGTGTGAGAGGAAGACAGCGCAGGTTTTAGTGAGAGCAGGAATAGCTTTTGACGGAGAGTCACGAACCGCTGAGGCACCAAAACACGAAAGGTGAGAACTATATTATGTGACATTACGACAGCTTAGTCTTTATTAACTGTGTTATTATTTAGCTGTATTTAACAGCACAGTTTTACACGCAGTTAGATCGTCTTTGTTGTTCCTATGCGTCGGGTTTTGTCTTCCAAACCTGCGAAATCAATTGTTTTAATACAGAAATAGGCTTGAAAAGTATTTTTCACAACATGTTTTCAATATTGTATCGGAAGATATTAGTCTCTATCGTTCTTGTTGTTTGTGTGCAGCCTTTTCTTTCTTTCTTCCCCCCCCCACCCTTCACCCTTCCTATTCATTACTCCAGAACTGTCTTGATCTATTTCCTCATGCCAGTTTGTGAATCTAAATGAATCTGCTTTCACTTCTTGTCGAATGTCCTTGTGTGGGATAACAAAGTTAAATTGAAAGTTGAATCTGAACTCTCGCAAAGCTCCACGTTACTCGAATAAGACTCGAATAAGACTCGAAGCAGTAGCTGTGAGGTTTTCACGAGATCTGTTCTGCATGAAATCTGACCCACGAGTCTCGGAAAGCCAAGGAGACTCCATGGCAAGAAGAAGGACTGCCATGGCCTGCCAGTTTAGAGGTCATTCATTTGGCTCAGCTCTGCATAATTCGCCCTCGTGCCAAGGTGCTTTCCCCTCCTCTCACACACCTCCCTGGGCTTGGTAATCTGAAATCCCTCATCACTTCACACTTAGATGCATGCTTGAAAATACAACCCTCAAACGTCCTACATTCCACTTAAAGCTTGAACACAACGAAGCATATGCATATGTGTGTGTGTGTGTGTGTGTGTGTGTGTGTGTGTGTGTGTGTGTGTGTGTGTGTGTGTGTGTGTGTGTGTCAGGTAAACCTCGGCCTCTGGGGGCTAATGATACATTGAGGAAGACTTTGCTCTTTGGTTTCTACCTCTGACATTTGTTCCAGACCTCTGCTGCCCCATGTTTACACTAAACTGCTCCATTTGACGAGGCCGGTGATGACGGATAATCCTGGGAAAATGCCCCCCCCCCCCCTCCCCTCCCCTCCCCTGGCTGACAGCAGATTACTTCACCTGACCTGTTTAGATACAAACAAAGTGAAGGTTTTAAGGTGTATTCAATACAAAGTGTGCCCAGGCTTTATATGTGACCCTGACAAAGCCGTATGAATGTGTGTGGGTGTGGAGTGAGACGTTCAGATATTAAACTGAAGCGTGATTAATCAGTGACTAGTCTGGGCCTGTTCACCTTCTTCTTACGCCAGACAACTGCAACCTTGAAGTGAAAGAGCGTTGTCCTCTCCTTGAAAACGGAAGAAAAGAGTTGCAGCTGTGCAGAACGAGTCACACACACTTTAAAAAGAGTTTCTGGTAAACTGAAAGGAAAGGGTCCCATTTCCTTTCTTTACCCCGGAGCTGCAGGATGTCTGATCTCCATTTTCACTTTCGGTTTCACTGAGTAAAAAGTCCCGAATAAGTGAATCTGTGATCACTGCAGACAATAGAGAGCAGGTTGCCTTAATGTGTTTTCTGGGTACTTTCCCATCTCCCGTGTAGTAGAAGGGTTGATACCAGGAGCAGGAATGATATTACGTCTTTTAGAAATCTTAACTGTCTCTGTGTTTTTGTCCACTTTCTCACATTTCACAGATGTCATTTGCCAGTGACAAGCTGTACAACGGGTACTTGCGGCGGAAAATGCCGATAATTGTGAGCAAGGTGAAAGTGAGAGAAGTAATGATCCACCTGCCCTGCTTGACTCCTCACGACAGGGTAAGACTAGGACTAGGACTAGGACTAGGGTTTGTTTGATTGCTTGTTCTTCTTCGGGTGTTGTGGTGTTTCACCGTTTATTTATCCTACTGTCAGGATATTGTGACAGTTTGAGCAAATATGACAATTCTTTAAAAGTTACTAACTTTAAGAGTAGAAGTATAAGCAGGCATAGCATAGCATAGCTCTGTTAGCATTAGTGCCCGACAAATACTGTTTCTTTCTTTATATATATTGATATAAACCATTGAGAGTCTATGAATTTAGTCTTTGACATCACATCACATCCTCTCATGAACATTGTTAGGCTTTTATAATGTTTATTACCACTGATGACAGTAACAATACGTTTTGAACAATGAACCTCACTAACAACAAACTGATACATCGATGTATTCATATGCTTTTTTTTGTATGAAATCTAATTTTAGGAAAACATAGAGGCAAAAAGAGAAACTTATGGGAACTACGACAGCATGGTGCTTCTTCTGGACTGTCTGAAGAGAAGAGAAAACTGGCCGGAGCAGTTCATCGACGCACTGGAGGCGTGTGAACATACAACTCTAGCAGCCGAGATAAGAGCAGAATACGACACCCTGAGTAAGTCTTTGAGTCCAGGACCTCAAACTAATTCTATCAAATGTTCAGGGTTCCTGTGATCAAAGTAGTATGTGAGACAATAAAGACATTTAGGCTTCAAGCGATGCGTTTGTGTCCGGAGCACTAACCAGTCAGCATCCTGTGAGGAGCTACTGGTGAACTGGGGGCGTGGCTTAGGTGTGTTTGAGACGCCTGTTCCTTCTAAACAACAAGAGGTTAGCGTAGATGCTGCAATAGCATCACTTATATCAGAAATAAAGAGTATTATTTCATTGAAAAATGAGCAAAGAACGGCGTTATATATAAATACACCTGTAGGACATACGTCAGACCTTAATGACAATATGATAACAGAATTACTGTATTATTACAGTCAGCGAGCCCCTCGGGAGCTTTACTCACATGCATTCAAAATGGATTTAAAAGACAACGTTGTTTGCTTTGCCCTAGATTCCAACCCCAGCTCCCCTCCATCGACTGTCGTCAGGGCACACGTCCACCCAGCACCATCTGCCGCTCCTCTGCCCGTCCCAGAGAGCGGTGCAAACAGTCAGGCTGCTGTCGCTCCGCCAGCTGAAGCGTCGGCTCCTCCAGAGCCAGCCGCCGAGGCCTCCCCCCCTCTGGAAACCCCCGTGCAGCCACAAGTTCCTGAGGCCGTTTCTCCACCTGAGCCGGTCCCTGAGCCCCCACAGTCAACGCGGGTTGAAGTGGCAGCCCGTCCATCAACACCTCCCGCGTCCCCTGAGACCCCAAACACTCAGACGAGTACAACTCCATCGCCTCAGAGGGAGGTCAGCTCTCACCAGGAGCCGGAGGAAAACTCTGAATCAGACATCCAGGACGTCTCCGGTGATAATGGTGTGATCCCTGATCAGGAGAGCGCAGAAAACAGCGAGGTATCGATCGACCAGGTGGCCACTCTTCAACCACCCCAGTGTGAAACAGACACTCCACCCAGCCCGGATCCTCTCCAGACAACTACTACCTCCACAGAGGTCAGGCCACCGCAGAGTCCCTCTCCAACCCAGACGAACTCGGATGTCACCGACGGATCCTCTTTCCTCACGATGACCCCAGAGAAGCCTCCAGTCCAGGACACCGCCCCTCCTGTGGACCTCAAACCAGCTGTTGTCCTGCAGCCTGAAGAGACCTCTCAACCTCCTACCACACAGGTGAATACCGAAATATGTTCTCTGGTACTCGCATAGAGCAGCTAGTCACCGAGCAAAGGATGAAACCCATTACATCCATCACTAATAACACCTCAATCATCACCCAACAGCACAACATTTTGAGTAGAATAGACTCTTATGATGTTGTTCAACACTATGTTAAAACGTCTTTTCAAACCACATTCACGTACCTGGCAGAGAAAAAACGACACCAGCTTCCTTTTTAAAAACTAAACTTGACCTAATTTTCATCTGCAGGTTGTTGAAAGCAGCCCACAGACAGAAACTGCAGCTGCATTCTCCCCCCTGCCGGGTGCTGCTGGGATAGACGCCCCTCTCTGTGATGACAGCGATGTGTGTCTGAGCAAGCCTGGCCAACTCGTCAGCATCCACCTACCAAATAATGGCAGCCCCGCCGTCTGCGCACCCGGCTCCCCGGTGCAGCCTTACTCGGGTGACAGTGGGCGTCTGGAAGTCAGCGATGCCGCACCGGACGCCGTGACCTCCGCCCAACCTCCTGCGTGCTCTGCCGTCGGCTCCGTCACTGTGAGTACAGCGTCTGCACTGCCATGCCAGGAGAACGGCATTGCTCTTAACCATAGTGATCCGGAGGAAAACCACTACGAGTCCCCTTGTCAGGGTTTGGAGATAGACCAGGTGTTGACGCATGTGCTGCATGTATCCGAGGAGCCGTCTATCCTTGACCTGGACGGCCAGAGCCCAACACAGGCTCCGATCGTTAACGGTGAAGCAGCCAAGGAGATCGCCTCTGCACCACCACTTACCGTTGACACAGTATTGAGTGTAAACACCCCGTCCAGTGAGGACGACCACCCCTCTGAGCCCCCACCCGCTGCTGATATTATACCAGAGAAGAAGGATTCAGAGAAGAAGAAGGCCTCGTGCACCAAGCTAGCTAATACAAAGTACATTCTGACCGCTGCAGGAGTGGGCGCCTGTGCACTGATTTTGGCGTGGAGGTTTAGGAATTAAGGGGATTTAATACCTTTTTAAAGGAAGTTAAGAGGCTTCGGGTTATGGTGCCTTATTGTATCACTGGAAAGGCGAGAGGCAGCTGTTTAATAATTACCTATAGTAATAATAGCTGATTTGCCAGACCTTTGGTCATGTCATTAATTACAAGTATGTTGTAAAGTTGGACCATGTTTTATCATTTTTAATGTTGAATGAATTTTTCCCTAGTGAGCAAAAACCAAACCTTCCCTTCTTAAATTAGTTATGGAACTTCATGGAACTGAGGTTGAGATCTCAGGTTATTTATGCACAAAGATGCAAATATGTGGACGGTAAAGATACACTTCAGCTGTGTATTAGTGATAGAAATGTTTGTATGTTCACTCGTCTGATAAGCACTTTCAAGATAAGACTGTTCGCTGTCATCCAGTAAAGATTAGTGTACAAAGGACCTGAGTTATACTGGATGTGGACTGTGGAAGACAGAGTACCAGCATCACACTCTGTAGATGATGGCTAGTGCGCTGTCTGTATTTATTTGTACATATTTACACTATATAGGTATTTTAAGATAAACGGATGTGTTAAAAACATTCCAAAGCACTCAATTCTCAAAGAATCAGTATATTTAAATAACATCCTTTACAAGTTTGAAATGGTCCGTAGCCCAGACCAGTTTGTCCAAAACATTTTAAAACCATAGCACTTCCTGTTTCTTTTAGAGCCAAAGAGAGTTAATCGTGAGATGTCGTGTCAGTAGCTTCATATTTAACTGGCTTTTTAAATGGTCATTTTTGTGGTTATTGCTTATTTCTTCTGTTTTGATGTTCGAAAACATGGAGTTAATGGAAACATCGCTTCGTTTTTTTTATGCAATGACATCAATTTAATAATGCACAATAAGAAATGGGCGAACCTTGCCGCACAGGCTGTGTGCTCTCTGATCATCTTCTGGTGTCAATGTTTTCAGATGGCATTTTATTTTTCCATTGGATTTTTTTCTCCTTTAAATAGAAGCAAGTTTGAGAATTCATGTTGTGTGAGCTGCAAAGATGCTTTGTATATTTAATGTATTTCTATTATGGAACACATGTACAATCTCATTGTAATCTCAGTTTAAGGTTTGTCAAAATGTTGAGTCACGGTCTCTAGCTATGCACTTGACAATCATATAAACAATAAACCTAAAATAAAAAAAATCCTTTATTGAGTGTGCATGTTAATTTCCCTGCAGAGAAAAGAAAGAATATATATATATAGTGCTTGTATTATAGATGATTTGTGAGTAACTGGATCATTATCATCAAACAAATGCTATTTTGCATCTTAAAAAACAAGCTGCAGAAAATACAACATACTTTAAACTTGTTAAATGTTATTTGGTAAATTACATATCTATTGCCAAAGCATCATAAATCTATCCTTTCTTTAAAAGGACTTATTTTTAAATTTATAAATTACATTGACCATGTTAAGGTTTATTTATTGTTTAATCTATAATAAATTGAATATAAATAAATACAAGTAAAGGAGTTTGTGGGATATACTGTAGCTATATATTATTCAAGATGTTTGCAAGGGATAAATAAAAGTGTGCTTGTTTTTAACGTCATGCATAAATGATGTTTAACTCAAGAAAAATATGACATCAGCCTCTTTTTATAAGCTGTTTTCTGACTGGTGGGTTCGCATTCTGATTGGTTCTGGAGTCCGTCAATCACCGACTGACCCCGCCCACCCCCAGTCTTGACAGCGAACATAAAAAGGACATGTACACCGACCGTTAACGACACAGCTACTTAGCTAGCTAATTAGCTAGCTCATAGACCGTAGCAAACCATTGACGTTCAAGGGGTTTTATTTAATCATAAACTGTAGCATGTATGTAGTGAGTTAAGTTATTATAATGGCGTTCAATGGCCACCAACGCGAGGATGAAAATATCCACGAAGACGAAACGCCCACGAAGCAGCCGCGGTCCGAGAAGGAGATGCCCGACAATGAGGCAGCCGCGCCCGCAGGAAGGGACACATCCGACCGGCGGACCTCCAACTCGACGGCGAGGCTTCGGAGCGACTCTGTGAAGAAAACAAGGCCGCGTAGGTGTTGACCGTTTCATGCATGGGGCTCGGTGTATTTGCTGGGAAACGCATCGTTTTGCATGTACACAAAATACAAAATACATGTCGTGAAAATACAAAATATGGAAATAGTGTCCTTTTAACGAGTGGCATAAAATTCCTTAAAATATAAATTGTAAATGTCTGTATAATCTGCTGGGATGTTGCTAAAACGGACACAATCATTTTGGTATTGGTATTACAATGTAATAAACTGTAGTGGCAGTAAATAGCCAGGGTCTATTTTGCAACAAGATGGCGTTCGCAGTACACACTGTGCTTCTGCTTCTGTTATGTCGGCCAGCATTGAGACACCAGCTCTATTGTCCTCACTGTCACTAAGCCTTTCAATTTGAAATATATGCTATCATGCAATGTTAAAACAAAAACTAAATAATGGTGATTTTATTGTCCTTTCTTCAAATATTTTCTCACATAATGCAGCATTTCCCTGGTTTGGGATGGACATTGGAGGCACTCTGGTGAAGCTGGTGTACTTTGAGCCCAAAGACATCACAGCAGAGGAGGAGCAGGAGGAGGTGGAGAACCTGAAGAGCATCCGGCACTACCTAACCTCCAACACCGCCTATGGGAAAACGGGCATCAGGGACGTGCACCTGGAGCTGAAGGACCTGACGCTGTGCGGCAGGACGGGCAACCTGCACTTCATCCGCTTCCCCACGCACGACCTGCCGGCCTTCCTGCAGATGGGCCGCAACAAGCACTTCTCCAGCCTCCACACCACCCTCTGCGCCACAGGAGGGGGGGCGTACAAGTTTGAGTCTGATTTCCGCACGGTGGGTCTGCAGTTCTTCTCTTCTTCTCTTTTGCTTTTACAGGCTTGGACGGTGAAGATTGTCAGGAAGGAAAGAGCAGACTGACTTGTGAAGTATAACCTATTTATAGCGTGTGATGTAATCTGAACAGCCAGTGATGGAGAACATTGAAATCCACGTTTGAAGATGTAGAAATACTACCAGTGGTTACAAGGACAAGACGGGCATGCATGTCCTCATGCATGTCCTCATGCATGAGGACATGCATGAGGACATGCATGTCCTCATGCATGTCCTCATGCAGTTGGTTAGAAATCATGACTGGACAATAAAGGTCCTTTCAACTCTTCCTGTTTTCTTACCCCCCTACTTTCCCCCCTCCCCCGGTTTCCCGCCTCTGTTCTCCTGACCACATCCCTTCAGTGATGTTATCCATGTTCTCTTTTCCTCTCACCCCCCAAAAAAAAAAAAGATGGCGGACCTGCAGCTCCACAAGCTGGATGAGCTGGACTGTTTGATTCGGGGGGTGTTGTACATCGACTCGGTGGTGTCCAGCGGACCCTCGGAGTGCTACTACTTTGAAAACCCCACTGACCCAGACCTCTGCATCCAGAAGCCCTACACACTGGAGAACCCCTACCCTCTGCTGCTGGTCAACATAGGGTCCGGGGTCAGCATCCTGGCCGTTTACTCTGAGAGCAACTACAAACGAGTTACAGGGACCAGGTAATGATCAGTGATGGAGATCTACTGGACTCTGGCCATGTTGGCTGGTGGACTACGAGTCATTTCATATTATTCAAATAATGGAATTATACATTTACGTATGAGGTGCCAGTGTTGCTTCTGTAGGACGTTAGTGGAAATCCACTGGGCCTGCTGCAGTTTGCTTTAAGCGGGCTGCTCCCATTTAATCAACATATAATTCATATATTACGTTGGTGATGAGTCGGGCCTTCATCTGCCACAGAAGAAAGATTAAAGAAAGCATTTGTAGGTCAGATAACATTCTACAGTCTTGAAAGAATGAGCAGAAGAAAACAACAGAACTCTATTTTTCCGAGTGCAGCGTTAAACATTTAAAGACACATTGGTTGTTTGTGTCAGCAGAAAAACAAAAACAGAAAACGTGCGTTGACAGTAGCGAGCCGTACGCAGGCTGACGTCAGGTTAAAGTGATGCAGGGATGTGCAGGTGGGTGCACTCCAGTCAAGTGGGCGGCTTGCTTGGTGGCGTCTGCCCCTTGCGTCTCCCTCGAGCCTTGGTGTGAAAAGTCGCAGTATTTCTTTTTTTAGCTGTCTGCTACCGGACCACTCCCCTCACTTAACTGTAGCAAAATGGTTCTTTGTCAGTTTGATTTGGGTTTAGTTTAAAGTTTTCTCTCCACTGGTTTGTTTGAATGTGGTTTCTCTGTCTGGTGACTCATGAATGCTTACTTGTCCTTCGACATAATGGCCCTTTGTGCTGAGAAAGAAACACTAGATGAGAGTCTGTATTATATACCAAACCTCTTTCTCTTTGCCCTTAATTTTAGACTCCAGTTTTAGACTTTGGGTGCTGACTGCTGACATAGCTCTGTTGCTCTGTGTCTGCAGCCTCGGTGGTGGGACCTTCCTGGGCCTGTGCTGCCTGCTGACTGGCTGCTCTACTTTCGAGGAAGCTCTAGAAATGGCTTCTCAAGGGGAGAGCACACGAGTGGACAAGCTGGTTCGGGACATCTATGGAGGAAACAATGAGAGGTTTGGGCTGCCAGGTTGGGCTGTAGCCTCAAGGTGCGGTTTACAGCAGCATTCATTTTTTTTTTTTCTACTTTGGGTCACAACTGTTGTTGGTGGCGTCCAGTATGAACACAGTCACAGCTGTAACGAGACAGAGAACCAGCACGGTGCGACATTTACTGCAGTTCCTATTCGCGGTTCTTAGATGCGTCGCGATTTTCTCTTGAAAGATTACGACTCGATGCAGAAAACTCAATAATCGGAAATTTAAAACTCAATTCCATGATTGCCGGTAACAATTCTGTGACACTGGGATGTCCATTCTAAACCGCTGCGCCTGAACGCAACCTAGTAGCACACGTTAAACTAAACTAAATACTAGCAGAGTTTAGCAGAGCCACTGAGCTCCAGCAGCCCAATATGGATACGACATGAATCGATAACCGTTTAATAATCGTATCGTAGCCCTCAGAATGGAGTCACACGGTGCCTAGAGACTCCCTCCCCTCGTTCCTATCCCAGCCTTGATTTCAGTTGTTTTCATCCTCAAATAGAAAACCCAGCGAATACCAACACCTGATTATACAACATTCCTGTATGTGTTCATCTAATCGGGCTTTGTGTTTCGATCTGACAGTTTTGGCAACATGATGTCCAAAGAGAAGAGGGAGTCTGTGTCCAAAGAGGACCTGGCCCGGGCAACGCTGGTCACCATCACCAACAACATCGGCTCCATCACCAGGATGTGTGCTCTCAATGAGGTTGGTGATGAAATGAAGCCGTCTGTGGACCCTGCTGCTCGTTTCCTCTTTGCCTTCAGCCTCTTTACGGTGCTGCCTTGTGTCATCTTGATCAAGCAGCATTGTACAGGGCTATGAAGGCGTAGAGGAGCCTTCAACACCTAAAGCAGAGGGTGTCCCACCCCAACACCAGTTAATCAGTAGTCACATAAACGTATTTAGGTTTAAAAACTATCAATATTTACCATTATTGTAGATCTCAGATGATTTAAGATGAATAAAGTGATCATATTGGAGATAAATGAAATGATTCTGCCTCAATGGATTCCAGTTTGACTCATGAATAATATTTGTGTTTAGACTGTTTCACATAATAAACGTACTTCTGTTTTATCCCTCGTTCTCTTTCCCCACTAAGAACATAGAGCGAGTGGTGTTTGTGGGTAACTTCCTGAGAGTGAACACGCTCTCTATGAAGCTGTTGGCCTACGCCATGGACTACTGGTCTAAAGGACAGCTCAAGGCTCTCTTCCTACAGCATGAGGTAAATAACCACTTTATTCAAACAACAAAGCTACAAAGGGAGGTAACACTAAATACAACCAGTCAATAATCAGTCTTTAGAAACCATTTAAAGAGACTAGAAATGTAGTTTTTGTCTTTTTGGCCTCGTTCAAAGACCTAAATTGCACTTTTGTGTGATTTCTAACTCACTCATTGTCTGTTTTTTAGGGTTACTTCGGAGCAGTTGGAGCCCTGTTAGAGCTTCTGCATCCGTCCTAATCGGGCCATTCTGCATCCAAAGAAGTCAATCTGCTGCAAAAACCTTTCGCACTTTAGACTGGCCAGATTTAATTCCATACTGGGATGCTGCGTCAGCCACCGGCCAGTTACTGATAAATTGTGGTTGTGGCAGGCAAACTGTCAAACATTTCAACGTCCTTATATTCTCAGTAATCAAGCCTGAAACACTTAAAAAGTACATCACAAAGTCTTAAGGACTCAGAGGGAGTCGGTCCTGGGCCTGATATCTACCCCACTAGGTGGATGGAAGGTTGTTCAATTCGTCTATTAGTTCATCATTTGGTGGCTCGAACTTAAAGATAATCACAGGAAACATTTCACCAGTAAAGCGTCATTCTTCATTGTTTATTTCCTGAATATGTTGTTGATTAATTAACAGGAGATTATTAATATTGATTACATACTTAGTCCTAAATAACAACCAAGTCACGGATGACATCTTGAGACTTTAGACGATTGAACTAACATGTAAAGACTGTCGGCAAGATGTCGTGGTGACAGTCCTCTCATCCATCTGATGCTCGTCTTTAAAGGAGATTAACTTACTGTTATAGAATGTGTAGCGTTTATTACTTTGATCTTAACGTGTGTAACATTCATGAACCCGATTGTTTAAGCTGTCATTTTGTAACTGCGGGTATCGGTGAATCTAGACAATCGGTCTTGAGGTTCGTGAGACTGGACTGTAAAGGTCACGCGATACATTTAAAGTCCCTTTCTGAGCGCCGCCCTGCTGAAGTGCCCTTGAGCCACTGCATCTCTCTCTCTCCTTGTAGAGGGAAATCAGAGCACGTGGAAATAGATTTTGATGAATGTGAGAATCGAGGTAAACATGCGTTGTCCCCAGATTGAATAAGAAAAAGGTTCATTTAATGCAGAAACTTGATGCATCCCTCCAGTGGGGGCTTTAGGTCCTGTGTTTGTCTCGTTCAGCATGTATGTACTCAAACGTCTCCACTGTACGTCTTAGTCAGGCTTCCTGAAGGTAGCACCTTGTTATTTGTCCCATCGTTTCATTCAATGCTCATCCGTCCCATTTTAACGTGATCTGTTTCCATCCATGGATTACAGGGACCACAACGAATCCTCAACTTCCTAAAAGAGATCACGAATGAGTTACTTGATAAACATGTGAGTTCTATATACAGTCAGTTGATTTTAAAATGAAGTGCCTGTCATGTTTTTGTATAGAATACAATAATGTGCTGAGCAATGTGATTTGAAATGAGACTAACTGGTCTGTAACTCTAGAGGGTGTCCCACTGTTTGCTTGTAATGTTACGTTGAAAAAATAAATACATGCCTTTCATATCTTTGTGACAACGTGTGGAGAAATGTTTATTTGCTCGTTGTTCCCTTTATAGCCAGTATAGCTGTGTGTGTGTGTGTGTGTGTGTGTGTGTGTGTGTGTGTGTGTGTGTGTGTGTGTGTGTGTGTGTGTGTGTGTGTGTGTGTGTGTGTGTGTGTGTGTGTGTGTGTGTGTGTGTGTGTGTGTGTGTGTGTGTGTGTGTGTGTGTGTGTGTGTGTGTGTGTGTGTGTGTGTGTGTGTGTGTGTGTGTCTGTTTCCAGTCTAGGAGAGCGTTACTTAACGCAGCTCTACTTTAGTTTTAGTGGTGGAAGACGTGCTCATTTACTTAAGTAGAAGTACAATACCACAGTAGAAGTACGTAAGTATTGGCATCAAAATATACTTTGTATTATTGATCTGAATCTGCAAAACATCTTAAGATAGACTAGCAAATAAATGTGCAGTAAGACGTTTAATATTTGCCTCCCAGATCAGCCAATGACCTCCCAATCAGACAGACGAGCAGGAAAGAGAAGCTTCTCTACTAGCTGTACACCAGACAGGTTTGACTCGCTGGATGACGTCATGATAATAACTTATTTATCTTTTTAAAACAACGGGGACAAAACCAGCACGGACAGTTAGGGAGTGAGGGAGGAGGAGGTAAGGAGACATGAGAACACCAGGGTAGGGAGTGAGGGATGAGGAGGTAAGGAGACATGAGAACACCAGGGTAGGGAGTGAGGGACATGAAGCAGAGAAATGGAGTTATAAATACATAATTATATATATATATATATATACGTGTGTGTTTTATATTATACAGAATATTATTATATGATATATATTATATTATTATACTGAACAGTGAGGGTGACATTAATAAGACGTCCTGACGTGTTTATCAGTGTTATTTACTGCTTTTTTTCGTGTTGGAATAAATGTTAAATATTTAACTGCAAAGTAGTAATACGTGTTTGATACCTTAATTGTTTTGCATTAAATCATTCTGGGATGTTTGCTGATTGATTACCTAGAACATGTTCCACCAGCTCCACTTGTCTGTGACATCAGTGAAATTCACGTTTTTTTGGGCGTTATGCAAGGTAGGACCTCCTGTTACAGAACCATCATGAATGAGTTAGTGTCTTTCCAGGGAATAAAGCCAGCCCACTGCTGCTCCTCCTCCTCCTCCTCCTCCTCCTCCTCCTCCTCCTCAGTGACGGCTGCACAGCTGGCAATGCACAGACAGTAGCGCTGAAAGGAGTAATTGGCTGCTAGATGGACCACTGCCCTGCAAATTGGACCCGTGTTTAACGGAGGAGATGAATTAGCACCAGAACTGGGATATTTACTCATCTTTTCTTTTTGGAGAGTTTCAGTTTGTTAACTTCTGGGATCACAAAACAACTAGAGACCCAGCCCCTCTCCACTGGAACCATTATAACCTCCTCATACTGGACACATAAGGTAAGGCGGATGTGTTTGTAATCGTGCCCTATTCGTAATATATACATATATATATATATATATATATGTATACTAGTACAACCAACGCCTTTTACGATGCTGAATTTTGGAAAAAATGTGAGGAATGCTGCAACAGGAAACAAGCTGTGTTCCCAAAGCCAAATATTGACTTTGAGAAGTGTCTTCACAGGAGTCGTTGCTGCCAAAATCTCTGCTGTGATGCACTGAAAGCTTCTAATAAGCCACACTCACAAAGTGAAATAAGTAGCTATATTTATTCATGAGGTTTTACTAATGTAGGTCACGTATACAGCATAGAGCAAGATGTAGGTTGTAAAATCCTTCCTGATGGTGTTTTTTATTTAGTAATCAATGTTCTTAAAGCATTAATAACTCCGTACTGATAACCCATCAAGCCTGAGGGTTTTAAACTTATATCAATGTTTAATAAATGGATTTTGGACCAGATGCCCTGCAGTTGTTCTCCAGAATATAAGAGGTAGATCGGTGCATCGGTTGGGTTTCCTGATGTCTTAAAGAGCTAAAAAGACATCATAGCTTTTAAAGATTCCCTCATTAGAAAGTGTTAAATGTTTCTGTTAATATTACAGCTCTGTGTTATTGTTTGTTTCCATTTAGAGCAACTTCAGTTTCCTTTTTCCTGATCTTCTCCGTATTTAAAGTGAAACCTGTCTCGTCCTTCAGTGTTCCTCTGTAATGCAGTTAGCGCTCATGTTCGTTTTTAGACATAAAGTTTCACAAAGTTCCTCTGAGGTCAACTACAAGGCAGGAAAAACAGCTTCTTTTTTTGTTTCAGTCTACAAAAGCACAGCGAGGAGCAGAGCTCTGCTGGTGAATCGAGCAGCAGGTTACATGTTTGTTTTGGTGGGAATGTGTGCATACAGGGTCTCCGACAAAGACTTTTTGATGACCCAAGTGTTCCGTATGTTGAAGCAAAGAGATGCGCCGATGCGGAGAACTGCTGCTGCCGGTTGATTTTAGCCATTCACAAGACCTGATCCATGTGCACATTGGTATGGAGGGTCCCTGCTGCAGCGAGGGGCGAGACAAGGTTAGACTGATTAAAGTCAGATACTCGCTGCTCTGTGTGGCCTAATGTGATGGAGGTTTCCTGTAACAGCAGCTACCAAATCAATCTTTCATATTCTGTGTGTAATATACTCACCCACTTAATTCAACTTGGGTCTTATTAAACTTATATACATCCAGGTGCATGCATAAAGTTGGACCTCTGCAGTTAACCCAAAGCATTTTGGGGAGCGGTGGGTTGCTGTGAAGTCCACCGGAGACCTGGTGGACAGCAGGAGCCGGGGATCGAACCCCCTGTAAAGACAGCAGTCTGTTAACTGTGATGGATGTTTACAACAGACATTTCCCAGGATTCCATAGAGAGGAGATGTTCACTTGTCTTGTAGGTGTGTTCGTGTCCTCGTCTATAGAGCGCTGCAGGAATGAGTCAGCGTTTTTACACTTCCTGTTCCCTCGTCTCGAAGTCAATGGGTGTCTTGGATGATTTGGGCCTTCATATTCATTATGCTTCACCCATTACCACCCATCGTCGTGTGATGGTTTTGAAGCATTTTTGACGGATGTACGAGATTTTTCCCTTCTAAAAATGCTGAACATGAAACACATGAATACTCCAGAATGATGTGAAATACTTAGCTTAGCTTAGCACAAACACTGATAGCATATTCTCATTAAACTCGCAGTGAGAAAGGAGCATAATCCTCAAATTGCTGGAGTATTCCAGCAATTTGAAGCCTCAAAGTGTGGCACCACATGCCTTTAAAGGCTTAGTGTGAACCCGTGTGTCCTTCCATACACCGTGAAACTGGACTCAGACGACGCAGTCAGTCTCAGACATGTTTTGGAAAGGGCACCTGAAGTTTGTGGTTTCTGTACCAACACATCACACTACTGTATGTGTGTCTCTGGAGGAACAACCCCCCACCTCCTGCTAAAAGCAAAGAAGGAGTGTAGCTGTCAAGTTATCAATAGCAGGCCTATGTTAGCATCGCTGTACAGGGATGTTTCAGAGGGTGAACTATGGAAAATGGGGCTTGTATCAAGAAATATGAATGAATATCAACCCGGAGGGAAATGTCCTGAATGAGATGTGATGTCTGCCCAACACAAACTGAACAGTAGCTCCCCAACAGTGGAGGGGGGATGGACAGAAAAGCTACAAAAGAGGGAGAAACATACTGTGGACGTGCAGCTGTTTATCATCTAAACATTCATGTGATCGACCTCATCGTGTGGCCGTTGAGCTCTACACATTTTGAAATGTTATCTGAGCGAAGTCAACACTGACCAGATGGTTTGACTCTACGCGGTTACATCACACCGGAGAGACTCTCCCTCTGGTATCAGAATAGCACAAAACGGTACTTAAAAGTGTCCCAAAATGGGAATAACTTAGAGAGAAAACAGTACAGACACACCCCACCTGTTCAGAGATGTTTGGATCTAATCCATGTCTGAGTCGCCATAAAGGAAGAGAAATACACTTTAGTCTTTGTGAGAGTGAGGCGAGAGGATTGATATCATGGTTAGCTTAGCTTAGCAATAAAGACTGGAAACAGAGGGAAACTTTAGCTCACTAACAGAACTTTATATGAACGTATTGTTTGTTGATTCCATATAAAAACTGAAGTGTGAAAACAACAATGTTGTGGTTTTATGGAAAGTTATGTGGCGGACTATCCCGGCAAGTGATAAGCAAATTTCCCAAACCTCTAATGTGACATCAGTAACTCATATAATGAAACTGTCTGGGATGCACCGTATACAGTAAGAGTTAAAGGTGTGATTGTACGCCTCATTAAAATCTACCTGAATGGGCCTAATATTCACTATTTGGATTTATAGAACATTTAAACATGTCTCTTCTCCTTTTCTTCTCGTGCAGCTGAAATAATGGAGAAGTCAAGACGCAGGCAGCGGTTAGCAGTCAGCCTTCTGTTTGGCTTGTGGTTACCGTGCTGTTTGGCCCAGACGACGCCATCAAACGCAGCCACGCGGACACCTACGCGGACGCCCTCGCCATCGCCCACACCGTCCCCATCCCCGTCCCCGTCCCCCCAGTCCCAGACCGCACGGCTTAAGGTCAGACTGTCTGGATACCCCCGAAAACACAACGAGGGTCGGGTGGATCTTTTCCACAAGGGGGAGTGGGGAACCATCTGTGACGACGACTTCTCAATACATAACGCCAACGTGCTCTGTCGCCAACTGGGCTTCGTCTCAGCCACGGGATGGACCCACAGCGCCAAATACGGCAAGGGCCAAGGTAAGAGGGACCTCGGACACTTAATACGCTGTGTGCTATCACATGTGGGCATTTATGATGCTCTAAATGTTTGGATTCTTTCATTAAAGCAGCTGTGGAGAGATTGCTGCCATAAGCACCAAGTGTATCTTCCAGGCCTGGCCTGATTACTTAATACTGATAATACTGGGCCCTATATTGTTTAGCATGTAGATTAATGACCTGCCTTTAGTCTGCTCATCTGTCAACATTCAGCTGTACGCTGATGACACAGTTCTTTATGTGCATGCTGAAAACAAACGGCCCATGTATCAGATATGTTGAGTAACTCGTGTTCACATCTGTATGTTCTTTACAATGAAACCCACAGAGACTCACCAACCTGATGTTTCTGTTAAAGGAGAAAAGCTCAAGGTGGTGTCCAGTTTTACATGTTTAGGGACTACAGACGAAAAATTAACTCTCTGAAAAACTGAAACGTTGATTAATGTGCACGGTCCCTCGTCACTAAATAAATAAATGCATAAATACATTTCCCCGAAAGGCCTGTGAGTGTGCTGGGGCCACACTAACAGTCTGCTGCCTGTTCAGGGAAAATCTGGCTGGACAACGTGCAGTGCAGCGGAGGTGAAAAGAGCATTGAACTCTGCAAGTCGCGTGGCTGGGGCAACAGCGACTGCACTCACGACGAGGATGCCGGAGTTGTGTGCAAAGACGAGAGGATCCCCGGCTACGTGGATTCAAACGTTATTGACGTGAGTTGTAATTTTGTTGCAGTTAAAATAATGTTAATTTTTAAGCTGTTAATGCCCATAAACTGAGCCCCCGAGGGCTCCACAGCCTAGAGACTATAAGATTCAACCCACATGGAAGACATTCATCGCCTCGGTGCTTCTCCACCTGGAGCTGCCACACATGGTGTTGATCTCCACACCGTGTCTGAGCCTGTTAGGCTCTCCATGTATGTTGTCCTCCTGTGGACGCAGTGAGTGAGGAGCTCCCTCAGTGAACCTGACATGGTTTCATATCGTTACACACCTAATTCCAAGGAACTGACACTCATCACATCAGAATAAGAAACCAGTTTATTTCCAAATACATTTTTTACAACCAAGACATTTTGTTGCGCAACAGTCACAATAAACATAGTAAGAGAAAAAAGGGAGAAAGTGCCCCAAAAGTCAAGAATCATAGATATGAAATAGAAATGTACAGTTAAAAATATGTTAAATATATCAGTTTTAATATAAAAGAGCTGTAGAGTGTTTAAAACAAAGAGGATTAAGAATATGTGCAAATTTAATAACACAGAATGTGTAAAAAAACAAATAAAAAAACCCAAATGAGATAATAATTGAGCTGCAAACTGAGAGATACCGAACAGACAGATGGAGCGTGTCAGGAACAACACTTGCTCATTTTTGTCTTAATCATAAATACTGAGCAGTAAGTTCATTAAAGCGCCAGAACAATACGTTTAATTAAAGTCTATTAATCTCAATATTATATTATATATTGATCATTGTCGGTCCCTTCATGCTCTCACTCCCACCTCCTCCAGTGGATATTTAAAGTGTTGGTATTCATGTGCTGAATGTGAAGCAGAGTGTTTCAGTAAAACCTCTTTGGATAAACACAGATTTAGAATCTGAATCTAAAGAAAACACTGTTGGGTTGGATGCCGGCTATTTCCAGCTGCTCATCATTTTCTTTCCGTTTGTCCTTTTTTTTGATGTTCATTTGTTTAATATGGTCCGAGGTGAACAAGGTTAGAGCGGGGACTCGTCCTCCGCAGAATGACTGGATGAGGCGTCTCTGTTACATCGAGGGATCTTATGAAGAAAGCTTTCATAAGCGTTTCATAAGTGGGCGGCCTTTCAGAGGCATAAGTCCTCTCCCTCTTTGGGCTGCTGCTGCTGCTACTCGGGCTCAGCCAAATGTGGCGTCCGGACTCCAATGTGTGACCACAAGCCTGGTTTTCTTTTTCCAAATAAACCACAGAGGAAGTGACTCATTGCAAAGCTGGCAATCAGAGGTAGTCACGTTTACCCCGTTATGAGCTGTTTGGACCTAAAATCACTCTGTAACAGCTGTGACTCATTGTTTAGTCTGTTCCTCTGGTTCAAGAGTCTTAAGATGTAGAAAACAACCCTTTTTATCTGCAAACTAAAGCCTCTTAACGTCATTTAACTGTCATCATTAAAGATTTTAAAGAAATCTAAAAGATACAAGAGGAAGACATCTTTTCTGTATATGGATATTTCTATTCAGATTTAGGTGCAGATGAGTAATAGGATTCAGGTTTCCTGTCAAATTTAAATCTTGAATTATTTGAATTAACAGGCTCAAGTGGTTGAGAACAAGATCGAGGAGGTGCGTCTCCGGCCCGTGGTCGCCATGTCCAGGAAGAAGCCGCCCATCACGGAGGGCGTGGTGGAGGTGAAGTACAAAGACGGCTGGGCGCAGATCTGCGACCTGGGATGGACGATCAAAAACACACACGTGGTCTGCGGCATGCTGGGATTCCCTCATGAGAGGAAAGTCAACAAGAACTTCTACAAGTAAGAGAAATGCTCGACTTCAACCAATACAATCTGATTCTGGATCAACTGCGTCTTACAACTATGTATACGGGCAGAAATCATAAAAAAAGACAAATCTGTATTCATTTAGTAGAAACAGACTGCATTGATTGATACAACTCTCGTTACTGTAGGTATGAAGCTACAGCTAGCAGCTGGTTAGCTTAGCATAAAGACTGGAAACAGATGGAAACAGCTAGCTTGGTATATAACCCACCGGAAAAACACATTTTGTTGTTTTCACACTTGGTTTTTGTACGTTTTTAAAAATATAACTTCATTTGTGAGTTCTTCAGGTGCTGGTAGGTGTATTGTGTTACCTCTGGACTTATGCTAAGCTAAGCTAGCTGTAATACTTTCTTCCATCCTTGTTGGATGTCCACGTTATAGGAGCTACTGTTCACTGGACGTGATCGAGTAGACTTTCTCTTCCATCGGTCAGAACAGCAGCTCCACAACAAAGCACACGAGTCTCTGATTCTTCTGTTCTGTGTCTTATTTCTTCCTTCTGACGATGTTTTCCATTTCTTTCATGGTTTCCTGGTCGGGTCACATCTTCATGTTCTCGGTCTGTTTATTGCTTTGTTGATGAAGTTGGTTATTAACTGCCTGCAGAGATGGAAAAGCACCGAGCAGCGTGTGTTTCTTCCCACATGTTTGTACACCTGCAGGGCTTAGTTTGGCACAGATTAACATTAACATTAACAGGAAACAAACTTAAGTACGGATTTATCGCTCAGCACAAACATTTTTATGATTTATATTATTTAAATTGAGCATTTTTGAGTCGTTTGGTCCGTTCATCTTAACGTTTTAAAGACATCATTTTCAGTTCATGATCGCCATTTTTCACATTTCTTTGGGACATTTTTTATTAATAACTAATTATTTTCCTAAATAGTTGTTTAGTCTATAAAATGACAGGAAATTGTGAAAAATTCCATAACAATTTACTAAAGCGTGATGTTTTCCGGTCGTTTAATCTTCCGACCAACAGTCCCAAAACACATTCAACCTACGATGATTTAAAAAGAGAAAACCAGCAAATCCTCATAACTGAGAGATTCTCTGTCTGTCAACTAAGTGATGAATCGTCTAATTATTTCAGCCCTGAATAAAAACATTGAACGGCTTAAATGCACCCACAGAGGGTTAAAAATAACTAATCTTACTGGACAATAATGGTCCCATTACATTTAACATTTTAAACCTACTCACATAGTTTTCTTTACAAATTAAAGCAACATGGACTCTCGATTGATTACTTTGGTGAACTCTCAGACCTCCACTTTCTTTTCCCCCAGTTTGTTCTTCCAGTATGACTGCACACATTATTCATCCCCTGCTGATGGTTCACAGTTGTACGAGGGGAAATGTGTGTTTTCTCTCAAACATGTGTGAAGGCTGAGAGGAGGAAGGTCACGTAACGAACAGACAACAACGACTGGAGAGAAGCCAGCCTGCACTCAGAAGGAGTCAGGTTGTTCTGAATAGTTGGAATAGCTCCGTGATCGTACCTCGGTGACCTGAAGTCTGTAATACAATATACTGAAGTCTTGAGGAATGTCAGAAATGCTATTCACCGCTGACCCTCCAGTACTTTACCTGAAAGAAATGTGTGTGTGCAGCTCAGAGACAGTTGGTGTGTGCTGTATGTGCAGCCTGTGTGTGTGTGTGTGTGTGTGTGTGTGTGTGCAGCTCAGAGACAGTTGGTGTGTGCTGTATGTGCAGCCTGTGTGTGTGTGTGTGTGTGTGTGTGTGTGTGTGCAGCTCAGAGACAGTTGGTGTGTGCTGTATGTGCAGCCTGTGTGTGTGTGTGTGTGTGTGTGTGTGTGCAGCTCAGAGACAGTTGGTGTGTGCTGTATGTGCAGCCTGTGTGTGTGTGTGTGTGTTTGCATGTAGTCTCTCTCCTGTATGTGATGGAATCTGGCTGTCTCACTGTTGCAGACGTCTGAAAAAGCGAGCAGCTGAGACGGTCTCCAGGCCAAAGGTCAATGTTTCAGCCGGTGGAAGGTACTCTGTCCTCGGGAAAACCCTCCGTCTGCACTCTGTAGCTGTGACAGTGGGTTTCCTGTTGGTCGTAGACCATTGAGCTCCCGTCTCTAGCTGCCTTCTTACTTATACCATGTTGTCGTGATGAGCAGCATGTGAATGGGTTGTAGATTTGTATTTCATCCTGCTGAAGCTCGTGGTTGCCTTGTGTGGAGGTTTCTTCTCATTTCTGTTTCTTGTCTTTCACATTTCCACTGACACGGCACAGATTGTAAAGACCTCAAATTCAAATAGATTTGCTCTCAACATGAAGTCAATAGTTTATTTTATTATGTAACTATTTGAGGCCATTTTTGATGAGAAACATGTCGTTATAATCTGTGCTGCGTCAGTTCATTTTTCCACGGATTAGTCCTGTACAGCTGGGAATCCCATTCCTCATTACAGTATGGCATGCTTTATCGAGGGGGTCAGTTACTCTTCATTCTGGGTTCTTCAACGGAAAACTAAAAGTCTCATGTGAGAGTCCAACGTGACAAGAACCGACCTGAGTCCGGTACAATCTGCAAATAATTCACAGCGTTTGTTTTGGCCTTCTCAGAGGGCCAGACGGGGGGAGACGGGTGGAGACAGTTATGACGTGACGCCATCTATAAAGTGTCCTGATGTTGGAAAATGACGTCTAGTAGGTGCTCTGAAGAGATAACACAAGATAATAATGATTTACAGATTCTAAATGACTCGGTTCTGGACCAGAGTAACAACATATCTGAGGTGTGTTTCTAATCTAAGACCTGTGCTGAAAAAGTTGAAGAACCAATTAACAGAGAATGTGTGTGATTTATGATATTACCATTTAATATCATGCTTTCCTTATTAAACCTACCTCTGTGATTTAAAAGCAATGCCATACGTCAAACAGCATCAATGTGTAACTTGAGGTTCACATTGGCACTTTAGAAAAACTAGAAGTACTAACAAACATGTTAATGATCAAGCTGTACGTGTCATACTGCATGTGGTCAAAGGTATACGGACAAAACACAAAACACACCAAACGGGGAACATCATGTCCTGTTTAAACAAGAGTATGTAGAAAGGTGTCCACATACTTTTGGCCATGCAGTGAATATGAGCCTGTGTTGTTAAAACGTGTCCAAATAACTGCAGAATCTCCACATTGTAACTGAATTCTTTGTCATATTTGTGTTTATTTACATGCATCTAAAGGGATGTGTCACTTCCAACAAATCTGCGTGTCTTTTATACAACACACCATATAAAGAAATGACTGAGTTACATATTATGTGTTGACAACAACCATGTTGAAGGAGACACGTCCCTTTGAACAGTGTAGCGACAGGTTTCTGTGCGTCATGTAACTTTTGTTACTATGATTTTTCTCTTTGTCCGCTCGTGTTCTCCTAACTGTGCAGTCTAACCCGTGTTTACCTTGCAGGCAGACATCCAAAGCTAAAGCTAAAGCTAAAGCTAACGCTAAGTCTAAACAGAGCAGCGCTGGCAAAAGGTAATCTGAGGATGAACAGAAAAGACCCGCACACATGCTGCTTCCACAACACCAACACATGTCATTCAAACTGATAGGAAAGTCAAAAAACAATGTTAGTTGTTTGAATATTTAGTCAAAGTACTGGAATGGATGTGCAGAATTAAAACACCTCATGTGGGCTAAAACTATGCAAATGACTCCACGGATTTTCTGTTGAAAAGGAAAACATGCTTGTTCCCTTTGTTGCCATGAGTTAAATAAGAAGATTGATATCAGCTTAGCTTAGCATAGCATAATATATTTACTGTACAGGCATGATAGTGGTATCAATCTCATTACATTACATTTATTTAGCTTTTTATCCAAAGCAACTTACAGGAAGTGCATTCGACCACGTGGGTACATGTGGGTACATGTGGGTACCCCTAACCCCAGAGATCTACTTCAAGTTCTACAGTTAGAGACGATAAGAGATAAAGAGATTAGATTTTATTTTATGGGCCAAGATGCAGTTTAAACAGATGCGTTACTCTTGGCCTGTAATTATTGGTTTTGCAAGTTTAATTTATACAATGAGCCTCACTTATTATTTTGCTTTACTGTGTTTTTATCCTTTTGTCCAACATGTTTTTATAGTTTGAGACAATATCTGTGATTTTGTTCAAGGCCTAAATGCTAATAAGTACATCTTTGTGACACAGTTAATGTTTCCGTCATCACAGTCCTTGTCTCCGCTCCCTCCAGGTTGTATCTGGAGCGTCAGAAGAACCACTTCCACATCCACTCGGTGGCGTGTTCGGGCACCGAGGGTCACCTGGCAGCCTGTCCGCTGGAGTTCAGCAAGCCCAACGCCACGTCCACCTGCGGGGGCGGCATGGCGGCCGTCGTCAGCTGCATGCCGGGGCCGCTCTTCATTCAGAACACCGGCATGAAGAAGAAACCTAAAACTTCGGTAAAGTAGTCTTTAAGTCGCTAAATAGTTTCTCAGCAGATATTTTGACTTGTTACAGTAGGAAAAAGCACAAGTGTTTCAAATGTCTCAGTAAGTCATGATGGTAGCACGGACAACACATGACCCTGAAACCGAAGCAGCTAAAAGTAGCTCAAGCATCGATACTTTGTTATTTATAGATGTGCTTTTCCTACTTCGACATGTCAAACTGTAATGTGTGAAGAGAGGCCGATAGGAGGTCGTGTTCTGATCGATACATGTAGTTTATTTACTTCATTTAAGTAGAAGCATAGCATAGCTTCAGTACCAGTGGAGCTGGTGGAACATGTTCTAGGTAGGGCTGTGCCACATCCAATCAATTTCAGCAAACATCCCAGAATGATTTAATGCAAAAAAATTAAGCTATCAAACACGTATTACTACTTTGCAGTTAAATATTTAACCTTTATTCCAACATGAAAAAAGCAGTAAATAACACTTTGATAAATACGTCAGGACATCTTATTAATGTCACCCTCACAGGGAATTCAGTATAATATAATATATATATATATATCATATAATAATATTCAGTATAATATAATGTATATCATCATAATATATATATCATATAATAATATTCACTATAATATAAAACACACATATATATATCATTATTTATTTATAACTATATATCCATTCCTCAGACAAGTGCTTCATGTCCCTCACTCCCTAACTGTCCATGCTGGATCTGTCCCGTTGTTTTTTAAAAGCTAAATAAGTTATTAGCATGACGTCATCCAGCTCGCCAAACCTGTCTGGTGTACAGCTAGTAGAGAAGCTTCATGTACTGCTTCCCTCTTATTTGTCATTTCCAATTTCTGGTTTCAACCGGAAGCGGTCCTCGCTTGAACCGGAAGTTGAAACCGGTTGAACCTTCAACTCCCGGTTAGCCGGTTCAACCGGAATCGAGCAAATGACAAATAAGAGACTTGAGAAGTACTCTTAATTGTCATTTCCTCGCTCCTCGAACCGGTGTTCTGCGCCGCCATATTGACGGCCGTCCCTAAGCTCTAATGTAGCTCTGAGGAGGGAGGAGGGAGGAGGGAGGAGGGACCTCGGAGGAGCCATGAGCGAGGACCCACGAGAACAGACTTCCAGGAAGTGTTTTAACGGCCGACACGCCCCCTCATTGTTCATCTGTGATGTGATTGGACGCTGCAGCCGATCGGACTGATGAGATTTTTTTCAACATGTAAACAGTGAAGACAGATCACAGAATAAACTCTAGTTTATATTTGATTAGTTTTCTGATTCAACATCTGGTTTAATCAGTACTCTGTTGAGCATCACATTTAAATCTTCTAATTTTGAGTAATGGAGTTAGACTAAATTAAAATAAGACCTTCTAACTCATTAAACATATATCAATATACAGTATATAGAAAGTGAAATATTTATACCTGTTAATAATTGAAGCAGTCTAAATTAAGGATACAACATGTTCTGTATCAGCTCTTTAGAGATCGCTCCATTAAACATTATTAAAACGTTTGACAGCCTGCTCACATTACTGTTGGTACCTCCAGGCTGCTCAGTAGACACAAACAAACTAAAGTTGAATGTGTCTGCTTGTTATCTAGAGCAACGTGAGGCTGAAGGGAGGTGCCAGGGTGGGCGAGGGTCGGGTGGAGGTCCTGAAAGACAACGAGTGGGGAACCGTGTGTGACGATCGCTGGAACCTGCAGTCGGCCAGCGTCGTCTGCAGGGAGCTCGGCTTCGGCAGCGCCAAGGAGGCGCTCACTGGAGGCCGCATGGGCCAAGGTGAGTTAAAACACCAGTGATGAAGATAAGAGGTTTCAAATAGCATGTAATTAAAGGTTATTACAAGACAATCCTCGTCTAATAAGTCGATAATAAAGAATACTTTTGTCCGCTTTGTCACTTTAGAAGAATGAAGTGGTTATAACCTCCTGTTTGAGAGGAGGCACTTTATCCCTGACAAGGGTCTAAAGGGTCACCCTGTATTTATAGAGAAGTTTCCAGTTTGGTTAACCTCTCAAAGAAAAATCTGATCTTTGGCTCCGCCCACAGAGGTTTACCTCCACCTGTGACGTTATTTTACTCCAACATTAGTTGGAGTAAAATGTAAAGTCTGTGAGCCCTAATGAGACGTGATGTTTGTGGCCATGTTGACTTGCACTGTACTGAATAGTTAGATGCTTCATTCACAGCATTGATGTCTGTTTATTGTGTTCATGTCACAGCTGCAGATGCAACTCCTGTATAAACGAGGTGGTGTAGCAGCAATCTACCAGCACCATAAATTACATTTATATAGCCACAATAAAACTAAATCGGTTGTTTCTCCATTTCTTTGTGAGACGATGTCAAAACAAAAGTCAAAGGACATTGGATACAGCCCTTCGTGATAATAATGTTAATCCTGTCGCCACAAAATCCTTATTTCATGTAATTGTTTGTTTTTTTAAAGGTCAGCCCAGTCGCTTCTGTGCTTTGCATTAAATCCCTGTAAACCCGTCACCTGAGGCAGGATGTGAGTCTTATCCGTCGGGTCATCTCCGATAATCTGCCCTCGACAATGAGGGCGCATTCCTGCACAGATTCCTCGATATTTTAATAAGTTCAGGAATTCTGTGCATGACGAAAGAAAAGAAACGAAGATAAAAGACATGAAAGAAAGACGCCCACCACGGAAAACAAACATGAGACTCATTTTCTGAAGAAGTTACTACGATAATAGACAAAACTCTCCACTACAGTCCTGACGTTACACTTCCTCATTCATAGCTCTGTTCTAGACTCACACTGTCTAGTATTATGTTATTATATTAAATATATTATTATGTTTGTGTCTCTGTTTTACATTAGACAACTTGACCGTAGTTATATACAAAATTCATAGTATGAGCACATCGCACCCTGAAGACCTTTTCACTGGAACACGTTCCCTCATCAGTGCTCACGTATGTCGGACAAAGGTCCTCAGTATTTACCTACTTTGGACTTCATACCAAACAGTTTGATACCCAGGATATCAAAATTGTGAAGCTAAAGTGTGTATCCTTGTGTGTGTGTGTGTGCGTTCATCATTAGAACATGGAGGTGGTGTGTAGTTTCTTTTGGTAAACTGCCCACAGACTCCACCAAAGAAGAAACAAGCAGTTCAGTCTTCTGAAGGGTTCTCAGGAGCGCTGGGTGGGGATGTGTTCTCCCGTGTGTGTACATCATGATTTCTACCACAGAGGAAGTCGTTGGAGGAGACTCTCTGTGCTCAGAGGGATGTCGGACCACCTGGCTGAATTAATCCAAGAAACGTTCCTAAACGTCATGGCCGAAGGAATTTTCTTTCACGGAAATTTCATGATACAATCCCCTCATGGTGCTGTGACTTCGTAGTGATGGAGTTTAGAGGGTGAATTTTTTTTTTTAAATTGCCTGAATTTGATGAATAAACAAGAGAACTGGCAAGTGCAACTTAATTGTCTCAGGAGTATAACATTGAAGCCAATGCTAAAGTGCCTTAAACGTGCATTCTCTCTAATGTCCACCAGGGGGCGACTCCTCTGGTTCTATAGAAGTCTATGAGAAAATGACTCTACAGTCATTTTTGATTGAGTCCAATCTGTTAATATAGAAGTGGAAAGAAACTTTGCCTCAGCCGTCAAACTAATCCAACAACAAGTCTGTTTTCTTTAACCTTGAAGCTGCTTTTCTGACTGTGTGACTGTGTGTCCGTGTGTCCGTGTGTCCGTGTGTCCGTGTGTCCGTGTGTCCGTGTGTCCGTGTGACCGTGTGTCCGTGTGACTGTGTGACTGTGTGTCTGTGTGACTGTGTGACTGTGTGACTGTGTGACTGTGTGTCTGTGTGACTGTGTGTCTGTGTGACTGTGTGTCTGTGTGTCTGTCCAGGAATGGGTCCGATCTACATGAACGAGGTGAAGTGCCTCGGCCAGGAGAAGTCCATCTGGAACTGCCCCTTTAAAAACATCACATCAGAGGACTGTCGGCACGTGGAGGACGCTTCCGTCCGCTGCAACGTGCCCCACATGGGACACGAGGACTCGGTCAGAGCTGAACCTTCTTACTGCAATGATTCATCTTCAAAGTGTTAGATTTAGTTTATACTGTGTTTATACTATTTATTACCCCAGATAGCACAAGGAATGAAGTTGGTTAGCTGCATCAGACTTTCTTCATAAACACCTTGTATGTCTTGTATTATACTGTTTATTGTTGTATCCATTCGTTTAGCTCTTTGCTGCTCTAAACGCACTAACATGAGCTTAAGAGCTGATACTCTACCAACACTTCTTCACTGCTGTCACAAAAAACAGTCACGTGTTCCCAATGAATTCAGTTGCTTGAAACCATCTCAGACCTCATTCTTCTTCTTCTTCTTCTTGTTTTTTGCGACAGCAGTGATTTCCTTTTAACACCGAGTATTTCTGGTTGTGCAGTTTGTATTTCACCAGAAGATGCTCCTCCGTGTTTCCTGTAGATACACATTGAGGACTAAGTTGGATAAAAACTCTGCAAGGGTTCACTCTCATCTTTTCAATTCGGGTCACATGACATGTAAACCATGTCACCACTGAGATTTGCACCAAAAGAAGTTTTTCATCCGGCCCGGCTCTTGTGTATCTACGAGCTGTCCTCTGTGGTCTCTAACCCCCTCGGCCCCACACACAGATCCGACTAACGGGAGGGCGGACCCGTTACGAGGGCCGCGTGGAGGTGCTGGGCTCGGACTCTAACGGGACGCAGAGCTGGGGTCTGATCTGTGGAGAGACCTGGAGCACCAGGGAGGCCATAGTGGTCTGCAGGCAGCTGGGCCTGGGCTACGCTAACCAGGGCGTGCAAGTAGGTTATTAACACCACGAGGCCGACGTCCTGCAGCAGAGCAGAGCTGCTTTCACCAGCGGTGCCTTCTGGTAGATTTGACATATGCTAATATAATATACTGTCATGAACACACAGTCACATATTATGTCATATGTGCAGCACTAATCTGGTAACACATTCTAATATCTTCCTACAACATGTGCTAAGTTTCGGTGTATGTGTATTAATGACAGTTATTATAAGGTCCATATGGAGTAGAAGCTTCTTCTTTTTCCTACATGGAAGATCATGATGCCCTTTTGGTCTTTTCTCAAAAAAGACTCTCATGAAGTCTCTAATCAAACTCAAAAAGCAACTCACCACTAAAGCCAAGCGGTGACCTCATCTGGAAACCACGTTGCTGCTCTCCAGGCCTGGAACAGTCTAACCACCGCTTCAACAACACGTTCTCCGCTGCCGGAGGAACGTGACACTAAAAACCTTAGTTTCAGCCCAGACAGTTCAGAGACAGGACAGGCAGTGTGTTCCCCTCACTGACTCCCAGCAGGGCATTTCTGCAGATCCGGATAGTGGGAGGCCGGACCACTTATGAGGGCCGGGTGGAGGTTCAGGTTGGCTCCAAGTGGGGCACAGTGTGCAGCACAGGCTGGACCACAAAGGAAGCCATGGTGGTTTGCAGGCAGCTAGGGCTCGGCTACTCCATGCATGCCGTCACTGTAAGTAGAATGAAGTCATCTGCTGACTGAGGGAACAGAGAAGCAAAGCTTATCAAAGTATCTTAATATACAGAGAACATTGAGGTATATGACTGTAAATTAAAAAGAATGAATTCATTGATTTAGACATATCACAGTTATTATTACATCCAGTAAGATTATTGAATCACATAATGAAAGTTATTGTCCTCCAGTGATCATGATCTCAGCGTTAACACCGTGTCCTCAGACAGACATGAGTCTGAACACGAACATTCTGTCTGAACTCTCTGCAGCTCCGTTTGTGCACGATTCCCTCCTGATCGGTGCACTGTGCTTGTTTCTGTTTGCTTGTTTGTTTCTGTCCCAACCTCATCCAAGGAGACGTGGTACTGGGACAGCAGTAACGTGACGGAGATGATAATGAGCGGCGTGAAGTGCACGGGGAACGAGATGTCTCTGAGTCAGTGCCAGCATCACAAAACCGTCAGCTGCCAGAAAGCGGCAGCAAAGTTTGCAGCGGGAGTCATCTGTTCTGACAGTGAGTGAAGGAAACAAGCGGAAAGGAAAGGACAATCACACACATGTGTTATTGATCTGTAAACAAGAGCCAGACAACATTTATGAGAGAATTATGAATTTTGACCGTCTGTTGTTACTCTTTCTCAAACCGTTACTGTTACTGATATCATGAGCTATACACACAAAGATTGATTCAATGTGCTGTATTTGTATTACAACAGTGGTGGATGGAGTCAAATCCTTTGTTACATTTATATGAGTGTAACTGGATCCTCCTCCTACTGCCGCCCCTCTACGCAGCGACCTCTGACCTCGTCCTGAACGCCCCTCTGGTCCAGCAGACGGTTTACATCGAGGATCGACCTCTGCACATGCTCTACTGCTCCGCCGAGGAGGACTGCCTGTCCAAGTCTGCAGCCGAGGCCAACTGGCCCTACGGACACCGACGCCTGCTGCGCTTCTCCTCCCAGATCCACAACATCGGCCGGGCTGACTTCAAGCCGAAGGCCGGGCGCCACTCGTGGGTCTGGCACGCCTGCCACGGGTAATATCCTCTACATCAGTTTACATGATGCTCACATTCTGGCATAACAGTACCATTCAAATCTTGTTGTCTCTTGTGCACTTTTCTAGTTTTCGCTGAAACATAAGTCCAGAAACACGCCAACAAGCTGAAGAAAATCTTAATTTCACATTCACCTCATGAGACCTTTACTTCTCTGTTTGAATGAAACAGTGTTTTGTGTTGTCAGCTATCGAAGGAGTTGTTTTCTCATTAACAACGTGTTCTCTGTATTTTACAGCCACTACCACAGCATGGATATTTTCACCCACTATGATCTGCTGAACGCCAACGGTACCCGAGTGGCCGAGGGCCACAAAGCCAGCTTCTGTCTGGAGGACACAGATTGTGAAGACGGTGAGTCTGATGCTTCCGATTGGAGTCAGAACCACAGAGTCCAGAGGCAGGAGTGTTGGGTGACACTGTGTCAGCTCTCTTACCTGTTTAAACAAGTGATAATAGAGGCAAAGATACAGGAACTTCATTATGGATTCACTGATGCATCTTAAAATCAATGAATCTATTTGCCTCCCAGGTGTTTCTAAGCGCTACGAGTGCGCCAACTTTGGCGATCAGGGCATCACTGTGGGCTGCTGGGATTTGTACCGACACGACATCGACTGCCAGTGGATCGACATCACAGACGTCAAACCTGGAAACTACATCCTGCAGGTGAGCATGTGCAGAGAGGAGCACAAATACCGCCAGGTTTCCTCGAGCCAAACAATATATATTTATATACAGCTATGTATACTTCAGGAACCCTGTTTACATGAATGGAGACCCTCCTCTCACCACAACAACCTCAAAACACTTCATTCGTCCTGTTTCTTTCATAAGAAAGCCGAACTGAGCAATTCATTTCCAAACACCATCTTTTACCCACTCATGGGTTTAACTGATGTGTTTGTCTATTCTGTTATAAAAATGTTCCTTTTATGTTTCTGATCCTTCAGATTGTCATCAATCCGAATCAGGAAGTGTCTGAAAGCGACTTCACCAACAACGCCATGAAATGTAACTGCAAATATGACGGACATCGAATCTGGCTCCATAACTGCCACATTGGTAACTAGTCAAAAACCCTGAAAGTCCCGGATGACTTCATGTCACATGTACCTCGTGTATTCAAACCTTTGTTTTAACTGCTCCGCTGATTGTGTTTGAATCCCTACAGGTGATGCGTTCAGTGAGGAGGCAGAGCGGAGGTTTGAGAAATACCCCGGGCAGCTCAATAACCAGATTCCTTAATCCAGGTTTGAATAAAAACGCACTTCACCAGCTCAGAAAGCGACACACGAACCTTTTTGTCTTCAGGTACCAAAATGCATTCGCCCACATATGATCTGGAGTCCTGGAAGAAGCCAACAGTGTTTCCCTGAATGTGTTTTATATACTTGAATATTCAAGTGCTAATGTTTCTCTTTTCTCAGTCTAATGTGAGCTCATGCTATATTTTTATTACAATGAATGTTATGAATGATCCGAGTTATGAATGAGGTGTTTATTATGTAGCAGCTTCAGCTCTACCTGTGATTGTTAGCGTTAGCTGTAGCACGTTGATGCAGCTCTGTGGGAGTCGTACTGGGTATCAGACAACAGTTCATATTACCCGGAGCATTCGCTCGGGGTTCAAGGTTTTCACATCAGTTGCTGTTCGGTCACAGAAATGGTTTTGGAGTTACAATATTTTGTGAATGTATTTATTGCTAAAGTCGAGGTGCTCGTCATTTTTCTTTGGGACCAGTTTGAAGCCGTCTGTACCTTTTAGTCTGTGTGTATTTCTATTAATAGTCATTTAGGGTCAGAACTTAGATGTTATCGGGCAAAAAAACCTACAAATACCCTCAAGAATGTCTGTATGTATGCTGATGTAATCTCACCCGCTGCACCGAATAAAAAGGAGAGGAATGATAATAATGCTGCATCTGAGAGACTTATTTTAATAGAAACTGTGTAAAGTCACATCCTTGCAGGTTTAGGGAAGTGGCTCTCAACATGTTGGGCTTGTATGATAATAATCTCTCTAATCCTAAATGAAACTAAAACGATGCATCTTTCTTGCTGTTCAGCCGACTCTATAAGACCAATAGTTACCTTGTTACAGCCGATATTTGCTTCACTCA
Source organism: Leptoclinus maculatus (assembly GCA_032191485.1). NCBI lineage: Eukaryota > Metazoa > Chordata > Actinopteri > Perciformes > Stichaeidae > Leptoclinus > Leptoclinus maculatus. Next base: position 22,803,456 of record JAVDOI010000003.1, on the reverse strand, counting down.
TTTGGCAACAAAACATGTGATGAATGAGCAGTTTGGGGACATTTTCTGGTATTTTTGGACTGGATTTTATTGTTTAACTTCTATTTCAGAAACACAATGGTTTACAGATCTACCTCTAAATGAATGAAAGCATCTTCACCACTGAATACAAGCTGCATGTAGTGACCAGCTGCCCGCTGTGTGCTGCTAATCTGAGCGTTCATCTCAATCTGTCGTGTGATTTGTAATCCCGGCCTTCGCTGCCACGGTTGAACAATCCCATTAACCTCAGTTACTGATCACATTACGGCAACTCGGGTCACATCCTATGAAGTTGAACACTGAAGTCAGTACCCAGAGGGAGGCCTAACAGAATCAAACCACTAGAATACATTCAAACCCGAATTATCTTTTCTTTCCATTAATCTCTACATTATTTTATTAAGCAATGAATTTCTTATTCTATAAAATGTCGGTAAATTGTGGAAAAGACTCATCGGTATTTCCTAAAGACCAAAGAAACATCTTCAAACATCTACGGGAAAATATTCAGTTTAAAATGTTATAAAATAGAGAAAAAGGCAGAAAATCCTCACATTGAGGAAACTGAAACCAGAGAGATTGTAATTTATGTCTAAAACATGACTTAAATTGGAACTAAAACTTAGCTGAATTTCAGGAGCAGGACCACACCTCAGCCACTCCCCCACCTCCGGCCACTCTCCTATATATACCCACTCTAAACCTCGGCTTGCTCACGTTTTCCACATCCCACCCTCCCTCCCTCTTGTTAAACCATTTCCCTCGAAGGTCGTCTTCCCCCATAGTCACCATCCTCCCGTCCCACATGGACACCGGGGGGGTCTGCAGTGGACCCTCAACCTTTCCCCAAACCGCTTCATCCAGGCTAATCTCCACCAACCTCTCCCCAACGCTGAGGTGGGGCCCTAAACTAGTTAATGATTCATTCATTATAAAAACTAAATAGATAAATTGTCTGTCAATGAACATATTTGAGCTCCACACACTCAATTATAACTGATTATAATTCTAAAGAGGAGAAACAGATGAATTTAAAATTGTCTTTAATGACAAGATTATTATGTTTAATGTTTGTAAAATGAGTGTTAATGTATATTTTCTCTACTCTTTTGTTTTTTTACTCTTAATGTGGGACGAGCACTGTGGAGACAAAAAATGAAGTAATTTCAAGAAGAGAGGGAAAGAGACATAGGTGTGTATTTTCACAAAGTATCACCTGAGTTCAGAGGCTTGTTTATTTCTGCCCTCCTCACACTAAAGCCGCTGCAGGTTTCCTGACTTTCTTCATCCCATCAACCTGCACACGGAGGAGGATTAACGGGGTTCAGCAGCACGTTGTCTCACATGAGAAGCTTAATGCCTGAAACACAGTGAGGGGAGCTGCTCACAGCGACCCCTAGAGGGCTGCAGCTGCATGTGCAGTTTGATTACTGATTTACTTTTTTTTTTTCTAGTCTAATTTTCATCCTATACGGTTGAAAAAGATTCAGACTAATTTATTGGAAACTCCAGTGAACATTAATTCACTTTACATACTTTATATATTAGGAGAAGACAGTAATGATCAAAGGAACATGTCTTTACTTTGACAGTACAGCACTCAAATAAGAAAGAATATAAAGCAGAAACATGAAGAATAAAAGCAGGAAATGAAGCTTTTCCATCAACAAAAGTCACTTTAATTTACAAGTTATCTGCTCATGAGAGTCTCACATATGTCTTAGTTTGTACAGGTACAATAATCTTCTCACGCTGAATGTTTTTCTGCCTCCAGGGTGGATGAGACTGAACTCGTCTCACAGTCCTGATGATGTCCGTCTCTGTGTGTCCTCTGAGACGGACACACGACAGGTCGCTCTGGTGTGTCACTGCAGCATCGTCTGTTTCACAACCCTCCCTTCTTTGTCAATGGCAAAGTTGTAATTCTTTGGATTGTCCAGAGCTTCTTCTATACGCTGATCCAAGTTCTCCAATGTGATGAAGTTCTTTGCATCCTCCTGTCAGAGTCACACATGTAAGATCAGTATTTAGGAATTCAACCACGGTGCTATTTTGAGGCAGAATTTCAAATTTTCCTCCATTTTGTCGACCAGAAAAACATGAAAAAGTAGCAATTTTAATAAACATGGAGAAAGCAGAAAGCAGATAAACAAAAATAGAGAAAAGAATCATACCTGCAACTTCAAAATTTCCTTCTCTTTTTCTTTGATGAACTCTTGCTGCTGTTGTTCTCGCTGAACGACAGCTTCTACCTGCTTACGCTCAGCGTCCTCCGTTTCCTTCTGGATCCTCAACATCCTGAAAGGTACAGAGGAGAACGTGAGCCGTTACTTTAGGAAAATAATAGAAAACAAACACAAGACCAAGAGCGGTTGATCGTATCCTAAAATGAGGTTTCTACTCTTCATGTCGTGAGTTTGAGTTTCTTCTTACCGGACTTGGAGTGAGCGGAGGTTCTCCTGGTTGTTGAAGGCCATGAGGGCGCGATGCTCCTCCGCATCCTGCCTCGCCCTCTCCTCCGCCAGGGAGCCCGTCTGCTCCTCGTACTTTTTCCGAAGCACCTCCTCCTTAAACTCCAGACTGACGAGACACAGAGGACAGAAATACGTCAATACAAAAAAGGACACCTAAATATTCAAAAATACCAGTCTACATACATACCAGTCTGTTTTAAACTTGTTTGAGTTTAACTGTACTTAACTGTACTTATTCTGTCTTTGTGCTGCAGCAAAAAACGACTTTCCCTTCTGGGGATCAATAAAAGTGAATCTTATTTACCAGCTTCCTTCAAAATAAACACATTTTAACACCGTGTTGATTCAAATTAGGGGATGCAAATTAAAAATACTTCCTCAAATTCCTTATAGATAGTACCAGCTTTGAGGCAAGGAATGCAAATTATCTTGCAATACCTGAAATTCTGCACCTGTTCTGTCTATACGTGTTGGACGAGGATTGAGGGAACAATATCCGGCTAAACGTTTGTTTGGGGGCCACAGATTTTGAGCAGGGAAACAGAATTTGCTACACCACCAGGTGACCCGTTGACGTACCGAAGCGCCCTCGTGATCATCTGGTACTCCGTGTATCTCTCCTTGAGGACGACCATCTCCGTCGGATCGACCGGAGGAGGCACCTTGATTCGCCCCTCTTTGGACTTGGCCACCGGGTCTGTGCGGGACTTTCTTCCCCGGACAGCCTCCACGATCACGGGGCTCCTGGGTGCGAGGAGCCGGGTCACCTGCACGCTCCTCCCGCCGATTACCTGGAACATGACGGCGTCGAAATGTGGCTCCCGGGGTGCAGATTGTAAGTCGCTTAACGTAACAGGTTAATCAAAAGCATTTGAAAGTTAACATTGAGACAGAAATGTTATCGACAGAAGGCAGCGGCCATTTTGGTAACCTCTGACCGGCGGAAGTAATTAGCAACGGCGCTAGCTAGGTCGGCTAAGGCGTCCGTTAGCCTCTACCGCCATCTGTAGGTCGCAGACGATGCTTTTTATATATAAGAAGCAGTATGTGCTCCTTATTGATGTATTAAAATAGTTTTCAGAGTTAATGTCTCTCCTACACCGGTGTTATAGTGCTAACAATAATGACAGATAGCTAGCTACGAAGCTAGGTAGCTAGTTAGCTTCACAATTGTTAAGCAGGCAAACATTTCTAAACAGTTTATAAGTTACTTTGTCAAACACGTGCAGTGTTTAAATAAGAGTAGCAATACAACATTGTAGAAGTACACTGTTACAAGTACAAGTTCAAAAGTATTCTTGAAGTACCAACAGCACAGTAGAAATAGAGTAGAAAATATCAGAATAATATTAAATGACTGAATTATAATTATTGATGAATTAATGTGAACATGACTTTAATGTTGCAGCTCGTAAATGTGGATACGATAAAGTCTTATTTTAACCTATAATAACACATCATTTCTTTGTTGATTTTATTAATTAATCAATAAAGCTGATTCTGATTCTGATTAATCTGAATCTGCAAAATAACAATTTACGTAGTTATTAAATAAAAGTAAAAAGTACAGTGTTTCTCTCTGAATTGTAGTGGAGTAGAAGTATAAAGTAACATTAAATGGAAGTACTAGTATACTAGTACAAGTACCTCTAAATTATACCTAAGTGCAGTACTTGTAATCGTGAAACGGGGGAATTTATTTGAGTGTTTCATTGATATTGGAGCCTTGATTACTCTTATGTCTGTCTATTGTCTGTGTTGTTTGTAAAATGTGTGTTAAAATAGATGCCTCGTCTACTGCGAACCAAGTGCCCTGAACCTAAAACTAAAAATAACAGACTTTGTATTTGATGTTCTCAACAGAAGAGACCAACTGGCTCTTAAAACGAGAGAGTGACACAAGACTTAATGTTCTGTATGTTGAGCTATTGTTTTACACTCACAATATGAAGTAAACTAAATGTGTGTGTATCTTCAGGGTGCAGTGGGATGCCGGGTGTCAGCCTGGTGACGGATGATGCTGAGGCGAGGTAGCAACACATTACAGCTACAGTCAGCGTGCCAAGAACATGGAATGATGGGAAATGGTGCAGTGCCGCTTATTGTGACATTGAGAGTAAGGTAAGTAAGGAGAGGTTTGAGCAGCATGAATCGCTTCATAAGTGTCAAATGAAGACAGGAGATGTGGACTGATTTGCAGGTCAGTTATATGTTTATTCAGCTTGTTGCCGGCTGTTACAGGTACACTGAGCGTGCAGACTTTTGTATTAGTTTCACAGATGTTAGGTCTAACATCAGCAGACAAACAACAAGGAGCTCCTGCACTTATCTTTCAGTTTCATTGTTTAGCTTTGAATGAACTCACAGAACAGAAAACAAATCTAATGCAGATAAGCTGTGAGACACACTGCATGAATAGGAGAAACCAGTAACAATTTAGTCTTCCAAAGCATTTACATGTCCAAATGCTTAAATTAGAAATTTAAATAACCAGCCAAATAGAGAGACCCAAACTCACTCTGGTTTGTAAACCAACCAATATGTCTAGAATTTGTGTAAATGCAGAGGAAGAATAACTAAAAAGGACAAAAATGGGTCTTTAATATCGTGAAAATAAAGGTTTTAAGGTCACTGGTTCACTGACTGCTAGAGAACCAGGGGTGCAGGACAATGCAGGATCGATTGGGAGAGTTCCTGATCAATACTGCTGCAGGTTTCTTGCAGCAGTTCAAACACAGATAAAGTCCAAGCGTCGAGAGATAAAAGGGATAGTTGTCCTCCTTCACAAACAATTGGTCAAATGTTTGCACAACGAGGGATCAGAAGAGTCGAATAGTAACTCTGCTGCTTGGACCTTCACGTGTGTGACAGAGAGGAACTCGGCCAAAACAATACAGCTGTCCGACTTAGCTATGTCACTAATGCAGTGCAGCCACTCTGCATTTTACAGTTTGCCATCTTCTTGATGTGCGGTGTCAGAACGTGTGTAGAAGAAGGGGGACTTCTGGTGGACCTCTTGTTTAGCACAAGGGCGCATCTGTCTTGAGAAAGGATGAGCTTTGGTTCGCGGTTTGGTTTTGGGAGGAGTAAAGGATGGAGGGGAGTATTTGGGGGAGAGAACGTAAAATAAATGAGGGAGGGAGAGGGGGGGGGGGGGTGATGTTCAGGTCAGGGGTGTGAAGAATTCAGGTTGATGCCAGACTTGTGGCATTTAGGTTTTAGTTAAGGCCGGGAAAGGAAGGGTAAGCCAGACGAATCTCTTCCCCCTCCAGAAGTTTCCTGGAAAGAAGACAGATCATCCTTATCCTAACTGTAAAATAAACATCTTTTAAAACATAGTCATAAAATCATACACGTTGGATTAAGAGGAACTAAATGTCCAGATCTCACCTGTACGCAGCTATTTCAATGTCAAGGGCCATCTTCACATTGAGAAGGTCTTGGTATTCTCTCAGGTAGCGCGCCATCTCCTGCTTGGCGTCAGTGATATCCCGCTCCAGCTCACTTATCCTCACCTATAAGTGCATAAAAAACACAGACATTCATTATCAAATGTCACAGTTAGTGATGCTAGACACGAGGGACTTTCTTTCCTTGAAGAGATTTGCTACGTTGTGCTCTCACAGTTAATTCGGACAGTCGCTGTGAGCCTGCCATCATGTCCTGCTGAGCTCTACTTTTCACGCATCTTATGTCTGACCTTGAGGCCAAGGCCCCTTTACATGCCATCTTTCATCTTTCTGCTGGAGGAGAAGATTGCTCCTGCTCTGAGAGCACCAGACCAGGTCCCAGATACTGGTTCACATTCCCCTATTGGGTGACTATTCATGCAGATCAGGATCCAGTTAACCCTCATTCACCTGGTACTTTGCCACGTCTTTGGCCTGCGTGTCCTCCAGATCCTCCAGCTGCTTATGAAGGGAGTCGATGACGTTCCGGAGACATTCGATCTCAGAGGAGCGGGACTGAAGCAGCCGCCGGTACTCCATGGTCTCCTCCCGGATGGCGTGCACGGCCTCGTTGTTCTTGCTGGCCATCTCCGCCACGCTCGCGAACTTGCCCTTGTACCAGTCCTCGGCGGCCTGCATGTTCTTGTTGGCCAGCCGCTCGTACTGGGCCCGGATGTCTCGCAGGGTGGTGGAGAGGTCGGGCCGGGACACCTCCACATCCACGCTGATGTTGGCCACCTGCAGCTGGGCCTGCAGCTCTGCCTGCTCCTCCGCAAAGACTTTCTTCAGGAACACCATCTCATCACAGAGAGAGACCACGGAGGCCTCGGCGTCACAGTTGGAGAGCACGGCCCTGTCGGCATCCTCCCTGGCCCTCTGCAGGGTCTCCTCGGTATCCATGCGCCGCCTCGCTTCCTCCTCAAAGCGCTCCTTCATCTGCTCGTACACGTCGCGCAGGTAGTCTCTCTCCGCCTCCATCTGCATCTTGTCCCCGTTCTCCGAGTCTATCATGGCCCTCAAACTCCGCGACTGCCCCTCATAAAGCGTCTGCAGACGGGACGGGTCGTTCTGACGCCTCCTCAGCGCCTCCAGCTCGGCCAGCAGGGCTCGGTTCTGCTGCTCCAGGTGCCTCACCTTGTCGATGTAGGTGACGAAGCGGTCGTTCAGGTCCACTAGCTGCTCCCTCTCCTGGGAGCGCAGGCCCATCAGCTCTGTGTTGAGGGAGCTGGTCTGAGCCAGGTCCATCCGCTCAGACCCGTCTGGCAGGGAAGAGGAGAACAGCCTCGACATCCTCTTCCCAGACGGAGGAGCTCGAGGAGTAGAGTAGAGGGAGGAGGACATGGAGGATTTGGTGGTGGATTGGGAGCCTCTGTAGCTGTCCCAAGGGCGGCGGTAGGAGAAGGAATCGTAGCTCATGGTGAATTTTTTGTTGTGGATTTTTTTTGTTTGTTTAAGAAAAGGATGTGGATGTTTTTTAGTTTCAGAAGGTTTTTTTTTTTATGTCCCCCTTGTTCTGCACACCATCGGTGAGGATGAGCGGCCGTTTTGCACTGCACCAGCTCAGTGATGCTGCAGATCCCTGGCTTTTATAGAGTGAGGCTGCCCCCCCCCCCCCCCACCACATAAAAACATCGGTGCTGTCAGCATCCACCAGGCCAATAGCAGACTGCTGCAGTGAGGAGAGAGGAGGTTGGTTTTCAGACTCTCTCTCAGCCTAAACAGGCAGAATTGATGCGGTAGTGCAGGTTTTCTTTTAATCTGCCCTAAAAATTGCATTGCAATCAATTACTCTCATAACTCTATGCATTTCTGTAGGCATCTTTTACTCGACTTTATTCCCCGAATGCAGGCTCAGATGCATCTCTCGAAGAATAAACGCATCCTCATTATTACAGTGAAAATGACTGGAAACAAAGTCTTCTCCACAACCCATCTAGAGAGATCAATACAAAGCACGTAAAGGGGCATTTACTTTAACAGGCAGCCACTTAAAGGTTTTAATGTTATAGAAAACAATTCATTAATTGGCACACAGATTGCTTTGTACTTAAATCGATTGACGTGGTTGATAAGTGCCCACTGCTTTATGTGAATCATATGAACGATGATTGAATATTCCCACATACACAGATATCAAGGACCTAGCTGAACATTAAACAGATGACTGGTGCTTTTATACTTATACAGATTGTTTTCATCTCATGTCTCTTTGTTCATCACTACTCTTCATTGTTTCCTGTATTGCTATGAATGTCCTTCACGATGCTCTATATATTGCTGTTGTTCCCAGACAATCTTTAGTCGTATCCGTTTGATCTATCTAGATTGTACATCGATGAGTCACTGATGTCCCGACACCGACAGTGTGTGGGAGACACCACCGAAGAAGAATCTGTATCTGCTGACACAGAGAAACAGTCCTGTGTAACATCCTTTAAAGGTGCCTTTAAATCATCCTCGGTGTTGGAAAAAGAGGCATCAAGCTGATCCTCTCGTACAGAAATCGATTGTAATTTCTGCTCAAGGACCTGTTTCTGGTGGCAGACATTTCGGACTTGGTACAGTTGTAAGACCGTCTCTTTAAAAGCGTTGGAGGGTGTCGGGATTTGTAATCCTGCTGGACTCACTGTTTGACCCCTTACAGTAAAGGGAAAATAATTAAGATTTCTCACACAAGATAAAGTTTACTGGCAGAGTGGGTTTAGTAGCAAGATGGCCTGAAAACGTTCAGGGCATAAAGCAGCACGCTGTATTCCATAAAGTAAGGAATGTTGGGAAGAAAGTCTTTGCATCGCCTGGAGTCCAACCACACAGCTGCCAGCAAGCCTTAAACATGCAAATATTATGATGCCATCACGTGACACCATTGAGTTCTCCTTTCGGGTTTTGTTTCCAAACTTAACACCCGCCAAACTAAAAGATGAGAAGTTACTTCATCTGATCCAACTATTCCTTTTGGATCAATGTACATCCGAAGGCTTTTGTAGAGGAAGAGACTCTAAAGTCTATTCGTGGTGTTTCATTTCTCCTGAAACATTTAAAATAATAGTTGATCAATATCTTCCTCTCCACTTAGAGCTGTAGTTTATCGATGTGTTGTTGATGTAGCAGGGACCATGCATGCACTGCATCAGTCTCTTGTCCCTGGTTAGTGTTGTTCAAGCTATCATGCAGTTCACTCATAAACAGTTTGACCTTATGGAGTTTGCAACAAAAAAAGTATTTGAAAAACTCAACTTTTTGCAAATAGTTTAAGGTTACTTCGAAAAGGCTTTCTACCTAAATACTTCCAGCAGCAGTCGTTTGTTTGTGCAGAAGGTAGAACTGCTCCACACTAAGGTCTGTGAATAATCCTAAAAGACATACAAGAGGAGCACTCCTTAACACACAATTAATGCTCAATAAGTCTCTTGAATTCCATTCAGCTGCTCCAGTTTCAGGTTCCAGTTGCATGTTTGCTCACCTTCATGACTTAGCAGCATGTTTTATTTTCATGTTATAACAAGTCTTATGTCTGCTGTGTAAAAGCCGATTGTTTCAGCTCCATCCAACGGGTACAGCAGCAGCTTAAAGGTACGTTAGGGGTCAGAGAAAGGTTTCTCCTGTCATCGATTCATGACGGCATGGGAAGCCACAGCAGCGACGGATGTGTTGATCATTTAACATGAATACTGCGCTCCAATAGAAAGAGAAACACAACTGTGTATTGTTAACTGTCGTAGAGAGGATAAGGTCCATTTATGTTGTTGCAGTTCTTAGTAGTTGCCAATAGAGGTCAATAAAACTCATTGATTTCTTAACATTTAAAGGGACAGCTCAACAAAATAACACAATTAAATCGTTTCCCTCTCTTTTAGAGTGTTTAAGCCTTCAGCTGTAGTTCCCTTAAATACACTGAGTGATAATTACAATATTTTGAAAATAATGCCATGCTCACAGCACCACGGTAGTGATTTCTGTTTAAAACACTCCGTGGCAGTGCCTCATTTCAAATATGACACGGTTACTTACAACAACCCACAGATCTTTTCTTGATGTCCCATCCCTGAATACTAAAATGATGTTCGATAACTGTTCCACGTACAGGAAACTAAAATATGAACTTATCAACATGCTTTAAAGGTTCAAGGAGATTCTTTTAATTGCCGGCGTTGAGCAGGAAGATAGTTGTCGGTGTCAGACAGGTGAGGTTACACACAAGTCAACCAGTTTCACTCCGTTTCAAACACTAGAAGATCTTCCTGATCTAGTCTCACGTGGGACCAATCATCATCAATAAACACCATGTGTTCTCTCAGCTCAGGTCTTAATTAAGTGACTCTATTACTACATAATCTTTATTAAATAACACAGTGCTTAGAGTCCAGTGGAGATCTTTTAAGAAAGGTTATTGTAATTTAAGGTTTGAACACTAGATGGAGCAGTGTGACTATTTCATATATCTACAAAATAATCTCAAGTAAGATTCAGTCACATCCTCTGCTGCACCTTCAGGATCAAGTCTATTCAAATCAGTGGTAGTCCCAAGTAGTCAAATAAAAATGCAAATTACATGTTTATTCAGAGTCATTTACAGAGAATATATTTCCCAATGATACATAAAGTAAAAACAGAAGTACGTAAAACATTTCTATCGACAGATAAAGACTTTGGAATGTCAGGCTTTGCATTGCTAAAATGTTTCGCCCCTTTAATACATTTACAAGAGTTGCAGAAATACATTTCCACTTAAAACCAAAAACAAATCTATTCAGCATCCGTGTTTTTGAACAGTGAACTGAAACAATAGAGCTCGGAGCTACTTGAAGAGCAGTGTGCTGTGTCTCAGATCTTCCTTTTACATTCAGTTGAAATCTGCAAAAATCCTCCACAATCATCACATCATGACTTTAAGACATGATCCAACATAGAAACAATACAGAAATGACCCTTTAGGCTACGTCTCAATACAAAAGTGTATTCCTTTGGTAGAAAACATTTATCTGCAGGAAAGCATGGCCTGTCCGTCTCCTTCCATCGGGCCGATGAACTCTAATGGGACTAAACATTCACCTCGTATCAGGAGTGCTGCATATTCATTCATGTTGGCATCTCATAATAATAAACCAATAAACCAGAGCAGCCCGCTGACATGCACGGGGCTGTCTGCACTGTGCTTCTGACTACAGCATGACGGTGGTCATTCACAGGTCGATCTGTACAGTACTTTGGTTCATTTTGTATCACCAAGTCCTTAAGAGTGCTGGGGGGGGGGGGGGGGGGGTATTGCGCGCAATGCATCCAAGTGTAAACTATGTGCCCACAGAGTTGCAAGATGGACCAAAAGAAACCCATTACAAATGAAGCAGGGACACGCAAAAAGATATTAATAAAAATATTATCACTCCAGACTTGTCTTGTGCATGAAATGGGAAGGGGGGGGGGGGGGGGGGGACAAAATCACTGCCATACACACAATTTACAGTGCAACTCAAACTTCGTTCATCTCCTGGTTCAGAAGATTTTCAGCCGTTTGCCAGCCGGTCTGCCTCCCTTCGCCACTCTCTGGCTCGGCTGGTCTCTCGAGAGCGGGCAGTACTTGATGGTGTGCGCGTTGTCGCCGTTGGCACTGCACAGCGGGCAGGTGTACGCCCGGAGGATCGGGCACAGGACTCTGCCGTCCGCCGTCTTCAGGATGTGGGTGCCGTAAACTTCCTCCGGTGCGCCGTTATTCCGACAGAAGACGCACACCTTCGGCTCCGGCTTGCCCCTCTGAGTCTGTTTGCGCCTCCGGTCCATGGAGAGCAGGTCGAGGCCGGCGAAGCTCCCCCTGTAGGGGGGCGAGTCTCTGTCTCCCAGCGGCGAGTCCCCCGCGAGGTGCTCGTACGGCCTGAGCAGCGAGATGCGCTCCTTGAGATCGTAGATGGAGCAGCAGTCCAGGTGTCCGTCGCTGTCCCTGCCGTGCCCAATTACGCAGGAGCAAACCGGGGAGTCGTCCTCCAAGCCCAGCGTCGCTTTAAGGGACTCGGTTATGGAGTTGGGGCTGCAGGACGGGCTGTTGATCTTGTTTTTGGCCACGAGTGTCGACAGGCCGAGGTAGTCGTTCCAAAAATTAAAGGTGTTGTCATACGGGGACCGCGCGTCCAGGTAGCCGCTGTCTAAGAAATCCATCCTGTCGGAGCTGCAGAGTCTAACGTCCGCAGAGGTGAATAGGTGTGTTTGTCAGCATGAGTGGTGTGGCGGAGGGGGTCTACTCTCTTCTCTTGCTGGGTCGAGTATGCAGAGCAGTCAACATGTAGGCGCTGATAAATCCCCCAGAATAAAACAGGGGGGGGGGGCGTGGTTTGGTTCAAGTTGATTTCCTCTCTGGCTCCAGAGGAGGGTCCACAGAGCAGAGCAGGGAGGGACTGAGCTGAGAGGGGAATCTGTTTCCCTCCCAGGATGTGACTGTTCTCACTGAAAGAGTATCTCTTTGTGTTGCAAGAGAGTTCTCTCTCCTGTTGGAGATGAACTGATTCTATCTTTTATTGATCTACAGTCGGATGATGAAGGTTTGTTTAATATACAGAAGTAGACGTGATACTTTGTTTGCTTCCAGCTGAAGTTTATTTAAAAAGAGGCCTTCTGCTTATTCTGCGTCACACTTCCATGAAGTTAGATGACTTTCAAGAAACGGAAAAAGAAAAGTAAAAATCGATGCAGCAGAGGCCAAAACACCTCGACTGTTTGTTCAACACTGGATCCTCCATTCTCATAGCCTCTCACCCTAAACATGTGGTCCAGGGCCATATATATATTGGGCTAAGCTAAGCTCAGAAAGCCTTCATTACATCACAGGGCTATTTCCTCAGACTTGACAAAGCTTTTAGAGCCACAGGAAACATAATAAAACTGTTTCCACAGGCTGAGCAGTACGAACCACGACGAGAAGACTCGTGTGTGTGTAAAATCATTGGAGGTTTCCTTTTTCAAAGATCTTTGGATAACTTTGCACGATACAGATAAAAGATATTCCTGCATCCCCCGAGATAACAGACAATAGACGACAATGTGCCGCCTGATGTTTGCAGATCAGGTTGGATCGAGAAACATGCAGAACAGGAACAATTCCTCCCCACTGGAATCACTGGAAGACTTAACCATTTCACGACTATAAGCATTCAGCAAAAAACCCATCTGAGAATGAAGAGACACGCATCACAACTCATAGACGATCTGACAAGCAGCCGCATAGTCTTCAGTATTCAGAGGATTATTATAGAGACCAACGGACGTTTCATTGAACCTATGGCGATGTGAGTACAAAGGGCAGTGACACCACAACAACGACCACGAAGGTAGAAAAAAACCCAAATCAGCATCATGCATATGAACACATTAGCAGGTCCCTTCCTGCACTGATGAACCTATAGTGAGCTGTTCCACGTGAAGCTGCCGTGTCCTCCCTGCACCTGTTCTGCTTCCCCCGAGTCCACGGCTTTGTGCTCACAACCAGCCCTCCTCTGCTCCATTGTCTCCTCTCTACAGCGGCCCGTTTAACTTCATTAATATGCATTAAAACGGAGTGTGCCACGTGTGTGTGTGTGTGTCAGCTCAAGCTCAGTAAGACAGGCTCACAAAAAAAGAGCTTGATAACTGACCTGACTGTTACTATTTTTGTCAGACCCTCAAGTGAAATATTAAAGGCAGTCGAAGTTGAGACCAAAGTCATTTGCATGTCTTGTGTTTGGAAATTGGAGCTAAGATCCAGTTTGCCAACACCGTGGGGGGTTTCATTGATGAAATAAATCTATATCAGTCCTTCACAGACGTAGAGAGGCTCTGAAAATGATCCTGTGCTTCATGTTATTGGGAGAATTATATAACAACTTAAACCCAGTTTTATCTTCCTACTTCTGGATTCAATGTTTATCATAACTTTATCAGCTTTTTTTTTAGGTTTGTCTCCTTTGGCAATCAGTTTAAATGCTGAGGTGAGAGACCTGTATTTGGTGTTACACAATAATTTAATTTGACATTAAATCATGCTAAAATCCAAGATGTGCATGACCCTATGAATCCTAAAAGAGATTCTTTGAAAAGAGAACACATCGGCTGCTGCTATGAAAGTTTCCAGCGAGTGTAGACGTCACAAAGCATGAAGAAAAATCATGTTAGTGAGACAGTTTCTTGTATGTGAGAATAAATTATCATCAGAATACACCACATGGTCTATCTTCAAGGTCACCCCCGGCTCTGCATGCACAAAGGAAATCATGAGAGAGCATTTAAAAGATGAATGGCTGCCAAATCACAATAGATAAATTGCATTGGGGCCAATATGACATGTGGCTCTGCTGCTTCAGGGTGCCTATATAACTCTTAAAGCAAAATGTGCATGGCAGCAACAAAGACAGTATTGATAATGCAAATGAAATACATTCACTTATACATTTGAAGGCTTTCATTTGGAGTCCCATGACTTGATAACGGGCACAAAGGGCTCTGCAGAAAGTGCTCTACAGAAGAAAAAGCAGATTTTAAAACACAACAAAGCAGTTAAAGAAGAGTGAGATCAGATACAAATAGACAACAAATACTAAGCAGGGAGTGCAGTTATTGTGCAGTAATAAATCACCCCAAATGTAATAAAGGAAACTAAAGTGTAGCAGAGAAGATAAATCAAAGACACACGGAAACAAGTTTTTAATTTAGCTTTAAAAGAGGCCAGAGTTACTGAATGCAGCTTCATCGTACATGTAGATGTCTACACTCAGTAGCCAGTTTATTAGGTACACGTTTATTAGGTAAATGTGATGGACAAAATATTAGAAACGCCTGCCAGTACAACGCAAAACCAGAACGATGATGCAGTTGAATCAGCACTTCATGATGGACTGCATTAGTTTTAGAGATGTGTATATTTCAAGCATATCCGTCCCTATAGGATTAGTATTATTATAGGATATGAAGTGATTTTAAATGGGAGGATACTAATTGTCTTGTATTTTTCTTACTGCGAGCAAATCCCTCGAAAAGACTTAAACCACCGTCGCCTCCACGAAGCTCCAGGCGGACTAGTGTCGACGTTTAATAGTCTAGTTTAGCAACCGTCCTTTTTAAGACACGTAAAAGTAACAAACATCCTGACTGAAAATGACAAAAATAAAGAATAACACCACCCTTATCCTTTAAAATAATAATACAAATAACTGGAAAGTAGTGTATTAATGTGAATAATGTGCTCGGTTCTCCTCAGTTTTCTACGAGTCTTTTTAATACATTTAATATTTGAACTTCAATTGCTGTTTCTGGGTTTTTACCCCTCAAAGTTGATGGGAAGCAAGAAGCACTAAAAGTACATTTTAGGCACTTAAAAAGAGTGCACGATAAACTCGCCAAGATAACAAAAAGGAGTCAACGAGTTACTTCCATTGGAGCCACATAGCAGCTTTGTTCACACAATGTGTTGCCATTGTTTCCCTCTGTTTACTTGTCAGTGCTATCTGGCCTCCACACAGGCTGCCACAGAGTGTGAATCACGTCTATTAGGGTTTGTTTTCAGCTTCAGTGACTAAAGCTTTGGCATTCAAAGGGTTAAAAAAAAAAATCTTCTCGTGTGAATTTGGTTTTCAGAGGGTGACGATCACACCCGAGGCCTCCGAGGAAGCTCTGTCTGCCCAACAGCCGAGGCTGAGATGGGCAGGCCCTGCTCCCCCATTCATCACTGTCAGGTTGAATAGAAAATTAACAAATCCCTTAATTAAAAGACCTCTCTAGACTCTGTGTGTGTGTGTGTGTGTGTGTGTGTGTGTGTGTGTGTTTGTGTGTGTGTGTGGCACGTGCCAGCTGCACTGCTACATTGTGCAAGCTACAACGGCCCGGCAGAAGAGACACCCCCTTCCATGCAAACATACACACACACACACACACACACACGCCCGCCATTGCTGTTGCTGGATTAATTTGCACAAACTGCATAATGGAGCTTCATTGTGGATCTCTGTGAAGTCCCCCGACACAGAGCTGTGTGGGGAGTCGGTTGGGGCTTTGATCCCTGACCTCTGCCTCCTCTCTTGGGAATATAAGACTGCATCCCTAACGGTCCGTCCATCTGCACACACACACACACACACACACACACACACTACCACACACCTTCTGCTCCTTGAGTCCACCCAACTCCAGACGCGTGTCGTCGTCACCAGCAGCAATGGGGGAATGCTAAACAAGCCAAGGTCAACGCGAAATTAGGGGCTGCCTTTCGGCCTGTCAAGTGCTTTGTCACGACCACCAGCTCTCTGCTATTACTTGGCCCCCGGAAAAGCTCCGCCTCCTCCTCCCAGCAGCTCGGCATTCATGTATTCACACACACAAACACAATATCCTCTTGACAGGGTGAAAGTGGTGCAACTGACAGGGATGTGGATGAATGTCCGTGGAGCAGGAAGACCTACATGTGCACATTAATATTCATGTTTTATGGGAATATTTTGACACCTTTAGCTCTTGATTTCTATATTATGTTACCTTCGCATATCAGAGCTGAAACTGCAAGTTGATGGAAAAGAAATTGATTTGGCAAATATTGTGATTTATCGTTTAAATAATTCATGGAGCAGAAAGGCCCAATAGTTCCTGTTTCTCGCTTCTCCGATGTGAGAATTTGGAGCTTTCCCCCGTTTATGTAATTGTTTCATTCAATATTTAAGTCCCACGTCAGTTTTTAATGTTTAAACAAACCGATTGTATATTGATGATCCCTAAACAGAAGCGCTCCCCGTCAGCCTCTGTTTCATAATTAAATCACCTTCACTTGTTCTTAGTCAATTAATTGTTAATTTTGTAGAAACTGAGGCTGCAGCACACAACTGTGTTCATCATCAAATAATCGACCACTTGTTTTTCAATTAGTTGTTTGGTCTATAAAACGTGAACAATAACCAAAAGCCTGATGTGATGTCTTCAGACCACATCATTCACCTTACAAGACACTCAACTAATCAAATAATCCACAGATCGTCTCGAGATGGACCATTTTCTATTTGTGACTGCTTGTAAAGTAATACTGGGTTAAAAAAAGGTCTTAAATGGTATAAAATACATATTTTTATTACTGTAAAAAGGAGTCAAACTCTCTCTGCTGTAACACAACTTGTCACCACAGCGAGGAGAGCAGAGGAGGAGGAGGAGGGAGGTTGCGGGCCCACAGATCAGAAACTTGTTTAACTCGCCCAAATCTGCAGAGATCAGAGTGGGAAGTGGTCAAAGGCTTTAGAGTGTATCGGCACAAAGGGGCCGAGAGGATTAGAGGTGGATTCGTTGAGCCCCTGCGATGCCCTTCATCTCTGGGGGTCCGCAGCCAGAGCACCTTTGTTGGGTTAGCTAACGGCACTTCCCATGAACGCAGTGAGCGGACCAATCCCTTTTTAATGATGCAGGGAAAATTCCATCGTCCCTGATTACCACAATGCTTTCGAGAGCCGCCATTGTCCCACACACCATGTCGAGCTTTTCAACTGTGCAGCCAGGCGAGTGGACGGCGAGGCGTTTGAAGTCTACTTGTAGTATTTTCGCATGTTACTAAAACAATGCTGATACGTGCACCTGCTTTATGGTCGGAGCGTAATGCTAACACTAGCACTGTCGGGGCTTTAATTGCCACTGTGGCCACTCATGTCTAAAATATATGCAGTAGTATGGAGCTTAATGGGTTGTAACATAGTGCTATAAAGTAGCGAATGTGTATATGCAAGGTAAAAGGTTTTATAGGAACCATCCGAATTATCTTGCAACGTCCCCTCGTGTGATCCCCATTGTCCTTTAGGGCGGGACATTAGGTGGGCTAGCGAATGAATAATAAGTGAAATCTGTAGAGAAATAATGTGAAGAAACCATCAAACCTCAAGAAACAGGAAGTACCCACTCAGAAACATTACAAAAACAAAAGACTACATGTTGACAGCTGCAGTAGAATTATTGTGAGGCTGTACTTTGAGCTAAATGCTAACGTCAGGATGCAAACATGCTAACGTTCACTAAACACAAAGTACAGCTGAGGCTGAAGGGAAGGAAGCATTTGGTCGTGAACCAAAGTATATCGACTTGATGATGGTGCTAGATGAGCAGTTAAGGGTTTATAAAGCATCTTTAGGGGAACTTTGATTTCTTTGATACATTTTATGACGATCCAACTGTTCTCCAAGCGTTTCACTCAAAACCACAAATGTGAACCTCGTGGTGGCGCTAGAGGAAAGGTCAGTAGGGTTCATCCCCTGGTTTGTTGGGTTGACCTTTGGTGCTTTTCAAAATATTTAACACGATGCGATTTTGATTGATAATCATCAGTAATGTGTTTATAATGACTAAGTAGGTAAAGGCAAATAATAGAACAGCTAGTAAATGACGTCACTTTACTGTAATTCAGCCCTTAAAACCAGGAGAAGACAACTCTTATACCACATTACGATATCCAAAACGTAAGGCGATATCTAGTCTCACGTCACATTATTGATTTCATATCGATATATCGCCCAACCGATCAACAAGATACCTCAGTGTGGACCAAAGTGATAGTCCGACCAACAAACAGGCATCTAAACTCTGATGTACTGTAAATATTACACTACTGTACTAACATCTTCTCCTCACAGAGTACATTCTCTACAGTAATACGCAGTAAACTCCGTGTACTTGTACCTCACAGACCATTAGGTCTGAGCAGCAGATGTGTCTCACTTTAGCTCACGCTCGGCGGCCTCTTGTGATCTTTCAGCTATGCAGCTGCTGTCATGTCTGCATTCTGAAACTACGGACTTATGGGCAACAGATCCAACACATCTGAGTCGACTGCTTACGCGGCTGGATGGTAATCCCGTTCTCCGCTTGTTCCTGTTCTTCGATACGTTCACCATCAGATCGGATTCTGTATTTCTAGCCGCTGGTGTTTTGGTGTTTTGGTGTTTTGGTGTTGAGGTTTGGGACCTGGTGGAGTTGACAGTGAGGTTGATTAATGCAGTCTAGTGGAGCGAGCTTCAAACCATCACACATCTACTAATCCTAACTTACTGCAAAAATATACATTTTATTATTATAATTTTGTTATTTAAAATGAAATCAGGCCACGTATTCTATACTTACTTTTAATAACCAAGTCCGTAGTTTTTTGGTGCGTTTTTTAAATCTGTCATCTGATAAAAACAGAGTAACAAACTGAGTCTGTTTTATTATTCGATCTGTTATCTGCACTAAAACATACCTGCTGGTCCCAAACAGAGCCGATGAATGAATGATAGCAGGAAGCTATCGTTAGCTGAAAACAATCACTACTGTCTAATCTTTCGTACATCCCCGATTCCCAAGCTGTTGTGCAATCACCCGCCTCTATCTTTACATTCTGCATCTCTATATTCTTTACTTTGTTTGCTGTAAAGTGCTTTCTGCTGGGAATAAACAAAGTGAATCAGCTTATCTGATGCTGTCTGCATGTACGGTGGCTCTAAGTGGTCAAAAAACTCTGACTCGGTGTGTGGATACTGAGTGAGATTTACCAAATATTAGCTGTTTTGTTAATTGTGCTTTCCTGCATCGAACGAGTCTCCTGAAACCAGCGGTATAGAGCCAGCCCATCTGTACACCTCAGGCAGGTTACAACAATCCCTACGAGTGATTTGCTGCTATTAGTTGACCCACTATCCCACACAGACCCGTGGACCCATGTGCAGATCGGGACAGGCCTGGCAGTGTAACGGTCGATACCACACAGGACCACAGATGGGTCCCCGCACAGTGGAGCCGGTGGCTGGCGCCGCGGCCTGGGCGCTGGCCAGATGGGCCACCCTGAGAGAGGCTCAGCCTGTCGGGCCCAAACAGCACAGGCTGATCCTATTACTGTGGGCCAAGACTGGAGTCTGGATCCAGACACATCATCAGGGGAATCCACATTATCATGCCCGACTGTCGCAGGCTGGATTCACCCTGCTGTGTGTGTGTGTGGGGGGGGGGGGGTTTCTCACCTGTGTGGTTTGTCAGATGTTTTCATTGCTGTTCAAACTGGAAAAATCAGGTTCCATGTGGGTTTGGTATGTTTAGATAACAACACAACTGAATATGGTGCCTTCTCAGGTTTCTCACATGCAAACCAGCTCGTAACGCAGCTCAACACGGTCTTTGAAGGCCAATACTGGGAGTTTCATATTGTTTTTCACCCTCGGTATGTATTAGCTGTGGGGCCACTGGCCAATATTTAATATTTTATGTAAATCGAAGTAATACATCTGGGAAATGATACATGAATCTGACCCTTCTTCCCTCTTTCTGGTTTTACATTCATTACAAAACACACACATATTGGCACAAGAATATCAACCCTTTCTTTAATCAGATCTTGTTTTAAACAAAGCTCTATCAATATTCCTGGAGCTTCTCACATTGCAGCTGCAGTCTGAGAATTTGAGATTTCCAAATATGGATGCTGAACGTGAGGGTGTTACTCACTGTGCTCTGTGAAACGGCTCCCGAGATGAATACCAGTTTTAAAAGCTGAATTTCTTTTGAAAGATCAAAGGTCTGACAGCAGCGCTGCATTCCTGTTAAAGTGGAGCATCGTGGGTAACAAGGAGGAGGTTGTCCATATGGAGTCCTATCTGCTTTCACCTAATGGCTGAACTCAATGTGCAGGTCATGTGCGCTCGTTCACCGCTCTCTGCGTCGTCTGCTGTGCTGTTTCTCAGACGATAGACACAATCAAGGAAAGAGGAAAACATTTAACCTGAAGCTTGTAAGAAGAATTAATTACCACAAAAAGGGGAATGAAGTGTTTTGGTGATTCCACTATCGGCCTGATTGTGTTCTTTCGGTTTAGCCTCGGAGCGCTGTAAACCATTTAGGAACGTTTAGCAGCTCCCCTGCAGTGATTGATTGTTTCACAGCACCACCTCCATCAGCCATCAGTGACGGGGAGGAGGACGTACGAGGACGCTTTTAATTACTTTGTAGCGTCTCTTGGCGTAGATGTCGTCGCTATGAGGAATTAAAAAGTAGCGAAGCACATCAGTACATCTGTCGGTCAGACTGTATGTCAACAGTGTTCTTGTAATTACTCTCACTGTCAGAGGGACAGACAAAGGTCTGCATAGAGTCTAAACGTACAAGTATTAGTAGATCTATCGAGTGAGTTAAACCAACCTGTTGTGTCTGTCATAGATATCATAAAATAGTTTTTTTTTTTATTAGATTTATTATAAAAAAAGATGTAATACCCCATCGGACATTTAGTGCCACCGTGATGCATTAGTGATTCTGAGGGAAATGTCTCCATAACTGTTGGATGAATTCCCATCATGTTCCCTCAGGATGAATTCTGTTCAGCTAGTATCATCATCCGGTCAGAAATATACGTTTTCATGTGTCAAATATTTGTTGTTTTGATCAAGTACCTGCAACACTAAACATTCCCATCAGCCGGAGCTTAACTTTGTGTTTAGTGCTAAACGTTAGCACGCTGACAGAGAACGAGATGGTGAACATTACAGCACGTTAGCATTTGATTGCTAACGTTAGATTAAGTACAGCCTCACTGCAGCGTGACGGTAGCCTCTAACTCTTCTTCAGTCATAAAAAGAGGAATAGAAGCTCATGGTGCATAAAAGGACAAATGAATGAAATAAAGTGAGCAGAGAAGTGCATTAACAAAGAACGGCAAAGAAAAGAAAAGCCTTTTCAGTTGTCATCTGATGAAAAATATGAATGTATAGTATGACAAGACAGTGTAGAAATGCTTTAATCTGTCAAATTAGATTAGTTATGAACGTGAAGTTATGATTTAACTTGTAATTTACAGAAGCGTGAGTGGACAATTCATGATCGTGAGCCTTGGTGATCAATGTTTATATTTTGCAAATGTCAAATCAGCTGAATTGAGTTGTCATTCACTCCGACCCCTTCATTTTCCAACCGCAAAATTATGTTTTCAATCTTATTAATGATCGACTTGAATCTTGGGAGCGGGGCTTAATGTTGCACGCTGCCATTTCCATAATGTCATCCTCTGTAATAGAACCCGTCCTCAAGCTGACAGCTCTGGGACGGGGTGAATGAGAGCCGTCTCCCGGGGTCTAGGTCAGGGTCTGGGCTGATTTGGGCTCAGATGCTCTTCTCGTCGTCAGACAAGCGTCTCCGTTTGAAATTCACGCGACACGTCAAGTCAGGTTTGACGGAGCGAAAGATGGATGGACAGGTTCTTCTTGCTGCACATTGATTTCCACATTTGGGTGATTGAGTTTATTATTATTATATGGCCCCGCGGCTACATTAGCATGTGATTACCCCGGGTACGGTACGGAGGGGAAGCGTCTTTAACTTCGGAGAACAAAGGGGGACCTCGGTCACCTGAGTCCCCCTCTGGAGGAACAACACGGGGGCGTTCGGCCTGTGTTTAGCTCTGCGGTTCCTCTCAGTCGGCCTCTTTTCTCCCGTCCCCGAGCAAACATTTCCTCTTTTGTTTGCCAAGATCCAGGTTACCATAGCTACCAACTGGCGCTTTATGAGCACCTCATCCCTCATCTAAATATCCAGAGTTATCTATGGTAATGAAATGCACACACCATTATCTGGCTTAATGAAATACGCTCCATTGTCTGTGATTAGAAGGGGAAAGCTTTATTTCTCAGCAGTCTACGATAACAACAGCCCCCCCCCCCCCCTCGTAGGAGCTGTCGGCTCCTTCGGACTGGTTTTCGGGTTGTGAGCCCCGGACAATAAAGACACACTGTCCAGTTGCTGTGAGCAGCCCTGCTATGCAGCGTATGTGCTACAGTGGCTGTTTGACTGCACTAATTGGCCCGTCTGCACTCTCTTCGCCTCGTGACCAGCCCATTAAAAACAAAGGACAGATTATGACAATACAATCTTTTTCCCCGTTTTTTGAAACTACAACATTAAAGGCTGCAGAAGAGCTGCGTTGGGTAAAACAAGCAGAAATAGAACATCATTATCTAACAGTAGCTGAATTCAAACATCTTTGTGCCAAATCAACTCCTACTCCGCACAGCACTACTCATCTGTGCCTTTGAAACCCTTTGAAGTATCGAGAGCATCATAAAGCAGATATACCGTAAACATTTGCATCTGATATCACTTGTTCCCCCTCAGCGATAAAAGAGAAAACAGTGAGAATAACTGCGAGTGTGTACTTTTGTCGGAGCGCATCTGCGCGAGTGTGCCGGTGTCTATTTCCAATTTGGGCCGGGGTAATATCTGCAGATTGGGTGGTTAAGTCACTCTGCATTTCATGAGCCAGTCCTGTCAGTAACAGTTATCTCCTCACTGCCCTCTGAGGAGTTGTCGAGGTGAAATGATTCTCTGAAGCTCTTGAATAATGCATGAAATTACGTAATGCAAATGGAGGCTTTATTTCCCCTGCCTCTCGCAGACGCAGACGCCGGGGCCACTGTATTAGAACGGCGGAGGAGAAACAGTGGGAGTCCCCAGAGTAAAGGAACTACAGCGGGGAGCGAAAAGGTCAACGATAAAAAAAATAAAACCCCGGGGTGGGGGGGGGGGGGGGGGCTTCTCCTCACATGCAGCTTTATCAAGTATGAGTTGGAGTTATTGCAGAGCAGAGCGGGGCGTTACTCACAGGGCTATCATGGGAGGCTTATTGTGTGGAGGCAGTGGAATATTCATTAAGCAACGGGCTGTAAACAGAAGCCCAATCAAACATCAATAATAACAGAGAGAGGAGAGCAGCGCCGAATCGGATCAGATCAACAAATGACACTTGCCTTATATGCACCAAATTAGGCTGCACTAAACTGTCGTCAAGCCCCTGCTTCAACAAGTAGACGAGCCTTCCCACCAGCCTCCCCCCCCCCTCTCCCTGCGTGTAGTGGGTAGACCTGAATGGCATTAATTGCCCCCTAAGATGACGGGCAGATGAAAGTGAGGTGGTGGTTTGCTGTGGGACATGGGGGCCGGTTACAAAGAGAGGCTGAGGACGGCTGGCAGGTCTCACAGACTTCAAAAGCAGATAAAGGACCTTTTTTGCACAAAGGATCCTCTTTTTTTATTTTTTTTTGCGCTTAATCTTCAGATTCAGGGGTTTATTCGTGCCAGCCTCCTCGCCTTTGTCCACTTTGTGTCAGGTTTTAACGCCAGAGGATTAAATTGCTGTTGCGGAAATCATTGTTTGTGTTTTCTTCCAACCCGCTGCCTCCCATTGTCCCGCCACATAATCGAGCGCTCTCTAACAATATGAGGTTCATCTCTTCCCTTTGGTGAGAAATGAACAGCGGATGGATCTAGTCACCTTGTTTGTCTGAGGAAACAGAGGCACAATCTGTTGTTTTGTGTCGGCAGAGTGCTCTTAACTATTTAAGTAGCTCCTCTTTTTGTTTAAACGAGGACAAGGAGGTCTTAATGGAGGAGAGGAAACACGGAGCCACCACTGAAGGTAACAAATGTGAGCTTGTTGTTCTGTTCTCTGCAGACAAAGGAGGTCTGACCGGAGCAAATCAGAGTGAGAACACATTGGTCCAGAGGAATAAATCATACATATTTGGAAATGGGAAAGCTCTTAGACACAAAGAAAAAGCCCCCCCCGCCCCCCCGTCTTCGTCAGGTCCTCTAAAGTCTGCCTGGTCCGTCCACCCGGACCTTCACCTACAGCCCAGATTCCTGTCATTCTCCAGTGAAGGTATTGGTCTCCAGCCCTCCATCTGCCCATGAATAGGACCAGTCACATTCGTGATAGCATTTAATGAAAAATCCGCCCGGGCTTTGGAGGGGGGAGGGAGGGGGGGATGAAGGGTGGATACAGAGGGAGGGGTTGGGTGGGGGGGGGGGGTGCAGAGGAGTGCTCAACAAAGAGTGCCTTTCACTGGAGTGGAAAGCCTAGATTGCTCCCTCTCCCTCCCTGCTCCCTCCTCGCTCTCTCATTTTGTCTTTTTTTGGATTCAACATCAAAAATGTGCCAAATGACTGGGCAGAAACCCCCAGAGGTTTCAATGTGTGTGTGTGTGTGGAAAGTGTCACACAAAGGGACAGGTGTCTTGCGGTTGAAGGTGGCAGCGGGGTGAGGAGGACACAAAGGTAAAAGCAAACAATCGGTGAGGCTTCATTGACAAAGATATGGTCCTGAACTTGTAGAATCCGGAGCTTGTTTCTGCACGACTTCATCATAATTACATTTATATCATACCTGTACAAATACCCCTCAGACTACGAACGATGAGGCTGGTGTCATTCTTTATTTTTAAAGGCCAAAAACAACATGTTAATCTGTCTCTCAATGCTTTCTGACTTCCCTTCCCTCTTTCCCTGAGACCTTTGGTTCTTACTGCAGATACTCACGAACCTCACAAACACATACACGCACATGTTTTACCCTCGTTACATACAGTCCTTTTAAAATAAACTTCCCTCTTTACAGGGAACTATTCTTTTTCGTGGGAAGAGCTACGAACGCTGGTTGAGATTCATTGATTTGCTTAGTAAAGATCTAGAGTGACGTCTCCTCTCCCTCTGTGTGTTATCAGAGCTTCTCTGTGCTCTGTTGACATAGCCGGGCCGGCCGAGTGTGCCTTTTAGTGCACGTTAGTACATGTGAGCGTGCACGTTAGTACATGTGAGCGTACCCCTCTGGCTAGCTAGCTTACGGCCGCTGCTCTGCCCCTCTGGTCCCCCCCCCCCCTCAGGTGAACACTGTTTTTGTATGTTAGCACCGATAGCTACAAACTGTCGGCTCGTGCAATCGAAAGGCTCTCGTATTATGCATTAAATAATCTCCTGCGCACTGTATTTTACGCCAAATGTCACTCAAACAGAAGTCAAATAGTTTATTTGTTGGACTATTTTCATCTGTGGATTAATCCACATGTGGTGCTCTAGTGAGTATTTGGGGCAGCAGGACGGTGTGTGAGGAGTGAAGTCAAAATAAACTACAGTGTGTGTGTGTGTGTGTGTGTGTGTTTATGGTAATGAAGGAACATGTCACCCAGAGCAACAGTGTGACTCGTTTTCAATCATTTGCAGACAACAATAGAGCTCTATGGCAATAAGATACATCAGGCTTTGATACACACACAATAGTTGTTAATATGAATTATAGAATATCACTCGACTCATCTTTCAACACTTTCCTCCCCTTGGTTCCCTGAAACACTACAGACAAATGTCAGCGGTAATGTGAATATTTCGGTCGTTTATGTAACTCTTGAAATGCCAAAACACTGCCGTGGTCCTCATAACACCGATGTTATTTATGTCTCCACACGTAGCGTATGTTCAGTAAAACTGCCTGCGTCCGTAACGTTCACTCCTGTTTCTTTCCATCTGAATGAATTATTCAAGTGTGCAGGTTTTTATGTGAATATGTGCGTGTTTATGTTCCCACACAGAGAGAGTGGTGAGCGGGAGGATAATGGCACTGACCCCCTTTTGTTGTCTTCCCTGATAAATGGAAGTTTAACGGCTGAACCTCAGGAGCAGTTCGTGGTCGGTTTCGGTGATTTCATGGGATTCGTGTCTCGCAAAGACTTGCAACACTGTTTTTATAACATTAGCAAAAAGTATGTTTCAAGTCCAAGTTGGCTCAGTTTACCGTAATACGTCTGCAGCCTACTTGACAACCAGCCAGCTTGGACTCAAAACTACCTTTTGCTGATGTTATACATTAGCACATTAAAGGAGATGTTGCAAGTCCTTGGCACACGTTTCACAGCGTGTTCATCGCTGATGTGTTGACATTAAGAATAGTAGACTTATCCTTTAAAGATCTGGTCTGAGCCATCTAATTAACCCAAAGGAGACTTGGTTCCTTGCTCACAGGATTTAGTTTTATGTAGAAAGAGAAACATTCTGCTCCTTTGTGATTTAGTTTTCTATGCATGAGTAGGTCTGCAACACTGTCAGGACATCTTCCAGCTTCTCCCTCCTTTGTTTACGCAACCCAACAAACCTGAGAAACGCTTTCTTCTGTCCTCCGACATCAGATAACACACCTCACTCATTCCTCATTCCGACAGACGGGACCCAAATGTCCATCACTCCGATCTCTGCTTTTTGTATTTTTTTATCAAGTAAAGCACACAACAGCACGGTCTTGTTTGAGTTTGCTTTTGTTCTCCTTGAAGGAGGTCAACCAGACTAAAACTATCTTATTTGCTGCTGCAGCCTTTAAGCGCCGGGTTTATCTCCATTCGAATTACAAACAAGCCGCTGAGGGCACGCTTTGCTAATAGGACAGCACACATTGATTCTCCTCTTTGCTCATATCTAAAATGTTAATCAATACCCCGAGAGCTCGTGGCTGTTCTTCAGAGGAATGTGCAACAGCGAGCCGATCAACAGTCTTCACAGTTCTCCCTCGGTGCGAGTGTTGAATGGATGGCTGACTGCTGCACAGCTGAAGGGTTCTGTTGTAAAAAACACAACAACAACGTTTCTCTTGCGAGACGTATCGCAGCAGAAAAGAAAAGGAGCAGTTTGTATTGTCACGATGAGGATAAACGTGAGAGAGAGTAAACAACTACAATCTATATGCAAAGGCTTCTGTCTTAAACCACAACTTTGCATCAACATCCAACCGTTAAAATGAGAGTTGTGACCCTGAACACACATTGTGGTACGTTTCCTGCTGCAGTGCACACACTGGTCTTTGTCTTTTCTACACTGGATATCCCTGTTTCTCTTTCTGACTATGTCACCAGTACCTTTCTCCACCTGTATGGAGAGTAAAACATGGTACAACATATTGATGATGCATAGTACATTTTTCCAGTCTTACTGACTGAATATTTTAGAGATGCTGAATAATGAATGATAAATAATAAAAGAAACGCTTTATTATTCTCAGAATGGAAATCTTCTTTTCCCATAGAATTATATAATAATGCAATCTGAGCTATTATTACACGTTCAACTAAATCAACCAGCAGCCGAGTCTGTACTGTACTCATTGCTTTGCAGGGATTTGAATTTAAATAAATAAGTGCAATTAATTGTTTTTATTCATTATAATAGTTTGGTCTGTAAAACATCACAGTCTTCACGTTGCTTGTTTTGTCTGATTAACAGTTGAAAAGCCAAATATATTAAGATATAAGGATATTAAAGGGATAGCTGGATGCTTTGAGGTTCTTATCATAGTCGGTGCATTACCTTCAGCTGAAGGATGGAGAAACAAACGGGTCTGGAGGCGGCCGCAAAACATACTATAGCCACCTGAAGAAAAGAATCAATTTAAGTGCAATATTTAGCACTTATTTACCACTTCACCTTGCAGTCAGACAGCCCTCTCTCTCCGTAGGGGAGCTCAAGCCTTTATGTCCCGGCGTTATTCACCACAAGTCACACAAAGCAACAGATCGAGGAACTCCTGTGTTCTGTTCTGTGAGGTAGAATTACAGTGTTTCTCTAATGGAGTCTGGTGACTTTGAAGATAACATAGATAACGGCTATAGAGGGCTGTGTGATGGCAAGGTAGAGCCGAGAACATGTTCTAAATATAGCGTACACTTAAACAGATTGTTTTAGGTGAGCCTTTCTTTTAGGTGGCTAAAATACATTTTGCTCAACTTCAAATAATCCGAACTATCCCGTTAAGACTAAAATGAGCAAATACTCTCCTCTGAGAAGCAGGAATTATTAAATGTTTGTTGAAACAAGAGTCTACAGCCAACCTAGCCGCTCCTTGAGGTTGTACTTACTTTGAGCTAAATGCTAACATCAGTATGCTAACATGCTGATGTTTAACTGGTATACTGTTAAACATATTCACCATCTTAATTTAGCTAGTTAGCATGCTAACATATGCTAATTAGTTTAGCTGAGGCCGATGGGAAAGTCAGTAGTTTCGCAGATATTTGTTCATGAACCAAAACTATTGGAAAAATACAAATGTTGACGAGATGATCAATGCATTTCAAGCCAATTCCTCCAATAGTTGTTGAGACCTTTAAAAACCCCTAAATGCTAATCTCATGATGACTGAGTGAGTAAGATGTATCCTCTGGGGACTATGAATGTCTTTACATAATTTCATGGAAATCCATGCAATAATCAAATATCATAATTGTTGCCGATTACTTCTTTGCTGCTCAGCTTTAGTCAGTAATGTCTTGTTTTTAGCTCTAAACATCAAAGCGGTGCATGTCTTCAGTAGGAAGCCCTGGGTGATGAAGTTATCCGCCTCTGCTGAGATACAGATGGTCTGCTTCTGCTTGTTGCTCCTGAAAATGATCTTGTAATCCGTCCATTAATGGCAATCATGAACGGCAGGTGAGCGGTAGGCTTCAGTAACCGTGCAACATGGACAGCTGGATAGTGTAAATGTTTGGAGGGGAGGCGGAGCTTGGATGTGTTCTTGTTTGTGTGCAGGGGAGGCTGCTGCACAACTGGAGCCAAATCTTCCTGGACACAATTACAGAAAACGCCCGCGGTTTTGGTTACCGGGACACAGAAAAAGAAAGAAATGAGGCTTTCTTTGTGGTGCAACTGGGACGTTTGTACAGTATCGGGGGAGGGGGGGGTAAACAAGAGTGTAGATTTGCCCCTGTAAGCCACTGAGGAGCCCGCGGTCCATGTGCACGTCTGAATGATGATTAACTGTAATTACCTAATGGTACCTGGCCTGCATGCCAGGAGGCAGCCCGAGATTAATGGGGCTCTGCTGAAAACGGAACAAAAGCTCACATTTCCGAGGTAATGAATCGCTCTGGTACTAAGGCGTCTTCACATGGTGCGCCCAGGCCCCCAGGGAGGTTCATTACAACGGGAGGAATAGATGGATCCTCTGCAGCATTTTCAAACGAGGGGAAAGCGAGCAGGCGAGCAGGAGGAAGTCTTAAATCGTCCCAGACATCCTGGTTGCTGCGCGGCCTCTATAACCAGAGAAGAGATAAACTGCCTCCTCAGCGCTTCCTAAATGGGCGGTAAACACTACAAAGCAAACCGCCTTGTGTCACCAGTACACAAGGTGTTTAAACAAGAAAGCTCTGTGCTGCAAACCGCTTCAGCAATGAAGACAAACTGCACTACACTGATGCTGAGGCAGTGAGTGACAAAACTCGGCAGTAAATTATATTTTTCACGTCCATTCATAAACGCAGAAGACTTGAACTGAGCCGGCCTGCCGCTCAGCATTATCTGTATTAAAGGAAGCAGGTTTCATTTGTAGAGGAAGCACGCACTTTGGTAAAGCCTGCAGGGCAAGGTTTTATTACAAGTGTCTCCTGTTGTAAATTACAGTCTAAGGCATAACCCGCAGATTAATGGTGACATTATTAGTTTGGTGTTGTGGGGGTCATTTTGAAAAATGAACGACACAAAACGTCACCGGACAATGTGTGACAGAGGCCCGTGTGAGATTCAGCATTAAGAGCTCTGCAGGACTGAACGGCGGTGATGTATGGAAGTGGGCATCAATTATTGGAAGTCAGACTCCTTGAGGCAACAATGAGAGGATTTACGAGGCTGTGGCATTTTTTCATGCCCTTGAACATGTTACCTCCAGATAGGTCGGTCGATAGCAGGATGAAATACAACCCCGACTGGAGGTTTTAATGATTACAACGCACACAGGCCACATATTTCTTGGCCCATTAAGCCACGTAAATACTTGAAGGAAACACAGGTTGGGGCATGCCCGGCTTCACATGACAGCGTGTTCAGCGGTGCCCTGAGAAAGCCAACGGCCTTTCCTTTTTCTGTTTACAAGCCTCTAATCATGTTAATGACACTTTGCTCCCATACAGGCCATTTCTCAATCGATCACAGAGACAAAAGACCAAAATAAAGTAACAACACTTAGAATTTGTGCCTGTGCACGTCTGACGGAGATGAAAGAGAAGCCAGATTCAACCTTTAAACTGCCATTTATCAGGGAGGACGACAAAGGGAGTCAATGCCATTATCCTCCGCTGTCACCCTACAGTCTGTCGGGGAACATAAAAAACACATATACACATAAAAACCTGCACTCTTTAATAATGTATTCAGGAATATACATTATGGATGCAGACAGTTTTATTGAACATTGAAACATGAAAACAAGGATGTTACAAGGACCATACCAGTGTTCTGTGTTAACTACAAGTAATCACATCACTGCCGACCCTTTGTTAATGTTAATTACCGGTAAATGTTTTATATTTTTCTTTTTGTCAACAAATCCCATGAAAAGACTAAAATCAACAATCAACTGATCAAACTAACGAGTAAAGAAATATCGTATTCCTCTGTGCCATAGAGCTCCATTGTTGTCGTGACGTGCATCTTATTGTTAGAGAGCTGCACTGTAACAATAAACTGGTTTCTTTCTTCACCAGATATCTTTAATTTTTATTCCCCGCATTCTTGTTCCAAAACCTCAAGCCTACATTACCCACGATGCAACCCGGCCACTGACAGTTGCAGATTCTGTTGCGTTATGCTAGTAGCTCGAGATGAGGAGCGAGCTGCAGAGGTAACTGGTGACCTCACTTATACATTTCATAACTTGTAGTCTTTATTCTTAACAGCGCTGCCTCAAGTGACATCACTTGAGGCAATTTATCACTCTGGAGCCACAAAAGGCCCAACATGGTAGTAACTCCCCAAATCCTCTAAACATGGCCAAAAATACTCACAGCGCACCAAATGTGTATTAATCCGCAGCTGAAAACAGTTTGCTGAGAACTACAGTGAATGAAAGTATAATATGTAGATTTACGTGTTTTGTAGGAACCAGTAGGACTTGAAGAGGTCAGAGACGGACTGATTCAGTGTCGGTTTGGGTCTTTTCATGGAGGTTTGTTGACAACCAGAACTTTGAGTTTTTCATGGAATGGAAACCAGTTCAAATAATCACATTCAAAACCTGTAACACGACTTCAACATGACAGTAAAGTACAGCTGTGCAGAACGATGAACGTGAACACATCTATATTGGTAAAGTAGTTTGTATTAATCTCCTGGACGTTTAACAGAGATGACAAAAGACGTTTCTTCGGCTCTTTTCTCAGCAATAGACGCTCCGCGACCAGCAACGACAGTGTGGACAAAAGACGAGACGTTCATTTATCTCCCCTGTATGACCCTGATGCAAATGAGGAAAATGAAAGCAAGCAATCAATTCCCTAATTGGGTTTGCGCTATTTTAACTTGTTAAGGGGGCCTCTGTCTAGATTAAAAGGGAAGGTCAATTTCTCATTGTGACAATTACTGTATTCATTTCACATGTGCAACAAAGGAATCCAGCACAGAGACGCCGCCGCGGTGAACCAGATGCCTCCTCATTGTGAGAGTCCGCCATCGGGACATCTTGTTGAGCGCAGGGTTTTTCACGTTCGTTACAATCTGCAGACGCAATAGTTTGGTCCAAAGTCATACATTTACATTTGAGAATAAAGAATAGGACGGGTCCCTTTTTTTAAATTAAATTGGTCATCTTGGTATTTTTTAAAGAGATTTTTGACAAAATCTCAATTCTTCAAATGTTTCATTATATTGAGGAAAATTCATGATTTTGCTGATGAAGGAATTGTAACGGTGTCTTTTCATAGATGTTAAAACATGTTATGACCCAAAAAAGACAAGTTCTATAACGGTAAATATTGCCTAATAATTGAAGTTTAAGTTGGAGAAACACCCTTAAGTGTTATCTCTTTATTACATTTGATTAACAGCATTAAGTAACAACCCTGTAACTGTAGGATTTAGATTTAAACGTTGCTAAAACTCAAGAGCACAGACGGAACAGTGCAGGCAGAAATCTATCTCGTGTTGCTCAAGAAGCTGAATAAATAAATACGTTTTAGGGGATTTTAAACTGCTAAGTAAATACTCCTGTAAGAATTAGTTGTAAAGAAAGCTAAATAAAAGCTCGGTTGCTCCGCGGTGCACACTGGTACGTTTGAAGTGTCCCTGCTGGGAGGGTCCTACAGATGAGCTGAGCGGCTGCAGAGCTGCAGAGCTGCAGTGGAGCAGTTATTTTGTCTTCCTGAGAAACAAATCAGACGGTTGATATACAGCGTGAGTCAGCTACTCCCTCACGTCACATCAATAGTTTAGTTACCGGCGGGGAGAAACCAAAGAATTAGAATAAAAATGAGATTACGTATCCCTGCTCTAAAAGCAATGCACTCAATTACTCCGACTCAAAACTCCTCTAGAGGGGGATTCTGCTGCATAGCCATATATCAGAAAGGAGTGGGAGAGCAACATGTCATGTCTTACTGTGTGTTCCTTGTTCTCCTGTTGAGAGGGAAGAGAGATCTGTTGAAAGCTCTACAAACCACGCAGCCTTTTAACAAGACGCACTTAATCTTGCCGGTGTTTGCTTTAGTTAAGTAAGGGATTGGCTTTGTCCGGGGCCCGGGAGGAGTGGCGGGATGTTGATGATCGCCAGCCTCTTATCGGTCTTTATCTGCATTTCAACAGGTTTCAAAGCCAAGCGGACCAATACGATTAAATATAGACCCCATTCTGCAAGTCGGTAATGTCCCAGTGCTTTATGGGTTCGACCAGAGTTCATGTTGTTAGTATTACCGGCCTCATGCGCTCAAATCTCACACAGATCAGAAGGGCTTTGTGAGGTATGCCACCATCAGCCAATTAATGCCCACGAGTACAGCTGCTCTGCCTGTGAGGTCAAGACGAAGCACTTTCCACTGCTTCCGCCTCTCTTTTTTAGCTATTATTCAGCTCTTTGGGAACATTTTGTAATTCACACCCCAAACGTTACATAACAAGGGTCACAGCAGTGACCGTGAACTGCCCGAGTCAAATGACAAACCTGCTGTGCTTCAGGGTAGAGGGATCGACACAACCCCCCCCCCCCCCACATTAACAGGAGAAGAGATGCACTCTGGGAGATTGAAGGGAGGCATTTTAGGCTTAGAAGAACCTCGCTTCAGATAAAATCTCAGGGACAAAAGTTACTTTTCAGGCGTTTAACTGGCACTTCACTCTAACTCAGGACACTGCAACAGGATCCACAGCTGCTGCAGGGATTCATCTGGAGACGTGTCAGTGGTGACCTCTGACCTCATGGTGATATCCTAAATGACATGCTTTAGCTTCAGCCTTGTGCAGCTTATCACCTTCCACCTGCACCAAGTCTTTGGTCTTGTTCCGTGTTTATTAATGTATGGCAAGACATCAACAGGCTGATATTCCCTCTGGGCTGACCCATGAGCAACTGCAGCCACAGTGCAACTAAAAGGCACTTATTTGTGTGACAGTTTGTGTCCAAACATCACTATACCCTTAAACATGATCCTCCAACAGACGTGGCATTACACGTCTGAAACATTACACGTCTGAAACATAACTCACAGAACTACTGAACTCAACGCCCCCGATATAGATTTACAGAGAGCAGTTTCAAAATTAAACGTGGCGCATTAAATGTGCCGATAGCACAACTGCTCATCAATCACAGCCTTTAAAATGAAAGCAGAATAGTTTGTAGCCCTAGAGGGCTAAAGGTAGCAGCGCCACCTAGTGGTGACTGACCAATCAGCAGAAAAAGATGTTTTTTTAAAACAAAGCTACAAAAGTAAAACTCAAGTGTTTTAACATAATCTTCCAAACAGATTAGATCATCTAAAAGAATCCCTGACGATGCTCAAAGCTCAAAGCACATTCATTATTGTTCAAATACAGTAGTTTAACGTGTCCTTCATACTTGTACAACAACGGTCGGCCATCGTGGTGCAAACATCTTCAAAAACGCAAAAGAATCTAAAACATAATTAGTCTCTTTTTTTTTTAAGCCAAGAGGAATTAGAGGCGACTAAAAGCAGCTCACTTTTGGCGGCACCACTGTGTCAAAGGAAAGGAAACAATGCATGCGTTTAGTGTCTCATGGCCTACATGTGGGTACTTCCCAGTCTACTGGTGAATTTGTCCTTGTCAATGTTCCTGTGCTCCGCCACATGTCGGAAGGTGCAGTCCTGCCTCGTGCAGCCCGTGGTCCTCCAGAAAAAGCACTCCTTCTTGTACGGGCTACAGCGGGGGGGGGGGGGGGGGGGGGGGACACACACAATGTCAGTTCTAGTTTAAACTGAGTCAGTGAAATGACCTCTAAATAATGGTAACAAATAAGCAGAATAACTTCTATGAACAAAGGCAATCTAATAATACTCGTTTTATACTTTGCACTTATAGAAATTAGACAAACATCCTTCTTACGTCCTCTGTGCTTTAAACTTTTAAAACAATCCCTCCCATCTCATTACACTTGATAAGGAAAGTATGAACTTTTAAGCAAAGTGTTGGATGGAGAATAAAAGCGTCTTCTCACCCGAGGCGTGGAACGGGGTCAGAGGCAGCTGGTTTGGACAAACCGAGTCCAGCGAAGAACTTATTGGGATATCTCACCGAGAGTGGAGCGCCCTCTACCACCATTCCCTGAAGAGGAAACCGAAGAGCCACAGCTTAGAATAGAAGACAGAAACTACCGATGACGGGTGTTTTAGAGAAGCACACAGACGTTAAACCGTCAGTCACTGCTTTAATAACACAATCACCACAACATTTCACATGTACACAGATACATACGTTGATACACTGGATGGCTCGGTCACAGTCCTCTTTTCTGGTGTAGTTGACGAAGGCACACTGGTGCTCCAGCAGCATCTTGATGCTGGAGACCGTCCCGGCTCTGAGAGACAAGAGCAGCGCATGAGCTTCACAGCTCGGAGTCAATGACGGGGAATACAGTCGACGCGTCACGTCAGCAGCAATAAATAAAGAACAAGCTGAGTCGACACATTTCAGCCTTCTGGTGGTCAATAATTCAGCTCATGTTGTGATTTTCTTTCCATCTAAAATGATTAATGGAATGTAAATTAAATGCTAAAATGAGAGCAATCCAGAAACTCAAACAGCACCTGTTACACGTCTACAAATGTGGATCTTATTTGAACTTTACCGCTTTATTATTTGTATTCTGCATTCTCTATTCTTCTTCTGCGTCTCCTGTGAAGCTCAACTCAACATCGGATTCTCCTCCTCGAACAAAAACAAGCTGGGAGGCGTGAAGGAGATACTTTACCTGCTGAAGAGCTCGTGGAGTGTCGAGTAGGTGACGGCAGGAGCCAAGGATCCGACCCAAATGGAGAAAATGTCTCTTCACACAAAACAGAAAAGATTGAACTATTTAAAATCATGTTGCACTCTCAGCCAACAATCTTCAAAACCACTTTAACCAAATATGTGATCGCTCTGTTCTTCCAGGCCATATACAGGTTGGGAACAACTGCATTATGTGACTGTTGTGTAACAAACACTTATTAATGATGATACGCCGTCTTACAGTTTCACAGAACGAGGCGTCGGAGACTGTGATTTCGATCTGCTTTGGTCAAAAGCGTCGGACTCTTTGACCTGCTGCATTCTGGGTCGGTTTGTTTGGAGGACAAACTCCCACTCTCCCTCGTCATACTTTTCTTCCCACACCACTGGTTGCTCCGTTTTGTCCCAACTGGCACCGGCATCTGAAGAGAGCCAACAAAACGTGTTCAGATACCAGAACACCAGCGCAGACACGGGTCACATCTCTCCAACTCTTGAGGAACATTTTGGGACGTTTACCTCCAGGACCCGGATTACTTTCATCCCCAAACAGAGCTTCCACAGCTTGCTCCAACGTGGCGTGTGTTTTCAAGGCCTCCGAGCTCTGCCCCCAGGTGAATCCCATTTCCTAAAATGGACGAACAAAGAGAGCCTCCTGATACCAGCATACAGACGTCTAAAGAACAGGACCAGTGTGTTCGGATCTGGCGGCCTCTCGTGGTGAAGTTGCAGATCACAACTGACTGAACACTCGCCCTCAGGTAAGGTAAACATTTCAGTTGATTATACACTAAAGAAAACATACTTAATAATGTAATACTCCATGTCTGCCAAAGATCCCCCTAAAAGCTACACACTGTTCCTTTGAAGCCACGGATGACTGAGACTCTGTTTACCAGCATCTCAACTGTAATCCACAGCTAGCAGACAAAATGCATCCAACTCCAAACCGTTGGTCTTAGCCCGTACGATCCATCTATCCTGTATCATTTGGTGTGCTGTGTAGTGTTTCCTGACGTCGCCATTTGGAGCCAACAACATGCAAAATGACTATTAATAACTTTCATACGAGCTTTGGAGGCTCAGAGGTTGTGAGGTTGTTCTCCTGCCTCTTCTCAGCCACTGACGGTCTATTTTGTGCCTTTTTCTACCTTTGTAACCCGTTGTAAACATGGACTTCTCCTACCATGAGGTGTAAGGTCTGCGCTCGTTTCAGCTCGACCATGGCTTCAGCGCTCGAACCTTCCAGCTCCAACACTTCCTTATAGATCAGCGAGGCCTCGTAGTATCTCTGGAGGAGAAGTGAAGGAGACATTTTAAATTCTTAAAGCAAAAAGAAGCACTTTAGCTTTTAGTTACACCTCATTAGAGGCTTTACTGAAATTGTCAAGCCAGTTGCAACATTAAAAAAAGATGCTCTACATGTAACTAGAACATGGATCTCAGTGTCAGCAGGGTTAACTCATTTACCTTGAGCCCACAGAGAGCTTTCCCTTTCCTAAATAAACCTTTTATCCAGTTTGGCTCCATGGAGAGTGCTAGATCAGCATCCCTGAGAGCGTTCTCATACTGCTGCATTCTTTCATAACACAGGGACCGATTTCCAAATAACCTGAAACAGAGTAAACGTAATTCTCTGTAATTATGAGTCACAGCTTCTGCGTGGGAACATGAAGTCTGAAGTCAATTCAAGGCCGTGTGCGTACTTAAATTCCTTTGGGTTGTATTTAATGGCGTCGGTGAAGCATTTCACGGCCGTCTCGTACTGTCCGGAGGCTGCCAACCGATTTCCAAAACCTGGAGGGAAGAGCGAGAGCGGTTGTGTCGGCTTCAGTACTTTCATGCGTTTGTCAAAGTCTCAGTGATGTTAATGTGAAATATGACCCACCAGCCAGCTCTCTGCTTCTTTTGGCCGACTCTTCTGCGTGGTCCATGATGATCTGTGAACGTTAGAGTGAGTCGTGAAGTATTTCAGCACTACAGGATACGCTAAATTTGCATGTAGCTTTCAGTCAAATATCAAAGTTATGGTTTTAAGGCCCAACTCGTTATCGTTTGACCACATTAAATAAAGGTTCATTCACAAATCTAATGGAAGAGTCGGACATTAAAAGGAAAAATGTTTCCCAGGCTGAGAACTTCAAATCTTCTTGTATTATATCATCTGTTTTGTATGTGTCCTCACCTCTTTATTGGGTTCATGTTTCTCTTCCTTCTTCTTATGAACCTCCGGTTTCTCCACAACTTTTTGCATTTCCTCGTTGGACTGCGGAACTTCCAGTAATTTTGTTTTTTTCTTTTTTCTTTCTCTCGCAGGTCTCTCATTACACGTTTCGTCGGCCACCAATTTTGTTGTAGAAGCATATGAATTATTTAACTCCAAATCCTGCAGAAAATAATGAAATACAAAAAAAAGGTGGTTTGACAATAATCATCCACAAACGAACAAAGGTTTCAAATCTTGAGCCAAACTACACACACACACACACACACACACACACACACACACACACACACACACACACACACACACACACACACACACACACACACACACACACACACACACACACACACACACACACACACACACACACACACACACACACACACACACACACACACACACACACACACACACACACACACACACGTGCTCCACAATGTAACAAACGGAAATGTAAAAATCTCCACAAACCTTTTGCTCCCCATCTTCTGTTTTATTAATCTCCGCAAGATCTTCTTCTTCTTTATTATTAGCACGTTCCTCATCACATCCAGCTGCCTCCGTTCCATTTAGTGTTTGACCAGATTCAGGAGAATCATTTGCTTCTGCATTACTTTCAATTACAAGATTTTCTGCCGGATTTTCCGAGGAGTCTGACTTCCCTTTTTCTTCCTCCTGAAATGAAAAAGAGAAGAAACGAGTGGTTTTTAAAAAGGCCTTACTGTGGATTTTCTCTCCAGGCTGTATGTTCATTTGTATTTGTTATAATATCAGTAAAACAAGACTTACAGCTAAAATGTCTTTTACTGCATTCTTCTTGTCTAACCGCTTCTTTTCTTTTTTACGCTGCAACAGAAAGATGAAATGTGCAGTGAGTCACTGTCGAAGAAGAAAACAGCAACACTCAAAATGTTAAATCAGAATAATTATGACACTGACCAATTTCTTACGCTTGTTCTTCTCCGTTTTGTCCTTACGACGTTCCTCTTCTTCTATCAGTTCCTTTGCATGTTTATCAGCCTCCTGAAGAAAGAAAATGCAAATAAGTCAAATAAATTCAAAGCGTCCGAGAATGAAAAGTACACGAGTCGGTCAGAACGTTGCATTTACAAACCAGGGATAAATAATTAAGTGAACTTCTTGGTTTCACTTTCAAAGAAGTGACACAGAAGTGTGAATACCTCGTCGGTGAGTTGTTTTATTCGGGGATGTGGTTCTAAATGCTTGTAAGCAGCAGTGGGTGCATAAACGCGACGATCATCTTCATCTTCGTCAACTTCATAGTCGTCGTCAGAATACACGAGGTCGTCCTCCAGTTCTCCCTCAAAGGTCCTCAAAAAATCTAAACCTGGGAGAGATGATGAGGATCATCAGCAACGTGCATGAAATCACAAAAAATAGGTAATTTCGGTGGCAGTCTTGAGCCCTGTAAAGCTACCCATAATCCTTTGCAAGCAGGTCAAGACAAACAAATGAACAGTAGAGAGCAGTTCAATATTAAACGGGATGCAATCTGCAGCTCACTGATGCCAAGACCAATTGTGAGGGTGTGGTAGGCTCACCTTGGTCCCCTGCTGACTCGTGACAATATTGTACAATATGTAATTACCGAGGAGAGATATTGTCGCACTAAAACCAATGTTGAGCCAAACAAGAAGAGAAGGGTGAAGGGGTTGGCAGCTCTGAGAGTTGGCTCCGATACAAGCTCTGCTTCTGTGTTCTGCTGTAATGAGCTAATGCCGATCTTGGTCAGGTGGTCATTATTAAATGATTGATTGAAAAGGGACAATCGGGCTAAAGCCTAATCACTAACCAGCGTATGAATCTTATGTTACCTAAACTGTTACAGCCGTCAGTCAACATCTCTGAGAAGTAAAATCAACTAAATGTGCTTCTATATTCATTTATACTGGGAGTGTCTTATCCTCACCGTCCCTTAGAAACAACCTGTAAAGGCCAGTAAACACTTACCTAATAATCCAGAGGTAAAGACATCCAGGATAGAGCCTCCAGAATGACGTCCATTTATGAAATCTACCACGGATTCCTGATGAAGAGAAAAGACAAGCGACTTTAAATGCATCCATGCTGTAGCCACACAAACGCTCGTCTACTGTGCACAGATATGAACTACATACTGCTAAAAGTAACGTACTTTGTAACCTTTCAGTCATCTTTTGGACTTTGTTTGGCAAAAAGGAAGAAATAAAACAACGCATTTGGATGATTTAATAATTTATAATGGACATTTATCTGTATTTTCTGACATTATAGAGACAGAACCATTAATCCATGAACTGTAAGTCGCAGCCTTACAACCGTGCAAAAGTATTTCAACTGCTTACTGCTATAATAAACTGTATATTTCTACATTCACACATGTTTCGGCTGTTGTCTGCAGCAGTTAATATATATTAATGTTGTAACGTTTAGACTAGATGTCCCCTGAGATTTAGTAAGATGTAACATAGTGTGACAGCATTACAATGATTATGTATCTTGATTGTTGTGAAGATAAGGTGCCTGATATCTCTGGTAGCTCAGACTCAAACTACTAAGTTGAAGGTAGAACTGGTGGCATGTTACCAACAGTAAACTTAAAAAAAATAGGACAGACCCGTTATGACACAATAATAACAACACAATATACCGGTTTCCAGCTGCTTGACTCATACTCACGTGCGTGCGCATCAGTCTCGAGTTCTCTCGAATTCTGGAGATAGGAGCACCACCTGAAAGAAAAAAAACAGGTAAAAAAAGGGGGTAACGGTCAAATACATAAATGCCTTTGACGTCACGAAGCAGAAGTCTGTGGTTACGTCACCAAACGCCACATCATTAGCCAGCTAGCTCGTAAGCTAACAGTCCTCATTAACAGTTAAATGAAACTCATCTAAACTAGCAAAATAACAATGGCTGATTTGATCTCACCTTTAACAATGTCCTTCTTTTTAGGCATGATTTAAGCAAATGTCTTTGTGTTGGTTTTCCTGCGGCTGTTACGGACGTTATTTACGGTTATTTGTATCTTTCTCGTTGAAGGTATATTTCATAGTGTTGCTACTGTTTTCTTCTTGTTTCCGTGTTCGATAAAGAGAGTTTTTATTGCCCTGGCTTTAACCTTTCAGGCTGCTACCTTCCTCCAAGAAGCTCCAATCAAATGGTAACGATTTCGCTTTGTTGTAGTTCAAGGGCCGTGATTGGATGTCGGGCCTGTCAATCATTGCAAAGTAGGCGGAAGAGGAAAGAATGCCTTAGATTCTGACAGAGGGCAAAAAACTCCCATTCAACGCTCTGCGTATGTGCTGTCATGATGCCACAACTAATGTAAATAATATATACTATAAAGTAGTATGAATTAAATATAACTATAAGAACAAACAACATTTATGTAAAGTGCTGTACAAATCTTTATAAAAATATATATACAATATGTTGTATATATAATATTTTAGTTATTGTTGATTTTTTTACTTTTTTACTTAGTTAATATTCTTTACTGTTTTATTACTTATTTACTTTTTATTTATGTATTTAATCATCTTTACATGTACATAATCATCCAGTCTATTTATATCCATTCATTATTTATGGTGCTTTATATATATATATATGTTTTTTAATATATAAAAAAAAGTTTAATATATAAAAAAAAAATATATATATATATAAATATATAATTTTATTTTCACAACTTGTGTACATGTGTACCTTTCTATACTTTACTTGTATTGTTTCCAGATTTGTTGTCCTTGTCCTAGATGTTAAGTCTAATTATAAATCTACTGTATTTCACCAGCAGACAAAAATATATTATTTTGTGCAATACACTACAAAATATAAATATACAATGTGTGATGTGTGAAACATGGCGAAACGACAAACTTATTGTGATTTAAATTCTGAGAGGAGCTAAACGCGAAGATGGTTGACTCTGTTTTATTTCTGAGACACAATGGAAAATAGGGAAACTGAACAATTGACAGGAAAAACAAAACAAAACATAATAATATTCGGTAACATTATACAGTGACTATATGAACTTAAAAAGGGGGCGGGGTGGACTCCCATCAATTGGGAAGTGGAAAAATTAAAGTTTCTTTAAACGCAAGCACGTGATCCATCTGTTTAATATAGACGATCTTTTCGACGTCCTTCAGTTGAAATCAGTCACATCCCTCTCGCGCGCGCGCTTTTCCCTCCCGCGCTAGCTTCCGGGTTTTTTCCCCTTCAAATCCTAGCAACGCTTCTTGGATACGAGCAGGAGGAAACAATAACAACAACAAAATGGAACCTCCAGCGGTAATTTGCAACGCTTTTAACTTTATTCCTGTTGCGAACATTAGGTTTTTGCAGCATTTTGTGTTGTCCGTGTGGATTACACCCTGGGAAACGTGGCTAACGTCAACTTTTAACCGACGCTGGCCGTTGCAACGTTAGCTAACTGATAACCGCTTGGCTGAGTTGTTAGCTTGCTAGCTAATTAACCCTCTGGATAACAGACATTCAAACCAACGTTACTTCTCCTTTAAAACCTAATTGTCAGACATAATATTGCGTTTCCGTCGTTAGTAATGATGGTCGATGACTGGCTATTACTTGGATGTAAGTTGCTAATGTTAGCAATTTGTATACAGAGCGTAGTCATGTCTCTCAGCAAGCTAACTAACCTGTTGCTCATAGCTAACTTTTTGCTATGCTTCTCAACTATATCTGATAAATAAAATAATGTTAAACTCCTCATGGGAAAGTTACTTTTTTAAAGAGGTAAACTAATCAGTGCAATTACAAGAACAACAGCATACTTGTTCAAAAACTGCACTGCAGGATGTGATGAACACAAACAAGCAGGTGTGTTGCAAATACTGCTCATTTGCATAATCAATAATGTCCCATGAAGTGTTTACATTATTTTGTCTGCCATCATATTCAAGCAATTTAGGTTAGTCTCAGGAATGCTTGGGTCGAGTCAATTTTATATATAGCAAAATAACACTATTTCTTCAAATGGCTTTACAATCTGGACACCATAACACACTCTATCCTTTGACCCTTGATTCAAATATTGAAAAAAATAATTACAGTATCCAGATGAGCATCTTCTCCTTGTTATGAAGCTGAGTTTTTAATTGACAGAGGAGTAACCAGTCCCAACATGGAGGAGACTCTTTATACAAAGTAATGGCAGCTGGGAGGGATGCCTTCTTGTTGTGTTCCTTGTGTGACAAATAAGTCAAATAAGTTTGTTATTGAAGGTGCTCTGCTGTTTGAACAACAGGTTGTGGAGGTGGTGTGAGACATTTTACAGGATGAATCACAGTTTGTGCAGCTCCTCTCCACCAACAACTCTAGAGGCTACAGAGTTGTTACCAGCATGTGTTGTTTTAAGCCTCCAGAGAAACTGTTCATAAGCTGTGTTAAAGGGCAAAAGAGGACGGTAATAGCGAGTCACTTTGTTTGGTTATTTGGTTCACAGAGGGAGGCGGCGCCTCCTCAATTGCCAGCAGATGAAGATGCGAGTCAGTCTGTTGGACAAGCATCCTTAAATCAACTGGGAGCTCAGAGTCATAGACGTGCCAGTCGGGACCAGAGGCAGCCCAGGCTGGAAACAGATGGGTGGGAGCTTCAGCGGCGATGGGGGCGCTCTCTACAGCCAGGTACATTGAATAAAACAATACATTTCACCCAATTACTCAAAATACAAACAGTACTTTATGGTATGTACATATTTTTGTCTCTTGGATCTCATGATAATAGGAAGTTGAGGGCAGTGTTTCCTTGCATACAAGTTAATAATATAAGTTTGTAGGATTTATACTGCATTTGTAATTTGTAACTCTGTTTACAATGCCTGTGAGTAACATTCAGGATTTTCGTTATCATCAGAGTTCCAGGACAGTAATCTGTCTCCAGCCCTTTCACTGTTGCCTTCAAACTCTGGAGTGGAAAACAACTTCACTGAATATTCTTTATTCCAACAAAGTGACAACGAATTTGCCCCTTTAAGGTAAAAAAAATGGATTGAAAGACATTTATTGGTTCTGTGGACATACTTTTCTATAACATGTCATTTGATTGTTCCGAAGTTTCTAAATGTATTTATTACTTTTTTTAAAGGGCGTTCCCTGACATTTCCATGGCATCAGAGAGATTTCACATTCCACCCCAGGATCGCACCACTCGGGCCTCTGAGTGTGGTTCACTGTCCCAGCACCCTTTGGCCCAGGCCACCATCCTGTCTGAAGGAGCGAGCAGCTGCTGCTCTCTTTCACAGC
Source organism: Leptoclinus maculatus (assembly GCA_032191485.1). NCBI lineage: Eukaryota > Metazoa > Chordata > Actinopteri > Perciformes > Stichaeidae > Leptoclinus > Leptoclinus maculatus. The sequence goes on along the minus strand of JAVDOI010000003.1, from coordinate 22,758,995 downwards.
ACAGTTTGTCACTAATAAACGAAGACAGACGAGAGGAAACTGTTCACTCCCCACCGACTACCACCACTGACAGTCAGGGAGTACCATCCAGAGATGATGCCAACTTTGAGACGCTAACTGACCCTCCAGATAAGCCAGTAGGAGAGGCTGCTGAAGATGAGACATTCTTTCTGAGTAAGGATATTCCTGCCCAGCTTCTTCTGGAACTCCTTCGGAAAGATATCGGCATGCCAAGCAGCAGTAGTAGTGCTGTTTCCTCCACCTCAGAGACCTCTGTGAAGGCCGCTGCATCTTACACCGAAGAATCTAAAAGCACTAAAGTTTGTAAACCAGCCACTGACCGAAGCATGGTTAGAAGAGAAGGTCCTCCGGGTGAAGCTTCTCTTCCCCAGCAGCAGACACAGCGACCCAACAGAGATTTATACCCTGACCAATCAGGAACATTGTCGTCTGAGGTCTGTAACATCACCATGGGGTCCCGTAGCACTAAACCTGATGACAGCAGTGACGTGTTACACAGAGAGCTGCTGTCTGAGGTAGAGAGGTGCAGCAGCCGTGAAGCTGGATCTAAAAACCAACAGCGGGAAAGTCCTACATCACCCGGTCAGTCTCTCACACCATATCCCACAGGGACGTCTGAAGGCAAGCAGAGTGGGACCAGAACACATTTGGGTGGCCTCCAATGGACAGGAGTGTTTTCAGCAGGAGTCGAACGGGGTCACAGAGAGCAAGAGCTCTGCTTCACAGGGAACCAAACAGGGATTGATGGGTCCTACCTGGGTTTCCTTCCACAGTCTCAGTCCACTCCGGGAGTTTTTAAAGCTCCACCCAAATCTAGTGTCAAGGCTAAATTAGGGCAACTCTCTGCCATAGAATCTAATAAAGATAACTCTTATCAGTCAAACACAGGGATGTCTCCACAGCCAGATGTTCCTACGGCTGGTGTCCATCGCCCAGACAAAGCAAATCAGAGCCAAGAGGAAGCTACCTCGACAAAAGTCCAGTCTCTCCCAAGTCTCAACTATATGCAGAAAGTAGACGCTTGGAGGGCAAATCAGAGTTCAGGCAAGACGTCACTATTTGATAGCTTGGCACTACAAGGAACGAAAGCTCACGATGCAGTATCGGATCCCCTGAATCACACCCTGAGTCAGCAGGTGAGTGCTGTCAATCAGAATGTCACACAGAGCTCCTCCACAGCTCCCTCTGGCTTTCCCACAAGAAGAGGGGAGGCGGTGGGCCGTGCTCCAAGTGACAAAGATAACACCGGGTCTGCAACAAGACCCTCGGCCTCACCCTTTGGCAGGTCACAGTCCCAATCCTCTCCTAGCACCATTGTCATGTCGGTCAGGAAAGATCAGCAGAAACACAGACCTGCAGAAGTAGAGAACAGTCAGATTCAGGATGGTGTCCATCGTCAGCCAAGTGCCACAGGTCAACCTTCGCCTCGCATGAGCCTCGGCCATTTCAGTGATGTGTCAGATTTGACACTCTCGAGTTCCCAAGATAGTTACAACAGTGGAATTAAATTGGGAACTTCCATCGGAGCGTCTTCTGTTGTCAGCCTGGAGGTGGATAACTACGCGCCGTACTGGACTACGCCACCACCTCTGTCCAGACCACGAGAGCTCAACATTGAAGAGAGAATTCCGGTAATTGAAAAACTGAACATCCTGATAAACAAGCATCTCGTAAAAATATATTTAAATATGTTTAAGACTGGAAACTTATATAGTTGTTCATGCAAATACAGTTTCAGTGAAGAATAATGTCAAAGATTTAGCAGTTAATATTCAGTGTGCACTATGTGGAGAATTTGGGTAGAACATGTAGATTTGTAGACCTGATTCTGATACGTTCTGTACTTCTTTTCTTGCAGTTGTATCTGCGTAACCTGGGTATCGACCAGTCTCCCTCAACAATTTTAACTCCATTCGCACCCAGAGGGCCAATCAGAGAGCCCGAATTCTCCCCCACTGATCTCTGTACAACTCAGGGATCAGTTGGAACGCCAACCAAGAGCACCCAAACCTCTGAAGGTACTTTTGCAACAAACATTCTAAAGAGAAAACATTTAACTTGTACTGTATTTGAAGTGTGGCCATAAAAATCTGACCAGTCCAAATCCAAATTTCATGTTTTCCACTTAAAAGATAAATGGATAAATGCACTAACTGTTAATTGGTAAATGTACTTTTCCCCATATGAAGCAATATGGTTTAAAAAAAACCTCTCCTCTTGTATTTTCAGGTGGCAGTCCCCATAAAGGACAGTTTTCAAGGTCCAGCATTCTGTCAGTGGACTCCAGTATATCCATACCGCTGAGCCTGGACAGTCTTGGTCCAGGTGTATCTGTCCCAGACTGGACCAGGCGGGCTTCTCCTCCTTCAGATATAGAAGCTATTCAGAGTGAACGCAGACTGGCACCCTCCTCCCTGCCTGATGAAGACTCTTATCCTTCCACCCAGCGACAGCACATGGACAGCAGCTTAACCAGCAGCCAGAATACCATCCAGCTAGGAGACAGGGTTGACTCTGACCTCTCGTTAGCTACCGAGGCTAGGTGTGGGGATAGAGTCTTGGAGTCTCCTTTGCAATCGAGCCATAATTTGGAGCAAAATGCTGAACTTTCTATTGTTAGCTCCACGGCCTTGTTGGAGATCCGTAAACTCCTCTCTCAGGCGGAGAACGCGTTATCTGCTGGGTCTTCTGAGGCTTCCTCAGCCTCCCCTGCAAGGTCCCGTCTGCTCTCTGATGATGACATCTTCCTCTCACTGAGGAAGAAGACCAGAGGGCTCCAGGACTCCTCCTCCTCTGTCACTGAGGACCCCAGACCTCACCCCTCTCTACTGTGGGCCAGGTCCTCATCCGACTCCATGCTGACCTCAGAGAAACTGAGAGAAGGCTCCATTGGTCAAGAGAGTATGGCTTCATTGGGGCAACCTAATAATTCATCCACACAAGCTCTTGTGACTGCACCGGCAGTAGGTGCATACAGAAGACCACAGGATGGCACTGTTGGTAGAGGTTCAGGGCCGCCCGTTGTCCTCTCCCAATCAGCCCGGCGGGCAGAGCCCGAGGGCTGCAGTGCTGCTCCCCCTGACAACACACTCCCACCACAGCCACCAGTCGCCACGACTCCACCAGTTCTGAGCACACAACAGCTCACGTCTACTCCTGCAGACACAGAGGAGGAAAAACAGACTTCTCTGGAAGGTTCTGTACAGAGCAGCCCCTCCTCGCCCACCTTCGAGGACACCGATCAGGGCGTGATGAGTGATGGGAGCAGTAAGAGCTCGCTGGCAATCAGAGTGGCCAAGTTACTGCAGAGTGAATCTCCGGCTACGATGGCGTCCAGTACACCCAGCGTCACTGACCAAGAGGAGAGCAAAGCCAGAGGTACGAGGATTCACACTTTGTTGACACATTTTACACTTTAAACATCCAGATAAACGTTTCAAACAAATCATCTGCACGAGCATAACAGTTTGCATGTTGCAGAGTGGATTAAGCTGAAGATATCAGGACAGCAGTGTGAGACTCTGGAGTTGGACAAAGAAGACAGAAAGAGGATTGAAGAGATCAAGAGAGAGCTGCTGTTAAAACACCCCGTGAAGGTAAAGCACTGATGAAGAGCTCTTTATCGTTCCACAATCTCATAGCAATCAGTCTCATCATTCATAAAGTTCTGTAAACTAACAATAACTAACGTTCATTTTCTCATGCATTTCCCTTTTAAATCTTTTGAATATTGACAATCTGTGGACAGTGCACGTCTCATGCTAAAGGTAACTTGTGTGGCAGGCATGTTGTGTCTTTTGACTTTTGGAAACATTAATTTAAAATGTTTCCAGTGACATGTTGCAGTGCAAAAGGTTTTTCTTTTGATGTTTGCAGCTCATGAATGAGTTCACAGGACAACATAAACTAGGACCCTGCTTGGTCTCACGGTTCTTGTTTTCTTCTCCTCTCAGAGTCTGGAGAGCACAGATACAGAGAGCAGTGCAGCCTCCAGTGTTAGAGGCCTAAAGGGGCAGGATCCAGCTCAGCAAGCAGAGACACTCGCTCCTCTGGGTGACGCTAACAACCAGCCATCCCAGACGCTGCAGGGCCCCCGCATAGAGCTCTCTGGCTCCAGTGTGCAGCTTCAAAACCCTCTTCGCCCGGATCTAGAGGCTCAGATACGTGAGATCGCAGCCAGAGAAGGGGTAATCCTCGCTAGGACAAACCCTCAGCCTCTCACATCTATCACCATCGACACCCGCAGGCGCTCCACCTCCCCCTCTCCATCTACGTCACCTGCGTCTCCCCTCTGTCCAGAGCCAGAGCCGCTCCACCTGGCCGAGCTCGCCACGGGAGCTGTCGAACACCCTAAAGTTAACAGGGTGCTTCTCCTTTCCACGGATGAAGAAGATGAGGCAGCCAGGGAGCCGGTCTTTGAACCAAGCAGTAGCCTGACTCCTCTGTCAGCACCAGGGAATCAGAAGAGACAAGACACCGTGGGAGGCCAGCTGGAAGACTCTCCCCCCTCACTGGGTTTAGGTAGAGAGGACGTGAACACTGAATACGACAACACACAGTCTTTCAGACGAGATGACGAGTTATCCGTCCAGAGCAGCTCTGTTTCTGGTGTTAGTCATGAAGCTGAACAGGCCACAGGTTCATCCGCACCTGAACCCTCAGCCGGGACAGGTCACGGCTCACATGTCCATCTCACTCTGTCCCCCAAAGCCACTGATCACAGCTCGGCCACCGCTGTCCACTCCAGTCACGTTGACGCCGTTACAGAGCTGCCACGTAAAGAATTCGTCCCCCTCAGACACTCGTCTTCTGCTGCCAGCAGTCCGGACGAAGGTGTCGGTTTGTCCAGTCCACCAGAGTGGTACGACACCAGAGAGCCAGTAAGACAGCGGCTGCCTGAAAGAGCCGAAAGGTCCACCATGTTCAAAACCGCTGATCCTCCGGGACGGATGACCTCCACATCTACACAATGCTTTACACCGTGTCACAGAGTTGTTGTGTCACCAAGACCGTTCACTGCTGAAACACCAGGTAGGCTTGTTATGAAATGTACAGTGTAGATACTTCTCTCTAGGTTTTCTGTGGTTGGTAAAGTACAGATTGTATGTTCTTTCTCACCTCTCCTCTTACAGCAGTGCCTGTTCTGTTACCTTATAAACCTCGTGGAAGTGAGGAGCTTTTCTACGTCCCTCAAACAGAAGCTGACGTCTCCTCTGACACCACCATGGAGAGCTCTCACACAGGTACACGCGTCTCAAATATAGGAGATCACACAGAACATCGGTTGCATTTCACTCCATTACTGACTAAAAGTGTGGGTCTTACAGGTAAAACATGAGGCTAATGTTGTCTGATAGAGGAGTTAAGTGAGGGGACTGACACTCAACTGTGAGGGAGTGAATAATGTATGTACAAATATATAGGTATAGGTATAATAGGTAAGAAAAAGCATGAACCAATGAACCACAAGCTTGTGTCAAATGAATTGCTTTTGAGAAATAACCCGACTGATTCTTGCATCTTGCAGCAAACTGAACTCGTATTAAATAATAAAGAAGATTTAATGAAATTAGATTGTTAAATCCAGAGAATTACACTGTTAAATGAGGAGGCTCTGCTCTCTTTTCCCCAGTGCCTGTATGGGGAGCAGCTGGTCTATTGTAACATACACCGGGCAGAGCATTCATTATTCATGTTCAGGGGCTGAGTGAGACAAAGGCAGAGCAGGGGCCCCTCGGAGAGACGGAGGGAGAGAGGGGACAGCAGACTCCTTATCTTTAAACATCTTCTGTTCATTGCTAGCTGGAAAGAAAAAAAGGAAGAATTTTGGTGACTTTTCCTGCAGCGTTCTTCATGTAGATCTCGTTACAGTAGCACCGCGATGTAAAAGGCCACTTTTGAATTCTGCCCAGGCTCAGACGACGCCGTGCCCCCCCGCTTCAGCAGCGAGGTCCTCGGACACAGAGACGCCGGGTTGGACCGCGGAGTCACCATCAGACACTCGGAGGGCATCTACAGCAAGAGGCTGAAAACAGCCACCGGCAGAATGCACGAGCCGGGACACAGAGGTGAGCTGAAGATACAGGACGCATACTCATTAAGATCTATTGTGTTACAGGCATCCGTGAAACGAGCATCATCTGTCGATGAATTGCAAAAAAAACAACCAATCATTAATTGTTAATTTGTTCACTCTGGTTCCAAATGTAAATGTTACTTCTGTGTGCTTTTGCTTACACAGCGTTGTTTGTCTGTATGTTTGTTGGTACATAAGGCAAAGAGTGATACATTCATTATTTAGAAAAGTGAATGTTATCTCGCTCTCTCCTCACAGGTGCGTCTGTATCAACAGATGGAACCTCACGAACAGCTGCGTCTCAACCTCCAAACCCGTCTTCTCGGGGATCGGTTGCCTTTTCCAGATTGCCTTTATCGAGCAACCAGGAAGTCTCAAAGAGAAACCAGGGGACCAGCCCAGTTCAGTTCCCGAGCTATGATCCACCAGAGCGAAGCCGTGTGAGATTTCAGCCACTTCATGTGGACTACGACAAGGCGGGCCATCACCTGGACCAAAGCTCCGTCCCCACGGCGGGAGGGGAGCGAGACCAGGAGAGGAGGGACCCTCACCTCCCTCACCCCGCTGCCCGGCAGAGCAGCAGCACTCTGGACCAGCTGTGGGAGAGGTTCTGTGATCAGTGGAGCCTGGAGGAGTCCCGACCGACCAGCGACAGAGAGGCCTCACTACTTGAGCGGCTAGAACGCCTGTCCCGTCTCATTCATAGCACCAGGGAGACAAACATGTCAGGACTACAAGAAGAAAAGCCAGGGAGGAGGGGGGAGGATGTAGGCTGTGAGGCCAGAGGAATGGAGAGGAACGTCAGAGGAGGTAGAAAGCTCCACGGTGAACCTCCCGTCCCTCTTCAGGCCCGGACGCAGAGACTTCAGGAGGAAACGTCTCAACCTACAGACGAGGACAGCCGTGACTCCTTCACCTCCGGCTCCTCCCAGAGTCAGCACCTCTGTCCCGCGGACAGAGACGAGTCGGAGACCTTGTCCACCGTCTCCGGCTCCGTGTCCACCGTGGACACGGCGCGGCTGGTCCGAGCCTTCGGCGCCCACCGAGTCCAGCGCCTGATACCGAGCTCCGGCCTCGGTAAACTGTACAGCACCATCAACAAGCAGAAAGAAGGGCGGGAACAGAGGAGAGGACGACACAAAGAGCCACCTCACCTCCTCACACTGTCAGAGGCCACGGATGAATCCACAGTAAGGACATCTGCATCTAATCGGACCAAAGGAACCGAAACGTCATTTTAAAGTCTTGTGACTGTAGAATTGCAGGTTGCATTGTTGCAGAGATGTTTTCTGTTTAAGTGTCCCAGAAACTGAAGCGATCATTTATTATTCACACTGTGTCGTTTCCTGCGGTGGCAACATGTCAACATGTGTTCTGTGAAATAGTTCTATGAATACAGTGAATATAGTGGCTTATCATCTCAGGTATTGAACCGATCTAAATGTTTGTCATTTCATCGGCCTTCAGGTTGCTGCTGATTCTACAACATCAACCAGCACTGACTACCTACCGTCTCACCGCGGCCCCACCGGGACTCTGGCAGCCAAGAAGGCTGTTAAACTGGTCAGCAGAGGCGTCCAGGCCGGTCAGTGCAGCAGGAGTCACTCAAGTGTTTGCTAACGTGACTTGTATAGTTCTTAGAGAGATCATCACATGATATTTCTGTTTATGATAAATCAGTCACCAATAGAGAGGAGCAAAATACATTTGTGTTAAAATGTCACTTATTATTATTGTATTATTATTACACCGGATATTGTTAAAAGAGTATTTGAAGAACAAAACACTTTTAGAGTCGTCCACTAAGAAAATATCCCAAACGTACCAACAGAGTCTTGAAGCTTTATTTTCTAAGCGCCACATTTGTGTCGGTTGTCCCGTCACGTTTAATTAACAACTCATTCTTTATTCAGTTCATCACATTCACACTAATCATTCGGACTCTGGACTCGACGGGTCTGAGCTACAGAAACCTTGATAGGACTGACTCATTAGCCTGAGGACGTTAAGGCTACAAACAACCCATAATGCAACTCTCCATTCTAAAACTTCTACGGATTTTATATTTTTAAAGTTGCAATGAAAGTGATTCTTTAAAGATTCTTCACTGTTGTCTTCCTCAGGTGACCACCTGGAGCTCGTCGATAACGGGACTCGACGCCACACAAGAGATGTTGGGACCACATTCCCTTCGCCTGGTGAAGCCAGAACGTCTCGTCAGATCCCCTCTTCCTCGTCCAGCTTAGAGAGAGGAAGAGGAGGGAAGAGGAGCCCCTCTAAGAGTCAGGGGTCACAAAAACAGAGAAAGAGCAAGAGAAGCCCACCAAAGAGCCTCCCTGAAGGTACGTCAGACTACAGATTTGGTGTCTGTGCTCTCAAATGTAAACAGTGAAACTAAATCCTTTTATTGATTCGTCCTTTCCAGGTGTTTCATGGTTCATCCCCGCTGAAGACCTGAGGTCAGAGGCGAGGAAGGAGAACCGGCCAGAGGAGGAGGAGTCGACGTGGAGGCCGAGCACCGCCTGGTTTCAACCGCACAGCAGAATGAATCCCTGGAGAGAACCGCTGAGTCAGAGACAAGTCCACGAGCACCGACACGAACACGTGGAACCCGATTTAGACCCAAGACCCAAACCGATGTCCTCGGGTCTGACTCGTATCTCTCTTCAGGTTAGTTTGTCCTTTTCTTCACAGAACATCGCCGAACAGGCTCCAGTTTAGACCGAATGTTTGTGTAGACGGATCACAGAGAAGCTGTGATTACAACACACAGAGAGAGTCATCGCTCCACTACGTCTTTACAGAGACAACAGCTGTTGCTGCCATATTAATGCTCTGAATATCAAACAGAACCTTTAAATATATAAACAAAGTGAAAGAAACACATTTGTAGGTATTAGTTATTAACCGCTGAACAGTCAAAAACAAACCGCTTGTTGCTGAGTTCGTCACTTCTTCAGAACTGAACTGAGCGTTCATGTGAAACAACCTGAACTTCTAACTTTGTTGAAAACTGTTGATGCAGAACAACGTCACTCAAAGGAAGAAGCTGATTGATCGTTAAGATAAACTGTCAGGAGTCCGGTTATGATTTAGATTTAACATTTTTAAATCTCTTTATTATTGATCCTCTTCCATCCTGCAGGAGGCTCTGGAGATGCGTCGTCCAGAGTTCATCTCTCAGTCCAGGCGGAGGGTGAAGAGCTTGGCTCTGCAGGTGGAGGACAGGAAGCTACGGGAAGTCTTCAGCAGAGGGAGAGACGGAGGACCGGGGAGGTTCCAGAAGCCTGCAGGTAACCGACGACAAACACCGGATACTTCAGCTCTCTGCTTCTAGTGTACGGAGTCCCTGAACTGATTACTTCTTCTGTTGTCTGTGTTAAGGCACCGCTCTGCTCAGGAGGGCTGTGCCCAGAAAAGAGATGATACAGAGATCCAAACAGTAAGCTTTCCATTTGTTTTGAATACGGAAAATAATAAGTGATTTATTATTCTAAAGAAGAATAGTACGAATACTTTGTAGCAATTCTTAAGACAATCTAGGGTGATTTATTACCACATGCATAAAAATAATTCTGATCATCACTGGTACAACTGGTGCTGCAGTACTTTAGTTTAACTCAGATGTTGCAGAATATATTTGTCTCTTTCTAACTTTTTGTCTCTTCACCAGGATGTATGAGACTCTTCCGGAGGTGCAGCGGCGGAGAGAGGAGGAAAGAAGAATAGCAGAGTATCGATCCTACCGGCTGAACGCTCAACTCTATAACAAGGTACAACACAACAAACCGCTGCTCTCATTCACAAACCTACAATAAATCATCTGACACATTTTCCTTAAAAGCTGGTTTCTGTTTTCCTGTCTTTCAGAGAATCACTAACCATGTCCTGGGCAGAAGGGCAGTGATCCAACACACCAGAGAACCTCTTTACTGCAGAAGAAGAACAGCGTGGCAGTGATCCAACACACCAGAGAACCTCTTTACTGCAGAAGAAGAACAGCGTGGCAGTGATCCAACACACCAGAGAACCTCTTTACTGCAGAAGAAGAACAGCGTGGCAGTGATCCAACACACCAGTGAACCTCTTTACTGCAGAAGAAGAACAGCGTGGCAGTGATCCAACACACCAGAGAACCTCTTTACTGCAGAAGAAGAACAGCGAGGCAGTGATCCAACACACCAGTGAACCTCTTTACTGCAGAAGAAGAACAGCGTGGCAGTGATCCAACACACCAGTGAACCTCTTTACTGCAGAAGAAGAACAGCGTGGCAGTGATCCAACACACCAGAGAACCTCTTTACTGCAGAAGAAGAACAGCGTGGCAGTGATCCAACACACCAGAGAACCTCTTTACTGCAGAAGAAGAACAGCGTGGCAGTGATCCAACACACCACTGAACCTCTTTACTGCAGAAGAAGAACAGCGAGGCAGTGATCCAACACACCACTGAACCTCTTTACTGCAGAAGAAGAACAGCGAGGCAGTGATCCAACACACCAGAGAACCTCTTTACTGCAGAAGAAGAACAGCGTGGCAGTGATCCAACACACCAGAGAACCTCTTTACTGCAGAAGAAGAACAGCGTGGCAGTGATCCAACACACCACTGAACCTCTTTACTGCAGAAGAAGAACAGCGAGGCAGTGATCCAACACACCACTGAACCTCTTTACTGCAGAAGAAGAACAGCGTGGCAGTGATCCAACACACCACTGAACCTCTTTACTGCAGAAGAAGAACAGCGTGGCAGTGATCCAACACACCAGAGAACCTCTTTACTGCAGAAGAAGAACAGCGAGGCAGTGATCCAACACACCACTGAACCTCTTTACTGCAGATTAAATCAGTGATGTGAAAACGTTTTTACACTTTTTTATAACAAAACTTAAAAAATACTTTTTATTTATTTGCGACCAATTTGTTTTAGTTGACATTTGAAATATTAAGTAGAATCATTGGATAAATATTTTTACCTTTTTCTACTTACAGACCAGTGGAATGTTTTTAATCCGTTAAAACTTGAAAATGTGTTTTAATGTAAAAAATAAACCAGATTCTTTTTAACATTTTTCCTAAATTACTCGTTTTGAATGAAGACAGTGACGGCTGACAGAGACTTTGGCTTTAATGTCTTTATTGATCGGTTATCGGTTGTGCAAGAGCAGGAAGCCACACGAGGGAAACGGTCAGACGAGTTAGACAAGCTGCTGAATCAGCACATCACAGATAAATAAATATATATTCTTCCCTCTTAAGCTACAGTTATGTAGATGCCCATTCATTAAATTATTATAAAATAAAACTTCAAGTTAAGACAATACTGTGTAAACATAGTCTAACAAATCAATAAAACAATTAGCATGGATTAATAAACTAAACTTCTTAAAATCAGCCGTGGTGAAGACAAACATTGGTCTGAACACATGAAACGTAAGGCGGTGAGCGCTCGTCACCACAAGGCTCTCTGCAGGTTTGAGGCTCGGACGACGTTTGAAACAGCAGAACAAACAGAAACACACGTCTGGCTCTTTGTGATTCAGTAACGTTACCAAGACAACCAGCGTGTCCTTTATACCCAGCATGTGGAAGTAGACGCCAACAACTTCCTGTAATAAATACTAAATAATTCAAACCATAGAACGCTTCATTTGAGTTTTTAAATAAAACAAATCATTTTGTCCGTTTCACACAGTAACTCCCTCGAGGTTCATCACGTGTTCATCACGTGTTCATCACATGTTCCTTCTGTTCTGTTTAATCAAACCACAGAGCAAAGTCCTGAACCCTCCACACAGTTGACTTCATTTTGTCATTAAATCAGTGAAATAAAGTTCTCTGAGTAGAGCGAATGTGCAGCATTTCGTTCTGTGGTTTCATCGCTCAGGATTTAAATATGTGCAAAAAAGTCTCTTTTGATCAAACCGCAGTAAAATATCCACGACTTTAAAATGGACAAATCATTTCTACGTCACATCCTTCTTTCCCTTTAGACAGTGACGTTATAAGAATGGAGCACACAACAGTAACACAGTCATGATCCCTCTGATACTGTGTCGCGTTAACAGAAACGTAGAAACATGAACCACGATGTGAAGGTTCCACATCGGGTCAAAGAGGAGCTTCATACACATTCTACACAATCTGAATCTGGGCAGCATGCAGCAGCTACAAGTATCTACGTCGTTAATGTACAGTATTCAGGGCTGTAGTTGAGTAACGAGTCGAATGCCTGAATGTTTCCATCATTGGGAAGTTTTACAAGAAAGAAAATCTCATTTGTGATGTTGATAGTTTAACTCTTTGGACGTGTTTACCACTAAAGTAATGTGCTTTTTTTCCTGATCTTATTTTTTGAAATGAACAACTGTAGTTAGGCCTACAGTTAGTGATTATAACAATTCATCTTCAGATTGAAATGTTCCACTTCAACAGTCTTGAGTGAGCAGCATCTTCAGTTTAGTGTTTATAAAAGACAAAGAAAAGCAGCAAATCCTTACATTAGGGGGCCGTTATCATCGAATGATTGGAAACTTTGAGTAAAACTACAGCCCTGACCGCCACAGATCAACTTGCATTACAAAGAAGATCATTTCCTGCAGGTTGTAATCTCTCCTGGTGTGACTGGAGTGGACACCAGGCTGCCAAGCTGTTGTGTTGTGTTGGTGCAGCAGGCAGGATCTCAGGTGACGTTTAGGTCTGCAGCAGACTGTGAACTCTCTGCAGCTGAGACTGGGACAGGACGAGGCGATGGACCTGCTCCTGGCCGCGGTTACACGGCACCATGACCCGGCCCACCAGCACCGTGTCGCCCTGCTTCTCCTCCTTCGCCTAAACACAAGAAAAGGGTTCAACGCGGTGGATCGTGGTAAGATCCTTTTCACTTCTGCTTTCTTAATAAAAGAAAAACAAGCTGAAGGACAGCAGGCAGGGAGACAGTAGATACTTGATAACACGTGTTGAACAGCTGCATCTGAAGCTCTGACCTTAACAAACAAGGTTGAAGGGAACGTCGCAAAATCAGACGAGACTCTCGCTCCAGGTTGCTGGTGGACGACGTGCTCGGCGACTTCGTCCTGACCGAGTGGAGAGGAAAGAGGAGGAATGAGGACGTTTGTTACTGAATCAGCCTGGAAGGTATTTGAAAGGCCTGCTTACCTTCAGTCTGCCCAGAGTGTTGCTGAGGGACTGTAATCTAGCCGTCTGCTCCAGCAGCTGAGCACCAGGAGTCACTGCAGCACAAACAAGAACACACCTGTCACTCATTCAGGGATCAATATGAATATAGAGTCATGTGATCGTGTCCCATAGGACATGCTAAAGTCATAGTATGTCAACAAAGTCATGAAAATTCATAGTAAAGTTTGCCATAAAAAGTATAGTATTTCATGAAAAGTCATAGTATTGTATTGTATATAGTATTGTATTGTATAAAAACACATTTGCATACCCGGAGATTTCCCAGTGATGTCCACCACTTTGACGTTGGCGCTCATTTGCAGCAGAGTATCCAGGAGCTGGTCGGTCTTGCGGTAGAGGGCGCTGGAGAGCACTACAGGACGACCTCCGTCTCTGGAAGGAAGTTTGGTCACATGAAGAGGAGGAAGAGAGGCGAGCTGAGCGCGCATCTTCTCCGCCTGCAAGAAGAAAACAGGGGCACAAAAAACCCAAATGTGACCAGCAGCAAAACGGATCAAGCAGAATGTGACTGATTTTAAATGTTCAACACTCATGTTAGAGGACAATTTGAAGACAAAAACTGCAGTCGTTGTAGTTGTTTATGACTGATTTTGTTATTGAGAAATAGATAATTTTGCTCTGTGTACAAACTAGTCTACACGACATTTATGCTATGACGACCACACCCTCATGATGAAGTACAGAAGAGTCTGTGAGATGATGAGACGGTGGAGAGATGATTCGTACCTTCAGTCTGTTGTTGTCGTTCTTCAGGTGTTTGATGCAGAGTCTCTGAGCATCGATCTGCTGAGTCAGCAGAGGAGAGTCGATCACCTGGACACCCGAACCGGCACCGGGCACCACGTTGGCTGCTGGAGTGACAGAGCAGGTGCACGTGATGAACACCGGACTGAACCCAAACCTTCATCCAGCCACCTTTATAATCTCAGGTTAAATGAAAAACAAAGTCCAACTCTTCACGTGCAAACAAACTAAGGATTTGTTTACAGCTGCAACATCTCAATGTTGGATTGTAGCACAGAGGTGGAAAGTGAATTCATTATTCTGGTCCTCGACATGTCAGAGTTAAACATTCATCTGACAGCTGCTGCTGTTGTGTCAAACCGTCGTCATTCTCTTTTTCTTCTCACGTAGAATTATCAAATATTACAGCCGAAGATAATGTTCAACTGAACAACTTGACATCGGAGTATCAAACAGAGCAACTAAATATGTATTAACACCATGCAAGTAGATGATGTACATGCCAGAGGATGCAGATTAATGTATTTCAAATTGATGGATAATCTACAGTAACAATCACACTTTTAGTTTGCAAGACAAAAACATTTTATAAAAATATACAAATATTTAAGACTTCTGTAAATCAACTTTTCATGACCTGCAGAAACCATAAATACAAGATGGACGTAACATCTCACAGCCTTCAAACCATGCACAGTTAAAACATTTCATTCTTTTATAAAGAAACATGCAGGATCAGATACCTGTTTGATCTTCTGCAGAAGGTAACGTAAGAGATTAAGAAGAACAAGTCGTGTAAAGACAGAGAGGAGGTCAGAGAGGTCAGAATTATGTTGCAAAAACTTCTCAGGATCGATTTTTAGTCTGTTAAATGATGTTGATTGCTAAATCAACACTGATGTAGGATGTGTAGTATCGTGGTAAGTGTACACGTCATGTAGTTCTCCTGCCGCTCACCTCCTGACACTCCCGTGACGATGGAAGCGATTCCTGACGGGCCGGTTCCTCGGAGCCCGTCGACGGTCGTCTTCGATTGGCTGTTGATTCGCTGCTTCAGCTCGGCCTTCTCCGACTCCAGCTGGTCGATGTCGGCCTGCAGAGCGTCCATCGTCTCCTCAAACTCCCTGCGGAGAGGAGGACAACATCGCACAGCTGTAGACATCTGTTACAGAACACGACTTCCTGTCCGAGTCTGCAGCCGTTGGTTCTTACTTTTCCTTCTTCTTCAGCAGAGTCTGGGCCTCGTCCAGTCGAGTCTGAATCTTTTCGACGCGTTCGTCTGCGTCTTTGGACGAGCTGTCCAGCTTCTTCTCCAGCAGACTGAGACGGACACTCGCCTCGCTCAGCTCCTCTCCCTGAACACACAAACAGCTTTCAGGCAAGAAACATGTTGACATTTTGTTGATTAATCAGGAAAAATGAACTCTAAAATGAAAACTTCTTGGTTCGATCATAATTGCAAAAACTGAATCTAAGCTAAATAAAAAGTGCACCAGAGTCGATGTGTTTTGTCTGCTGATGTTTCGGAGTAGTTACCCACCTTGATCTTGAGAGACTTCTTCAGCTCTTTGATGACCGTCTCTCTGTCCTCCAGCTTCATGCCGAGACCTTCGGCGTCGGTGATTTCAGCTCGAAGAGCCGCCGCTCGCAGATCCACAGGTGGAGGGTTCTGATAGATGAACAAGAGCACAACGTCACAGCTGAAACATTTTGATCTCGTGTCAAAACCAAAACCTGCTGCGTCCACGTCGAGGAGAGACATCGTGACATCTTCAGAGCTGAACAGCAGCGTACAGAGCTTGCTCTCGACACTGAATCACCTTGCTTTGAGGCCTCTCGGAGTCGTATTCTCCCTCCTGCATGGCGGTGGCCATCTTGTTCATGGTTGCGATGACCATGCCACAGGACTGCCGCAGACACTCGTAGGGGTTGGCGCCCTGGGATCCATAAATCTGAAAACGACGGTATGCTCGTCAATAACCGGAGTCTGATCCTTTGGATGTATCTCTGCTGGTCAGGGTTGCCTTGTTTCCAAAGCAGATCATCTGAAGTACTGTGTATTACCTGCTCTCCTGCCTTGAACGCCACATCCTCCAGTTTGACGGCTGACAGCCCTTCCTGTTCACCAAGAGGCGACATCATCTGAGCTCCAGCTGCCGCCACTTCCTGCAACACCGCCACCACCCAGGTCAGGTGTTTCCTGCAGTCCGAGAGGGTGTCGCACACCTGCAGTCCAAAGTTGAGAGCTGCCGGGATGCCCGGCGCGTCGGTTCCCGGCATCCTGCGGCGAATCTTCTTGCAGAACTGTCGGATGTCGCTGCAGGACGTCTCCAGGTCCTTCAGCAGCACGGCGAGGTCGGCCTTCTCCTGACCCGCGTGCAGGAACGCCCGCAGACGACCAACCTCCACCGCCATGCAGTCCAAGGCACTCTGGGTAAACTGCACGTGGACACAACAGGTAGGATGTTAAACTGGTGGAGACACCTCTGTTCAAGCCGCTAAATACACAGCCATCATGTCAGAAATGTGACGTAAACAGACGGAGGAATCGGTTCTATTTTTTACAGCGTACAGATTCCTCTCAGGCTGTCGGTGACGTTGGTACTCACTCTGATGTGATCAGCCAGCTGCATGGTGCAGTCCTCGTTCTGATCGGCCAGGTGGATGCTGTACAGGTGCTGAGAAAGGAGTCATTTAGTAGATGAGAGTAAGTTCACATACTGAAAAACACATCTCATGTTATCATAAACACATCACCACTGGCATTGTGATGTTCTGTGTGTGTGTGTGTGTGTGTGTGAGTGAGTGAGTGAGTGAGTGAGTGAGTGAGTGAGTGAGTGAGTGAGTGAGTGAGTGAGTGAGTGAGTGAGTGAGTGAGTGAGTGAGTGAGTGAGTGTGTGAGTGAGTGAGTGAGTGAGTGAGTGAGTGAGTGAGTGAGTGAGTGAGTGAGTGAGTGAGTGAGTGAGTGAGTGAGTGTGTGTGTGTGTGTGTGAGTGAGTGAGTGAGTGAGTGAGTGAGTGAGTGAGTGAGTGAGTGAGTGAGTGAGTGAGTGAGTGAGTGAGTGAGTGAGTGAGTGTGTGTGTGTGTGAGTGAGTGAGTGAGTGAGTGAGTGAGTGAGTGTGAGTGAGTGAGTGAGTGAGTGAGTGTGTGTGTGTGTGTGTGTGTGTGTGTGCACCTGATAGTATTTAATGGCCTTGGTGAGCGGCTCCACGTTGACCGTCTCGTCCAGCTGGTCTTTGTGCAGAAGGTCGATGAGGAAATCCAGAGAACGTTCGTGGACGGTCATCTCCGGGTACAGAGAGCCGATCTTCTTATAGACATCCACACTGCACTGATCCAGAGCCCTGACACACACACACACACACACACACACACACACACACACACACAAGATAAAGTTCCACTCTACAAATGTGTGTGTGCAGAATCACACAAACAAAGTGCACAGAAGGAGAGCGGTTTCCCTCTGAGATCCAATTGAGTTTACAGATTTTGATTAAATGCAAACGAGACGAGCTTGTCAGCCGTCTGTCGGTGCTCCTCTCCTGCTGTGCATATCTTTGTTGTAGGTGAAACTTACTGCTCGTATTTGTGCAGCGTGGCCTGCAGCAGACTCAACGAGTAGACCAAACCGCCAGCGAAGCTCAGCTGCTCCCCGACGGCTCCCTTCAGCCCGGCTCGATCCACACAGTTCTCGTTCAGGTCAAACTTCTCCTGGGCCTGTTTGCTGATCAGCTCGGCCTGCAGACACAAACGAGGTACATTTAATCCACATCTCAGTTTGACATTTGTTCTTTCGGTGAAATCAAGGAGGACTCTGTGTGGCGCTCACCTTGCAGATGAGTCTGGGCATGAGCAGCAGCACCAGGATGCAGTCGTGGTCTCCGCCATGACGAAGGAAGGACTCGGGCATGAAGGAGGTCAGAAGAGAAACCTGTCTGTTGGCCTGACCCACCTCCATCTTCCTCAGCTCCATCTCGATCGCCTAAACACACACACACAACGTAGAACTAATATATATCACAAAACGTTTAAACTTTCAAACCTCTAAACTCACAGAGAACCAGAAGAAAGCTTTAAAAGGACATTCAGGTTGACACTGAACCACATTAAACGTTCTTCATTCAGACCAAACAGCTCGTATTGACCTTGGCGTAGGCCTTCGTCTCTGCAAACTTAATCTTGAAGTCAAACATCTCAGCCGGCGGCTGCTGCTGCAGCTCTGCTGAGGCTTCCTGCTGGCTGGTCAGCTCTCTGTTCACCTCCTGCAGCAAACACAAAGGAGGAAGATCACCAAACAGAAACAACACGTATGAGCTAAACCCCGCGCTGCGTGTTAACCGCGTCCGTACCTGCAGATGAGCTGTGAGCTCGCGGTATTTCTTGATGGTCTGCTGGTAATCGGCGACGGTCTCCTGCGCGGCCTCGACGTGTTTCTCGGACTCTCGGACCTTCGCGGTGCCGAGGTCCAACATCTCCCTCAGCTCCAGCTCCGTCTCTCTGGCGTTCTCCTGCAGCTCGTCGTTCATCTCGTTTATAGCTTCCTGAGCGGCGGAGACAACAAACCAGGGTCAGTCCCTCACTGGAATCATAATAATCATATAAATATAAACTGTATCAACTCATTCACATGTTCCAGTCTTTGTTCTGTCGAGCTTCATCATGTTCAAGCCAACATTTCCAAGGTTGGCTTGAACCATTTGTTTCCGACCGAGGTCAATGGATAAAATACTATTTGGTACTATTAGTACCTAAAAGATGTGTCCTTCATATTTAGACCATAGTTACAGTAACTGAACACCAGAGGGCAGCACATGAATGACTTTGTCTCATATCAATGAGGAGATGAGTCAGCAGACTGTTTCACCTCCTGTAGTCACATTAATACACACAGAGATGCACCGGACTCTTGTCATTCGTGTTGTATTATTTAAATGAACAAACAGAATCACGTTAGCTCGTCTCTCATATTTAAGTTCATTTAAACTCAATGAACTGATGGTTTTCACTCACCAGGTCGGTGACCGTCTCTCTCATCTCCCGGACTTTCTCCTCCAGGTCCAGGTTCCTCTCTGTCAGCATCTCCACCATCTCCTCCGCCCCCAAGGCTGCATCCACCTGAGACGAAGCACCACATCATCATCATCTTCATCATCCTCCTGCAGACTGATTTATGTCACTGCAGCAGCTCAGAGGCACCGACCTGTTCTTTGAGCTCGTCGATGGTCTTTTCTGCCACCGTCATCTCCTCCTGCAGCTTTTCCTTCTGGCTCCTCTGAGTGTCCAGCTCCACGTTCTTCTTCTCCATCTGCTTCTGCAGCTTCACGTGTTCCTGCTTCTCCGACAACGACAGGTCACGCATCCTGAAACACAGAGACAACAGACCAATGAGAGACCTGGATGAAGAAGAAGAGTCCAAACCTTTTGTATTAAAGAAAACACTGGAATCCACGTACATCTACAACTACGACACGGCAACAAAGAAAATATACAAAAACCCTGAGAAGCAGGCGAGAAAAAGAGTCTGATCGTTTATGACTTAAAGGGATCGTACGTGGGGTTGTATGAGGTACGGGGTCAGCTGCTAAACGTATTTTAGACACCTAAAAAAATCAACTATTTAGGAAATAGAGATGTGGTGAACTTCAGCCTCTTGTGGACAGAATGAGTATTACAAAAACAAACCCTTTTTCTTCCACCTGTTTCACAGATGGATTTTTAAATAAACCTAAAAAGAATGAAAGATGATCCTGTTCTTCAGTCATAATCACAGGAATGAAACACAATTAAGATCAGACTTTGAAAATGATTCATCAGAATCTCTCAGAGCTCGATCAGATATTGTGTATATATATATATAGATATAGATATTGATCATGTAGTTGATCTCTCTTAACCTTTCTTATCCCGATTCACTGTCAACTTAAATGAAGCAACACACACCTGACCAGCGCTTCCTTCAGCCTCCCATTCTGCTCTTCCAGCTGTTTCACATGGTAACTGGACGCAGCACCATCCGAACCTGTGAGAAACCCAAAGAAACACAACTGAGCTCGACAGCATCCTGTGGTATTTATTAAACTAAAGACCAAGAACGACTTCTAATGTATGTCACCAAACGACACTTCATGAGAATTCATGTGGCTGCATTTTATTGCCAAAAGAGACAATGACAACTTTTAATTAAACAAAAGGCCCCTCTGGGTCTGATGACTCATCGATGACTGATGAAGGATGAAGACGGCAGCATAAATAAATCAGCCGCCTGAGACTCGGAGGTCCCTGATGAGCGTCTCGACACCATTTCAACAGTCTGATCACGTTGTAACATGTGAGAATGTGTGGCACAGATGATGAAACATGTTTTCATGTCTGCGTCTCACCTTTCTCCTCGATCTCGTGCTTGAGGATCTCCAGGTCCATGGTGAGCTCGTCCACTTTCTCCTTGTGGGAGTCGACCTCCAGCTGCAGAGACTCGGCCCTCTCCTCGGCCATCTCCTTATCCAGCGTGGCCATCTCGATGGCATCCGCCGTGTCCGACATCTCCTCCATGTAATGCTCCTTCGCCTCCAGGGCTTCTTTCGCCTCCTACGCACAGATTATTATGTACACTTGTCCATATAGTCTTTAAATGAAGTGAATTCTTCATTTAAAGTCAGTATTATATTGCGTAATAGGTGTGGTTGCCAGTCTGCCTTAAGGAAATAATAATCTGTTTATGATTTCTTTAGTGTGGGTTTGTGTCGTATTAGTTGAAATGCCGTCTCCTTGATCTGCAGCTTCTCACCCTCTTGGCCTCTTTGAGTTGTTTCTGCAGCTCGGCCTGCTGCTCCTGCATCTTCGTCTTCCACTCCTGCAGCTGCTCCAGCTGGATCTTGTGCTTCTCCAGCTCCTTCAGCTTGGCCTTGTCCTCCGTCCGCTTCATCTTCAGCGTCTCCAGCTTCTCCTCCAGGTCCTTCACCTGAACACGCAGCGCCTCCTCCTCCTGTACGCAGGGTGAGGAGAAGGAGAAGGAGGAGGAGGACGGAGGGCGACAGAAGGATGAGATGATGAAATGGAGGACAGGTGGGAGAAGATGGAGATATTTCATTAGTAATCACACATTTAAAGAGACAAGAGGGGGCTTCAGTCCTCCTCCATTACTTCAGTTTTTCATTCTTTACTTTTCCTTTAATTGTTCCACTTTCATGATTTGTTAAGGAGTAGATCAGGTGTACAGTTCTCCTCTAAAGTAACAACAGCTTTCATCTTTGTATGCATTAGGAAGCTTTAATTTCACTTGCCATGCAGTGACTCCCCCTGTGGACACACACATGCCTCGTCGGGAAGGACACACTTAATATATGTATATATATATATATATAATACACATTTAACACACACTAAAGCAGGAGATCTTAACTTAATCCTGAAATAAAGACATCCAGCCTGTGAACAGAGACACACACAGCAATTAAAGACTGGAAGTCACACCTTCGACAGCTTGTTAAAATGTTAGTGAGAGAAACAACACTTCAAAATTAAATCTTCACATCACGCCACATCACTGCACCTGTATCTCCATAGTGACGTCCTCCTGAGGGGATAAAATATGAATCAGACGGACTATGTTGGCCTTGAAATTAAACACCAGACGGCAGCTGACTCTTAGTAAATGTTTAAATGTTCATTTGTGATATTTAACTCCAAATTAAAGTGCAGCTCCAGCGATTCAACCTGTACACACTTCATGATCAACAAAGAGTTCACAGACAATTGAGCAACTTCACTAGATTAAATCGACTTAATCATGCTTAATTAGCCATGTGCTCCAGAGCTAATCACTTAAGAGAAGCAGCAGACTGAACGTGAACTAATGCTATGCAAACACTTCATAACTAAAGCACGAGACTGTTGTACACTGATGGTATTAGATTAAAAGTAGTAGTATCTATTTATATAAGTAATAGTTGAGCAGACTGAGCCCCTCAGAGCTCCATCCTGGGCCCACTTCAAATTCATTGGTATGTTTTAGCGTTCAGCGGTGCTACAAATAAATAAAACTATCACACTATGCAGACGACACCTCACTGTATATACCTGAAACCTCTTACAGCTCAAAGGATCCAAAGGACTGTTCAAAATAAGGCAAAACAAATAGCCTATTAAGTATCCATACTGTCTGCTTTGAGTATACTTTATTTAGTTGCATTCCTAGTGTGATCACATGACCACCAAGAGGATACGCTGTTTATAAAAGAAATGGATGATTACACAACTAAAGACTGGTACTACATTACCAATTATAATCAAATCTGTTGCGTAGTTTCCCGTTTTTCCTTTTTATTAGATTGGAAATTCTGGTTTTATTTTATGTTTCCTTCTGTATTTTAAGAACCCGGTTAAAGCCGCGGGCTCTTATCACACCAACACAAACTGACAGCTGTGTCAAAAAAGACAGAATCTTTAGAGGAGCTGTGGAAAAGCAAATGTCACATCTGATTTAACTCCCACACTTCTGCTCTCTGAAGACGTCTTTGATCTTGTGTTACAACACAACAGTGTCATGTGTCATGTAACTATGTATAACATGTTTCATCACAGCTGGCATTAGTCACCTGTTTCCTATATGTAAAACCTATAAAATGCACCTTGTCCTAAATTAATCAGCAAGCTGCCTTTCCCTGTAACTCCTCCCACAGCTTGATGCTTTGAAAGCGGATAACTGACCTTGCTGGGGATGGGAGCCGGAGGGTTTCCTGGGGAGTGGAGGGTGGGGATGACCGGAGCCGCCAGAGGGGTCTGGGCCGGCGTGCTGGGCTCGCTGCTGCTCATCTCCCCGGCTGAGGCCGAGGCCGAGCCGGACGCGGTGCCCTTCCCACCTGCAGGTCGGCTGGGTTGCTGAACAAAAACAAGGGGAAGAAACAATGAGGAAAAAAACATGACTGAGTGTAAATGACTGATGTCTGAGGATGTTTTAATGGCCATATGGAGGTCCTTCACTGCATGTTTACAGCATTTAGCATTCTGGTTTTGAGTCGTATTTGGGACGAGAACACTGAACACAAAGTAAACCTGTTTCTGTCTCCGTAGGGTTCTGATAATGTGTGTGCAGGTGTGTTTTATTCCTCAACATCTCAGACACTCGCTTGTTTCTGTGCAGACGGAGTCACCTCAACAGTTGATGAACACAGTTCAGCTTCTCCACCAGATCACTGTGTGTTGAACATTAGTTACTATTATATATGTTGTTCTGTATGTGTTCGGCACAAATGAATGATCAGAAACCTGGATCCAGATATGATGTTTACATGTGCAACACATAAAAACTGCTCTGGAACTAATTAAAACAACAAAGGACACAAGTGAACAAAGGCGACAGAAACTACAGCTCTACACCTGCTGCAGCAGAGAAACAGTATTTATGCTGTAAATATACATGTAAAGCAATGTGCAACTAGAATATGTTGTTGCTATAAACCAAAATAATGAAGATAAAATGGATCGTTTGTGGTGATGTGTAGTCACAGCTGTCTTGGCATCACTCACACAAACACACGATCAAATCATTCATAGTGATAGAAAAGTGAAGCCCTGCAGACTTTGAGGACTGGGCTCACCTTGGGCCTTCTGGCCGTGGTCTGATGAGGAGAGGAGGAAGAAGAGGAGGAGGAGGAGAGGAGGAAGTGGAAAAAGGTTAAAGGGCAGGAGAGGAGGAGAGGAGGGAAGGGAAGGAAACAAACAGCCAGGGTTAGTGATTCAAGGCAAAGTTCATTTTAAACTGGAAATCACAGACAACAGGACGAGATGGTTGCATGAAACTGACAATAAAAACCTTTGAAAAGCAGCACAATGAAGCCGGTATCATGTGACATCCCTACACATCTCTACTCTGTTGTTTTCTCTCTCCTCTCTCTCGTCCTAGCTGGTCTCCAGGGCCTCATCTCTTCCCTCCACGTGACCAAACTCCTCAGAAACAACACGGACTCTGAGACTGGTACGGCCACTGGGACCTAAATGACTGCTTTGTGTCTCAGACGAGGTTCACCGGAGCCCGATTCTGTTGTGAGAATATCTTGTTATCCTGCTGCATCGCGTGTTTCAGAAACCTAAAGATTTGACTCTGATATACAACTTGTTGCCGACTTATTTTCTGTCAATGAACTAATTGATTCAACAAATCATCGTTCAGAGATCACATGATATTCAAATAGAGTTTGTACTGTAGATGTTCAGCTTAGTTTATTAGAAGTGTGATGATTGAACAAATAACATGGAAACTCATCAGGAAGTTAAATGGACCTGTAAAATTAAGTTAAATATAGAGGATTAAATTATTAATAAATATTCAATATTTTGAGCAAACATAGCCGTATAGGGTTATAAATGTATATTCTGAAGTCTCTCTCCCTCTCCCCCTCTCCCTCTCTCTCTCCCTCCCTCTCTCTCCCCCTCTCTCCCCCCCCCTCCCTGGGCAGGGCCATCACTTTGGCTAGTTATCGTTCTTTATTGGATTAGAGCCGGACCATTCAGCAGAAATTAGCCCGAGCTAACAGCTGTACCAAATCAGAGGCGACAGCCCTCTTAAGCTGTGGTCTGTGGCGCTGTAGATACGAGGACAGGCTGTACTGATCAGCCTCCTGTGATTCCCCTCTGATGGAAGCCCAGAGCTCGTATAAAGGGCTTCTGCATGATGAGGCCAAATAAAAGATAAAAGCTTGTGCTGCACACAGAAACACAGCTGCACACACACGTATAGGCATGGAATAATTCTGCACAAATCAGTGCTGAGCAAAAGATCAACTGACAAAATGATGAAATAAGGTCACAACCAAGCTGCAGCTACGCTTCTACTTCCAAACTGAGAATATCAGATATCGCCTGAGAGGAATAAAATGACCTTTACAGCAGCCAACAAGACAAACGAATGGTGACAACAACAACAACAACATCATCCTAACAGATAAGGACGATCATATGGAGTTCTGTACCTTCCGGGGTGCAGGAGTCTGTCTCATCATATTTGCAAGAGAAGAAGAGACACACACACACACACACACACACACACAGAGGAAGGTGATAAAACAGGTAAAGATGTTCGATCCACAGAGACCAGGACGGACGGACAGACAGACAGACAGACAGACAGACAGACGGACAGACAGAAAGGCAGCTGAAGCCGAACAGACAGACAGGCAGCCACTCAGGCCGGGAAGCTGCAGTGGTGGAAATGGCCGCAGCGATTTTTTCCCAGGCTCCCCCTCCCTTCCTCTGTCCTCCTGCTCTCGTCCTCCTTTATGTCCTCCTTCTCAGCTCCTCTCATAATCCTCAGTCGGTGCCTCCCTCTCCTTTCTCCCCCGTTTACGACTCGGACATCTCGCTGCCGAGAGCCTTCCGACCTGCTTCTGCTCACAAGGAGACGGCTCGCCTCCCCTAAACCTTCCTCTCCTCCCCTCCTGTCTCATTCCCCCCCCCCCCCCTCCTTTCTTATTGTGATTTGCCAGCCAATGCCCTGCTCCCGCATTACATCACTGTGCAGCCTCCTCCCTCCCTCCCTCCCTCCTCAAACACCCACAGACAGACGGGGGGGGGTGAGACGGTGTGTGACATGGGACAAACAGAGGATGTGAGACGGAGGTGAGAGAGATGAGAGCCTCTCTTGTCCCCTAGCAACACTCAGAGCTCATGAAAACACTGATCTATAACAAACTAAAACGTCTTAAATGCCAAATTATAATGTTATGATATAATATGTATGAATCTGAACCGGTCCATTCTGCATAATGAATACTTTTACTTTCTGTATATATTTTGAACACGGGGCTTGTACTTGTACCACAGTATTTGTACACTTAACTTCAGAGTACTGTCCACACCTAACCGTGTATTTGTTCTGTACCGATTACTTGTTAATTAAAAGTAGAAACCTTTCAAAATGGATTCAAAATATCCTCGATGAACTCAAACAGACGGTCCTGAGCTTCAGATGTAAAAAGTGATTTAATAGGTCAGTTCATTCCTTGAGCTTTTATAATATCCTCCTCTGCTCCACTAATCTTCTTCTCTGCTCCAACAGCAGGACGAGAGGACGTAAGAGGATTCATTAATACTCTGATTAGCTGCGAGCTTCAAACCGGAAATACTTTCACACTGTGGGCGTGAAAACGGTAAATAATGTGAGACGGCTGAGATGAAACTCGGCGATAGAGTAAATACAGCGAGGTTGTTTTTCTTTGTGAGATTATATGATAAAGAATTGATTATTATGAGAAAGACGGAACTTCAGGGTTCAGGCTGCTGAAGCAGAGAGAAAAGCTGTTTCCACGTTTCCACGTATCCGTTACAGAGAAGTCTGTCCTGATGAAATATTAAACACGTTTCTCTGTAAAACGCTCACTTTCTCTGCAGCACACGACTGAGTGCTGCTCTGAGACGACGAAGGCCGAAGTGATGGAGTGAGACAGACGGAGAGGATGAGGATGGGGTGAGTGGAGATGTATCAGGTTCCTGCTTTACCAGCACACACACACACACACACACACACACACACACACACACACACTATGAGGTCACGGCTCTGCAGCCTCCAGCAGGACGTCGAGGGGATAAAATGACGCTCAGGAAGCACAAACGCAGCACAAACGCCTCGACTTGCACTGACCGAGCAGAAACGGTGGCTGTTATTTCACGTACTTTGGGAAACTGGAGAGAGACGCGCGATGCACGAGAAGTTTATCGCAGCCGACAGCAATAAAAGAACCAAAATCAAAGTGGGTCATTATTTAACTTTGTTCCTCTCACGACTGAACTATTTAAATTAGAGAATAGTTCACCCTTCTTTTATATGTTCCCGTCTGTAACGAGGATGAATCATCTGTTCTGAAGCTCCTCTGTGACATTTAACTGCACACATTCCTCAGTTGGACCTGAGGAAGGAGAACATTCGGCCTCCTGGCTGAGACCAACGTGAGGAGACGATAAAGTAGATCCGACGGGAGATCCATCCTCTGCAGCAGCTCTGCTCTCTGCAGGTGGAGGGCGTCTGATCTCACCTCCTGACCTTTATCAGCATGTACGAGTCAGCGGAGGATGAACATTAAAGAGAACTGAAGCGAGTCGTGATGAACCCCCCGGGGGGGCGAAACATAACATCCACAATATATCATATTTCTGCATTATATTCTGATGGCGTCTCATTCGAAGCATGTTAAGAAGAAACAAGAACATCATTCTGTTCTTGATGATGAAAAACAATCTTCTGTTTTTCTAAATGAACAACGAGCTGAAAGGACTCAAAAACAAGCTGATGTTAGGGTTGAACAGCCAAACATCTTTATGGCATTCATTGATTCCTTCAAACTTGTAATCTTTTTACCAAAACACATGAAAGGGTTGAACTGGGTTTTTATATATTCTTTACGTCCGTATCCTCCCAAGGACTTCTGCACAATAACATTTATTTTAAATCAAATGTTTTAAATCAATGCACGTGTCTTAAACCCAACACGGCTGGAGTCCTTTCAATACGACCTCCTCTCTGAATGTCACAAACTCTACGTTTACATATTATTGAGAGCTTAGCGCTGAACATCATGCGAGGAAGATTCTCTCTAAACCTGATCAAACACGTCGGTGCTCCTGATTCATAAATAACCACGAAAACAAATGTTGTTTCCTGGATGATCTGTAAAAATGTGTCGTTACGACACAGGAAAGCTGCAGCATGCAGACCAACAAACAGACCGAACAGAGCAGAGAGCAGAGAGCAGAGAGCAGAGAGCAGAGAGCAGAGAGCAGAGAGCAGAGAGCAGAGAGCAGAGAGCAGAGAGCAGAGAGCAGAGAGCAGAGAGCAGAGAGCAGAGAGCAGAGAGCAGAGAGCAGAGAGCAGAGAGCAGAGAGCAGAGAGCAGAGAGCAGAGAGCAGAGAGCAGAGAGCAGAGAGCAGAGAGCAGAGAGCAGAGAGCAGAGAGCAGAGAGCAGAGAGCAGAGAGCAGAGAGCAGAGAGCAGAGAGCACGTGAGGTCAGGTGACAGGAAGTGGACACACGTGTCACCTCTCGCTTCATTCGCTCACATTCACGCTCGCATGAACACAGAGCGGTTCGCAACAGGACCAGGGACGGGCGGTGTGTGTGTGTGTGTGTGTGTGTGTGTGTGTGTGTGTGTGTGGCGAGGTGTGAGGGATCATGGGACCATGCAGCAGCGAGGTCACTACAGTCATCGACATTACATCACCACTGTACCGAGGTTAGAGAAACATGCACCACCTTTTTGGGCTTCACTCCTCGCTGCGTGGTCGGAGGAAAGAAGGGAAGGAAGTGAGGAAGGAAGTGAGGAAGGAAGAGTTTGTCAGAGGCATGCTGGAGGTGACGGGGGACCGAGGAGATCCTCGACGGATCAAAGACCTCCAACCAATAAACACTTCATTCACTTTCATTCACTTCATCTTCACACAAACTGCAGAAAGATGTTAATAGAAATGTGTTATTATAGTAATAAATACCACGGCAGACATTCTGATGTGAAATAATCTGTCGATGCATCACAACAAGTGTATCTATATACTGTATATACACAATATATATATATATATATACAGTATATATATATATATATACACAGTATATATATATATATATACAGTATATATATATATATATATATACAGTATATATATATATATATATATATATACAGTATATAAGTAAACGTCGCCCTCTGCTGGTCAGATATGAACCTTCAGCTCTGATTTGGTAAACTCACAATTATTATTTAGGATTATCTAAAAGAAAATTGTATTTCTTATAAATTTCAATGTATTTTAATTATGGACGGAGATTCTTCTCCATCCTCTTACAGCCATTTAAAAAAGAAGAGTTAATCGCACGTTTGTAATATTTAAGTATACGTATATTACTCCTTCGTACTGTAAAGTACTACTGCTACACTGCAGATTGTCATGTAATGCACTCACAGATGTTCAGTTACTCTCGTTTAGACGGAATTAAAACTATTGAGTGAAATAAATGAGTTTAATCACCTGTGAACCTGAAAAAGGAAGAATGTCTGATAAAGACTGAAACAGCAGAGCAGGTGTGGCAACAGCAACACACAAGGTTTACTTTAGATAACAGAGTGTGTGTGTGTGTGTGTGTGTGTGTGTGTGTGTGTGTGTGTGTGTGTGTGTGTGTCGCAGCGTTATCCGACTCACCAGTTTAGTGGACTTGGGCGTCTCCAGGATCTCTGAGGAGATAAAAGAGAGAAACAAAGAAAGTGAGAAACGTAAGTAAATATTCTATTATGATCCGTGTTTAACATCTCTAACGAGGTGTAAAGTCCCACAGAGGTCCTGGTGGTAACACATTAAGGCCAACATGACACCACGTCTACACGGAGACTTTAGAGACGCGTCGGATGTGGAAACATCTGATTGAGCAGAAAGTGACTGTGTTATGGAGAACAGTGAGTAAAGTGCTTCAACAAATACTAGAATATAAAAGGTCTAAAAGAGACGTCTGGTACTTTATACCTGTGAGTAAGTGTGAAATACTTTACTTTAGGAGGAAGTAAAAGAGCCAATACGAGGAAGTGGGAGACGTTAGGCTGCAGACAAAGAGAAGCTTTACAGCAGCCGCTGCGTCTCATTTACAGGGAACAACATCTGAATGAAGTCTCGTTTGTCCTGAAAGTAGTTGGAAGGACGTGGACGCTACTAAACTAAATGATGCACCAACAACCACCCACCACCCCCCCCCCACCACCACCAACATCTGCAGAGCACACAGAGGGATTCACACCCACAACCTCGTGCAGAGTGGATGACTCGCTCACCGTGAAACCAGACCCTGTAACCAGATATTTACCGAAGCACATTTATATTTCAGACCTTTAGCAGAAACCACCGTGAGCTGCAGAGGGAGAGCAGGTGGGGTTACACTGCCTTGCTCAAGGGCACGTATACACTCGAACAAAACTGGAGACGTGACCGATGTGGTGATGAAGACCCGTAAACTGACAAAAACAAGATTGCAGCTGCTCTTAAGATGCAGAAAGACTCGGTTTACTTTACGACCGATCAGGAGGAAGGAGGCGAGAAGACGTAGAAGGTGTTTTGCATCGTTAGCTATCAGATGGTTTGATGTGGTGATAAAACCTGCAACCTGTCAGTTACCAAAACAAAGGTGTGAGTTGGACCTCAGTGCCACGAATCAGAGAATCCTGTTTTCATTAATGTCACAAAAAGGTGACGACGACCAAGCACAGAACCATCCGTGTGTCCTCACCTCGTTTGGGAACCTTGCCGGTGCCGGTGCCGGGCTCGGGCGTCTCCGGAGACGTCGTGTCGGCCCCGTCGTCGACCAGCTGGATCTGAGACAGACAGAAAGCAATACGACAGTTATTTATGTCCTCAGATTACTTTTACTGCCACGACTATCAGAGCTGGCAAGGAAGGGAGCGACAAGTGTTAAAGAGGAGCCACAAAAAAACAACATTTATTGATGTTCATTCAAATATACATCAAGTGAGCAGAGACGCTGACGGTGCGTTTGTGTGTCTGTACCTGAGCAGCTGGGTCACAGCAGGTAACAGTGATAGATATCTATCTATCTATCTATCTATCTATCTAACAGGTACAGTCAGTAAATAAAGGCCTCAGGCAAGAACCACCATTAAATAGATTCATTCTGAAGTGTCGAGTGATTTAACACCAACGTGTACACAGATCGTCTGCCTTTCTTCATAGTGGAATTAATCCATTTTTGGACACGAGAACTTCCAATTTGTTAGTTAGTTGGAATATTCTCTCTCTCCAACAGCTGCCTCTGGGTCTTCATGCAGGTAACTTCCTCAACGAACGTTACAGGAGCTCATTGAAGCAATGACAACAACAAAACAAGTCTCAATCCTTTCTTTCCTTTGGGACGCATTGTCTCCTCCAGGCCACCGTAGTTATCTATGGTAATGTGATACGCACTTTGCAGTATTCTCTCTGGGAGTAAAAAATGAAGCTGTTTCAAATCAGAAGACAACCAAACACGCAGCCTGAATCAGTAGACAACAGAGGACACACATCAGCCACACAAACACACATCTGGCACTGGTTGGGTGCTACATGGTGGAGACAATGACATCATGCTCTGCTTTACATTTCCAGCACGAGACACGATAGGAAAGTAAAGTAGATGAACTATTTTTGTCGTTACCTGCGATTGTCTCACAAATATCCCACGGTTCTCCTCGCAGGTGAAGTAGCGCTTGCCCTGCACGGTGCCGTCGTTCTTGCCCTTGGCCTCGTCCAGGATGACTCCCACCCATTTCCCGGAGGCGAAGAGCGTGTTGCCGATGTAGGCCACCGTGCCCTGCTGCCCCTTCCCGATCACCTCCACCAGGGAGCCCACTTTGACGGGCCGCCCGCCCCCGTCCGAGCTCATCCTGCTGCTGCCGCTGCTGGTGGTCTGAGGTGGGACGAAGAAAACACGCACTGTTAAAACTGGAGGAGGTAGTAACCCTGAGTCGTGGGTATTTACCAGACTGGGAATGAAAGACACTATTAAGTTGCATTGTGGGTAGTGTAGGATGGAGTGGACATCCTGGACCCAGCAGCACCACATTTGACCACAAGTCCCCCGACTTTAAAGCACAATACTACAAGGCTGTAGAAACCCTTCAGGACGGACCCTTTGACTCAGGCGACAACCTCTAGTTCTGAAAAGTGAAGCCGATGCTGAAGAGCCTTAAACCTGCATTCTCTCTAGTGTCCACCAGGGGGCGACTCCTCTGGTTCTATAGAAGTCTATGAGAAAATGACTCTACTTCTCTCTTGATTTATTACCTCAGTAAACATTGTAAACATGAGTTTATGGTCTCAAGTCTTCTTCAATACAGCATGATGTTCATTTAGTACATTATGGTCCATTTAGAGTCAAACAGACCATAAAGCAGGGTTTGGTTTAGGGGCGGGGCTACCTTGTGATTGACAGATTGCTAACAGAGCACTACATCACTCCTCCGGTCCAAATCAGCTGCAAAAAATCAAAGATGGCGACGGCCAAAGCGCCGAACTCGAGGCTTCAAAACCTGAGTCCACAAACCAATGTGTGACGTCACGATGTCCACGTCTGATCTATAGTCTATGCTTTGACTCTAAACATTATAAATGGGATTCAACATGGCCTCCAAAGAATGCGTGATGGTTACGAGGATTGTTTAAACGAAACTAGAGGACCATCCTAACAACTGTACATATCGAGCTTTTACCAAACCAGTGCATTCTTATCAATCCTCAGCTTTCATGATCTGACTTCAATCACTGCTTCATCAGATAAATCACAGACGAGGAGCAGCAGAACATGTATCACTGCTACGATGTAACGACTACAGTGCATCACAATCTGCAGGACATCTGCATCAAACGGGTCTTCTACAGGACGCGTCAGCACACAGTAGTCCTGTTGTCATTCTGACCCACTGAGCCTCGTCCTGCACTCTCTTAATGTCAAGAACACAGTTAAGAACAGCACCGCTCTGGTGATCGGTCCAACGCGGTGAAGTGTGGGGGAACAAATCGAGACGGGCCGCAATATTTAGTAATCAAATAATCCTGCATAACCCAATTTCCAGTGTGATGTCCTCGAAGTGCTGGTGACTCAGCAGAACAGAGAGGAGCAGACATTAGTCCTCTGAGAGAGAACATACAGCGTCTCTGTGTGTCTGAGGACAGACGGACAGCAGCAACGTGACGGCCTTTAAGATATGAAATGTTATAATCCGTCTGTTCTGGGATCATGTTCTGTGATCCCAGCATTTCTACTTGTGACTCTACTTTTAGACCTTTAGTCTCTATTGCTTCACTTGTTAATAACTTATAAACACACCTGAGTCCAGACTGAGTCCAGACCGATGAAGACCTTTGATTAACTCGGAGAAACACTCAAACAAATATCAAACAAAAACTTAGTTCTTATGATTGACGTTTGTTGAGGCTCCTAACGATATCGATAGTTTAGAGTTTTAAAAATCAAATAACAAAATAGACAAAATAGTTTGTTTTAATGATTCTGTAATCATTTAAATAGCAATAAATCTGGTGAAAGATGACGAGCATTAAGAACAATCTTCTCTCTGGTGGTCTCGTTTACAGAAGCAGCAATATTACATCGAGATATTACATTTCATAATTAGCTAAAAGTTCCTGACTCTTACTTGTGAGAGTATTTCTTTGTTACGATGACTTCTCCCTCCACCGACTACCTACTCTCTATTTCTTGTTACTTATTGTCCACCATACACACTAATATACATCTGCAATAAGTTAATATCAGTCAATCTATGGGCACGATAAACAACCATCATAGCCCATCACTTACACGAGGGTTAAACCCTCCTGGCAGAGAGACCTCCTGCTTGGTCATGTGCTGCAGCCAGTCAGGGATCAGATCTCCGTCTAAGTCTAGACCAACAGGAAGCAGCAGTGACATGGAGAGCAATGCAAAGGGAACCAACGCTAAAAATACATCAAACTGTGATACGTGTGATAGTCAGACGTCCATATCGCACAAGTTGAGGGCATTTAATCTGAGTGAGTCTCGGCAGGAATGTGGTCATATAGAGAGAGCTTTGTTTTAAACATAAGCTTTAACATGGCGTCACTTCTTATGAACGGTTTACATTTCTCAATCACAGCCGCTGAACAAGAGATTTACAAGATATCGTCACTCATAACACCGAGGGAACGAATCTTCACTGCAAATCACCTCAACTAATAAAGGATGAACTTATCCTATCTTAAGATATCTTAGAGGAAACTAACTGCTTCTCTGCTCAGGCAGAACTCGGAGCTACAGCATCAGTTTCTTTCTCCTTCTGAAGGTGTTCTTACATATAAAACCAGACGTCACTGAACAGGAAGTGTTCTTTCATGAACATCATCACAGCAGCAGCAGCAGTCATACAAACCCTGAGTTCTCATGATTGCTTAAAGTCTAATTAACAGCTTATAATTCATGACCAACATGAAAACAGACGTTTGAGCTGCTTCATTGCTGTAAACGTGTCCTAAAGTCGAGCATCGTCTACGTCACAGTCTAGAGATCTGAGCTGTAACATCCACTTAATAAATCCATCAAACACTCCAGATTCCTAACGGAGGCATGAATCTGTGGTTTACGGTGCTTCAGGAACACTCACATGCACCCGACAACAATCTGCACTCAAACATCCTTTGGGGGTTTATCTTTAAAGTCATGAAACAACTAAAACAAGAGTTGTAAATGGTCTGTAATGAAGCCTTCAGTGTTGTTCAGACCTGTTTGCCATGTGCTGAAGGCAGAGACGACCCGAGGAGGGCGTGCTGAATTATTTAGTGACACTCTCGCACGCTCACGGCGACGTTAACGCTTTAAAAGAAGATCAAAACAGTGACACAGCCTCATTTGCTGCACTGTAACAAACCGGCATCGGTATCGGACGGTATGGCTTTGGAAAAGTAAGCTACTGAAAAGCTGTCATGCACACGGTGTTAAGAGACCGTCACCGTGTCATGCAGGCTGCATTACAAAGTGAGCATCTCTTCTTGATAAGTAAGGAGTAGAAAGGTAGTTTGAGAGCTGATGTCATCCCTGACTCTAGAGACGGATGACAAACAGGAAGTCCTCTGGTGCTCCAGTGTCTTATAACACAAAGCCCTTCTGGTCCGACTGTCATGTATCCTCTCCTACTTCAGAGAGCGGAGTCGTCACAGATGTCCGATTCTTAACATCACGGCAGCAACGTTGAACCCGGAGGGGCAATCTGAGCCCAACAAAGAGGCGACAATTCAGACAGAGGAATGCAGCGCTGAACTGGATTAGAAACCCTTCGACACGGAGACGACGACAGGGTGAAACAAATTGAACAGACACAACAGAAACAATGCCGCAATGATTAGGACCAACTTCAAACAGCACAGACCTCACTGGGATGGATAAACACCTTGTACACACTCACCCGGGTGTACGTGTTCCTCCTAGTCTGTGACATGTTTCCTGGTCGCCTGTCTGGACTGCAGGAGTGTTATTGGGGAGAGCGTCGGCCAGACAGAAGGGGGTCTAGGAGAGGTGTGTGGTGGTGGTGGTGAGGGGGGGTTAGATGATGCTGCCGGAGCGTCTCTCTTCCTCTCTTTACAGAATCACACCATCCCTCTCCTGATCCAGCACAGCCTCAGCTCTCCAAAGTCCTCTGCTGCTGCCGGAGGAAAGCCGGCAGGGAGCTCGTTGGCTCAGTAAAGCAGAAAGTTCTCTGAGGGACAGACGGTGGACGATCCACCCTTCGCCCTGACGAATGGACCGGAGGAAACACCATCAAGGCTCGGTCTGCTGCGAGTGCATCAGCTGAGCGGCAGCACTGCGCTGCACTAGTGTCTGCACTGGCTTCTGCAGGAGGGAGTGTGGTTTAGGCCCAGACTGAGGAACTGGGTCCTAAAGCCTGCACATACACCTCTTAAAAGCTTCTCAAAATAAACTTG
This sequence comes from Leptoclinus maculatus, assembly GCA_032191485.1. NCBI lineage: Eukaryota > Metazoa > Chordata > Actinopteri > Perciformes > Stichaeidae > Leptoclinus > Leptoclinus maculatus. Next base: position 22,723,477 of record JAVDOI010000003.1, on the reverse strand, counting down.
ACAGTCTTTATTCCCATTGCATATTTCCTCGCAGTATGCCCATGCATAATTTGGCATGATGCAGAGGTTTAGAGTTGCAGGAATGCTCAATCAAAGAGCAATTAAAGTCCTGAAGGGACAAATAGTTAAAGCACAATAATCACTTGAGTTATGAATGATTAATCAGTGGATACAAACAAGGCCTTTAAGACCATCGATGCAGCAAAGGAATACTATTAAAGAGCTCAGATGTATCCTTGCGAGGCAGATTACTGTCAAATGTCCTCAGAAAGGATTTCACTTTGTTTCTTCTGCCAACAGAGGAAACAAAAACACAGGCAGTAAGCACTTTCCAGTTTGACTAAATCTGATGCTGTTTCACTGTGGTGGAGCACAAAAGGCCCAGGTGATGCTCTGTAATGCAGCACACTGTAAGCAAAAGCCAGCGGATTGCATTAGGGCCCCGCCTGGTGCCGTGGCCCGTCACAGAGCGAGGATTAACTCTCCTTTATCGGCTGTTATCAGCTAACTGCATGGCTGGGGCTTTTTTTAAACTCTCATTCCCTTCTAGTTCTGTGTTGTCATCCTTTTTTTCCCGAAATGAAAGCAAACGCTGCAGGGTTTACGTGTAAAAGCTTTCAGCTTAGAGGCCGATAAGAGATGTTGTAAGAGTATGCATTTCAGCATCGGAACAAAGAGAGACCCAGCCTTCAGGAGGGGGAGATGTTTCTTTTACCGAATAATGCAACCGAACATGGACCAGGACAACAAAATGCACCGACTGTAGGCTCAGTATTAACACTAGACCTGTACAGCAGGGGTGTACTGGTTCAGGCAGTGTTTGTGGCTTCAGGGCCTATAAATAAAACTCATGACATATAAAGTCTGGAAAACATCTTAAATATACAAAATTCAGCCCAATATTTCAGATGCGGGAGAGCTATACACCTCTGCAGTCTCTTTGCACCCTTTTATGCAAATGTTGAAGGCAGGACCAAAAGACGGGGTGTTGGGGATTTAGGTTGTGAGGTAGAGGAGAGAGAGGAGAGCCCGTATCGCTGACTGAAGAAATCATGAGGAGACAACCAGCAGACAGCCAAAAATCTAAAAGAACTGCCTCCTTAAAGAAAAGGAGGACAAAGGCAGAGGAAGAGGCGTCACCGGCTCAGTCAGACGCCGTCTGCTGCTGGGAGCCTTTTCACACCGAAGCACAGGAAGGTTGCAACAACAGAGGTGACGCGACACGACCACACTGCAGGGCCAGGAGGGACGAATGAACGCCTCCAAACAAGGTAACGATGAGCACGGCTACTTCCTGGAAGCTGACATTCATTAAGACTATTTAGGGGAAATATGAGTGAAGTTTGGCTTGTTAGTTATGAAGATAGTTGAATCACGAGCTGATATGCAAACTGCTGCGTCATCAATGCGTCATCATTGCGTCATCAAGGTGTCATCATTGCGTCATCAAGGTGTCATCAGTTTATTTCATTCTTTTAATGAAGTCGATTGAAGCAATTTGTTCATTTAATATGAAAATGAATGATAAACGCTCAACGTTAGCTTCTAGATCTCAAAGTGACGTCTTCAGATTGTTTTGTTGACAAATAATTTAGTGTATAAAGATATGAAATCAACTTGAATTAAGTAGTAATCAGCAGATTATTTGACCTAATAAATGGTTCAAACTGTATATTAACTCAATTCCTCTCTAGTTCGTTGACTCACTGACTGAATGGTTTCAGAATAGTTTCATTTATTACGAGGATAAAATAACTTATTTTGGCTGAAACTCAAAGATATTAAGTTTATCACGATTACAATAAAAAAAACTAACAAACATTAACATTTGAGAAGCTGGAATGACATTTAGTTTGTTGTATTTTTAAATAATAATTAACCAATTATCTAAATTGTTGCTGATTCATTAATTGGTTGATTGACAGCTTTATTAATATACAGTGCAGTAGGCTACAACCATGTAGCCCACATAAAATATATCAATTTAAATGATCATAAATTATATAATACAAAATAATTGCAACAATTTTTAATATTCAAGAAATAGTTTTCAGTCACTAAACGGCTTGCTGCTTTTCATAATTCTAGATTATTGTAAATTAAATATATCTGGGTATATAGATATCACATGGGTTGTATCTTTTATATCTATATATATATATCTATATTTATATAAAATAATAAGTAGATGATAATAGCTCTGCTAGTTACATGCAGAGCTTCCTCTCCACCACGTGCATGCTGATGATATTCAGTCTCAACACCATGCAGACAGGAAACAACAGGTCAGAGCCTGTTTATTCCTGCACCTCAGACCATGTGTATCAAAGTAGAACCAAAGAGGTTAAAAGATGAATAAATCCTGTCAATAAAAACGTCTCAGAGCTGAATGTGTAATCTGGTGCCATCTAGTGAGTTCAAAGCCGAGAGCACACTGCTCCATACATACACCCGAATGCATCACTGACCAAATTAACCATATTTCAGTCATTTATTTTACATCAGCAACTATTAATCCCCCAAAAAATCTATGTAATACTAATATTCTGACTCATGTCTGGTGGTAATTATAACACATCCCAGCATGGGTGTGGCTGCACCCTTACATGACATTCATCTCCAGACAGATTAACCAAATTGGATGAAAAACTAGAAAAAACACAATCCGGATTAATAATCCAAAAGAGAATAAAACCTTATCCCAATCAGAGCTGCCTACAAAGGATCCACACCGCCTCAATAATCACCAGCCAAAGCTCATTACACATCTGTAATAATCTCAACTCCGTTATTAGCCGTTTAAATGTGCACATTGTGTGTTTTACCGGCTGTGCTTTGCTCTAAAAAGCATCATTTTTATGGCTGATATTCGGGGCAGTCAGCTGTCAGCGGGACACTCCCTGCTGGCCAGCTGCGAGTAGCCGTTAGCTTCGGGTGTCTTTCTCCAACACAAACACCCTCTTATCGAGTACATTAACAAGACACACACACATTCTACTATTTCTAAACAGGTGTGTGTGCGTTTTGCATTCATCTCCCATTGATCAGATGACGTGTGAGCGTTGGATTGTACCTGTTAAAGTGTCCTAAAAATCGGCTGAGCTTCGTCCCTGACGGGCTACATCCATCCACGGAGGTCTGAGCGGACACATCCGTCCTGAGGTGTCCGAGCAGCTGCCTGATCAGAACCGCTCCACAGCGGTGTATCAGACTGTAAAGATGTTAAAGTATATTACTGAATTCACTGTTCAGTAGATAGCAGAGGTTTTAAACACAGATGGATGATTTATAGTGTAAATAATGCAGCAGAATCCTGTCTTTAGTCCATGTTTCTATTTAACATAGTCATCCCTCATTTTATTTGCTTCGTGTGTTGAATTTGTCTTGTTAGTACTTGACAATATAGTACAAGAGTCTCCTGAATGATACTATTTATATTAATATTCTCACTTCTTTCATTGTTTCTGCACGCATTGTAAAGGGTCAATATTGCATAACGTATATTATATTCTGTTTTTAGGTTTACTTTGTAACATCTGCCTCTTGGCTAAACTCTGGCGCATTTACAGCAATGTTTGTATTAATGTGCACCGTCTCTTATCAAATGAACCAATAAATAAAAAAGATGGACAATGTTGTGTGAATAATGATTTAATAGAAGATAATTTAGTACATTTAAGGACAATAGTTGTGAAATGTTTCATGTTTCTCTTTTGTCGTGTGTTTAAACTGTAGGCACTAGTGTACTAGTGTTGGTAAATTAACTTTATTGTATTATGTTTAATAAATGTAGGGGTAATATTACAGAGGATTGAGGAAAATGTGCACATTTATATATTCACCAAAAAAACTAAACACGGAAAAGTAAAAAAAAAAAAGTGAGAATAAACATGAAAACAAAATCAACTTTTGTAATGAAAAGATAATAACTACATTGCTTTAACATTTTGTTTTGTCTGTGGGGTTTTAGCAATTGTTGACATATTTCTATCTACCCCCCACCACACACACCCCCCCACCACAAAGCAGAGACCTGTTCTTCCTGTTTGGCTGAACAGGTCTCCAGACTCTTTCAGGCCTCCAGCAGTACACATGTGGTGAAGGAGAAGATGAACAATGTAAAGCTGTATGGCTCTGTTTCAAGAGGGAGCAACTGGAAAACAGTCCCCCCCCCCCGAGCACATTCCTATTCCTGGTACGAACAAATCTGACAACTGGTGAGATTGCTCTCTAGAGATATAACACAGCTCATTAGCAGAGAAAGGGAACTGAAAGAACGGCTATTTTTAGATGAAAAGGTGAAGTAGAAATAACACGCATATCAAATATGTCAGAGGGCAATACTTTCATACCTCAGTACATGAAGTGTTAAGATCCGCTTATTTAGATCAGTATCATGGTCAATATAATGTGTGTTTGTAAGAAGAGAAAAGAAGCCAAACCTTGTTACTGTGTGTGTAGTAAACAGTTCCTCGTGTGGATACTGTCGACTGACCTGTCCTGAGTGTTTGGTTGCCTTAAGAGCAATGCATGCTGGGAAAGCATAAGCATAGACACTGGATGAATGGACAGCACTGTCGCCCTGAAATGTTACACAATCCTTGCGCGTCTCACTTTAAGACCACTCAGTCACTTTTCCTATCTTTCTGTAAATCGAGTCTGTATTCAAACAGAGTGAAGTTTATGATTTTGGCCGCCAGCTCCGGAACAACGAACTGTCTTATCTTCTCGTAGCCCATGTGCTCGTACAGCTTCTGAGCGTCTGTTTGCACCATAGAGGTGTACAGGACGACTGCTGCGTAACCTCTGTCACGGGTAAAGTCAGCTACTGTCCGACACAGAGCCTTAGCGATGCCCATCCCGCGGTGACTGCGGCATACAGACAGGCGCTTCAACTCCAAGCACGCAGGCGCATTCTCATTAGGAAGGCAAGCCACCATGCCGACCACCCGACCGTCAACTTCAGCCACCCAGAAGCACGAGTCCTTCTTCTCAATGTAGGTCTCACTGATGTCGCTGAGGTCCTTCTTGAGGGAGGTGTCGATGTATTTGTTGAAAATGTAGACGACAAACTGCCTGGCACCGGCCAGGAGGAGGGTGACGGCGAGGATGGGGAGCAGGAAGGACTTGGAGCTGGTCATGAGAGCGCAGAACACGCACATGAGCACCATTTGGGTCGGCGGCTGTTTCAGGACGTGCATGAAGGACGAAGGGATGTGCTCGCTCATCCCCATGGTGAAGAGCTCCTTCACGGTCTCAGCGTCGTCATCCCGATACCTCCGGACCTGAACACTGGCCATGGCTCAGCCCTGCTTTTAAAATACAACAGGAGGTCAAAATCTAAGTGGTGACAAAATACTACAAACAACCAGATACATCAGTTTGCAATCATATATTCATTATTTTGTCCTTTAATTCTAATCGCAGACATATACATCGGTATTGGCAGAAATTGTGGAAATTAAATAATGTTATTATCATGAATTACAATTAGATTTGAGGGATCCTCATCAATTTTGGTTAATGTCACGTGTTCATGTAATAATGAGTAAACTAAAACATTGATATTGGTTATCGGTCAGTTTAAAGAACCCAATAGTTAGTGGAGTAAGATAAGATAATCCTTTATTATCTTGTATATAGAGTTAGTATAGTGCAAACAAGAGACATAGTAAAAAACACAAGATCAAAACAAGTATTATAAATAAGTAATAAAACAGTAAAGAATATTAAATAAGTAAAACAATCCGCAATAAATAAAATATAACTAAAATATTATATATACAGATAGAATAATTGCACAGTGTAGACCACAAATACAATATAGATAATATTATGCTCACATTGTAATACAATAATAATCAAAGAGTCTGAAAACGACCCATTTTCAGAAAAGTATTTATTGCAGAAGTTTATTGAAGTTTATTAATACTTGTTTTCTTGACTGTAAGAATGTAAGGTTCTTACTCTTAACGGAGTGAGACATCTGTGTTTGTGTTGCGGTTAACAAGCTCAATAATAAATCAAAAGTAATATGAATCATTGTTTAAGAAGTTAACGCCAGATGATCAACAGAGCGATGAACCTCAACAGTCACGTGACTCAGTTATCGTTTTCTAACAGATTTTAAAAGAAAAAACAGAGTGTGTTCGTAATGCCAACTTCGCTGGTCATTAAACAACTTTATCACTCGTCATTAAACATTTAACAAAATTAAAAAGCACAAATATTAACCTAGTTTTGTCCTGTTCAAAGGACACTAATTCCACTGATTAACGGTAGCTAACGGCAGCTAGCATCGGCGCTAGCTTCACGATTTGATTCGCTCTGAGAGGAATAAACAAGGTGAATAAACATAACTTACCGTATCTAATGTAATGCTTTATGACAGCAGGTTCTGGATGTGCTGAGCGCACGGGTGTATGAAGCGATGCGGAAGGTGGCAAAGTTTCCAGAAGTCAATAACGTCTCATTTTATTTGTCTCTTACTTCCGCCCCTCGGATTTGATGCATTCAGGGAATATCGGTAGAATGGGAAAATCAATCGTCGGTCAGTCCAGTATAGGATTCTCGTTATATTAAACTCCATCCATATGATTGTTTTTAATGTTGTAGGTTATACGATCTTTACAACTTTATTCTCCATCTAACATACATCCTTGGTGTATATACGCGGAATTAAAACTAGGTTGAAGCGATTTCCTTAATGTCATGCTCATAATTTCACTACAGATTTAGATAATTACGAGCTTTAAATTGTTACATGATTGCAGCTTGCGCCACTTCCTGTTTATTGCGTATCGTCATCTATGTTGCCAATTGCAGACCAACTCTCAGTATAATTACATTTTATAAAACGGAATTATATTAAATATAGCATCATGCAAACCCCACTCTGAGCCTATTATGGTCCAACCTTAAATTATGGATCATAACTGGCACTGTGTATGTATGATTAGATTAGAATTAGATTAAAGTAACAAGACAGTATTTACTTTGAGTGACAAACTCAGGTATATTTTAACAGATGATTAATGATTCTCTGCAGCAGTGTTTACCAACCTTGTGACCCCTTAAAACAAACCAATGTCTACTTGCAACCAGGTTCAAGTACTTTGAGCCCTCTGAGTCATTTAAACTGGTGGTGGTGATTTTTGTGGGAGCACAATCAGTTTCACTAACATCTTTACAAAATTTGACATCAAAATACAAACTATATTCAAAAACCCAAAAGGAAAACTCAATAAACGAGCCAATTAAGGTAATTAACTGTTGTCACAATAACAACGCTTATAGTTTACAGTACGGGTTCCAATAAATGTGAGATATTTCACACAACATGAAGACTGAAAAAATAATTTATTGTCTCCTGAAAAACACAACTTGATTAGAGTTCATACATCAAATGATTGTAAAGATTTTCCCTTTTTTATGTGCAAACTTTCCACTAACTTGATAGTCAAAAGATATAAAAGCATTATTTTTCCTTGAAACACTTTGGTTTTGTTTGTACAAAACATTCACTTTACATTCACTTTACATTCACTTTCCCGCCCAGCTGAGTGAGCAGAAACATAAAGCAGCTCATTTAAAAAATATATTTTTCTTTCCAGTTCCTGTTTCCTTGTCCCTCTCCCCTTCTAGCCCAGGTTGATCTCCGCGGCAAACACGGTGATCAGCAGTATGATGGCGAACCCGGTGAGCAGCCCTGCGTTCTGGATCATGAAGAAGATGATCTTAGTGGAGGTCCGCTTCTGTTCCCGTAATATGTTGTCCATCTCTGGAAACTGAGATGAAGAAAAACAATCACATATCAAAAATACAACGGCATTATTGTTCAACAGTCCACATAATGGGAAAGTAACAACATACAAAGAAGAAGTGCAGATTGGATTGTTTCTTATTATTTAGTTCCCATGTAAACCCAGCTGTTTTAGAACATTTTCGAGCCTTTATTTTGGATATTCTTTTTATATTTTGGCCACTTGGGGGCAGCACAACAACCTGTAAACACAACATTAACATCAATTCATAGAGTTGTTACGGCAGACATGATAGGGAACAGTTGCCTATTCACAGGCACAGAGTCCAATAATTCTGCTGATATTTTTACAAAACAATGAGGTGAAAGACACTAAAACGCTCTGTGGAGCTGAGGGGAACTGCAGAGTCAGGGAATAACTTACTGTGGGTTTAGAAATACATTTCATATACATGTTGTCATTTGGCTTTAAAGATGTACATCTTCAGTAGGGATCAATAGGCTTTGGGCTGAGTGTCACTGAGACAAAAGGAAGTCAGAAAGTCTTAAGAGACGGACTAACATCGCTTGTTTTGGTCTTTTCATGGAATCCAATGACAATAACAAATATATAGATTCACATTAAATAACACTAACAGAACACCGGATTTGTAAAAACCAAAAGTGCAAAAATGAAGAGCAATCTGCACGTGCAGAGTTTCCTCCGGTGGTGTAATCTTAACTCACCATGTCTGCCAGTGCAATGTACAGGAACATTCCTCCCGCGATGGCAAAGATTGCATTGGGAGCAAAGTTGCTCCCGAGCAGGATGCCAAACACAAGACCGATGTAACACGACACAGCTGACAGCAGGTTGAAGAAAATGGCTTGTGGGACGGTCATTCCAGCATTCAGCAGGATAACGAAGTCACCTGAAGACGGAAACAAAACACAAAGATGTAAAAGTTAAACACTTTGAGCATTGTTTTAAAAGCAACGCGAGGCATTTCACTCACTTGAAACTAACATACGGATATTATTTATGTCAAAGTCGAGGTTTAAAAAATAGTGGAAAGAGGCTTAACTGAAATATTCCGTTAACTTTAGTTTAAGACTTTAAACCTCAAACCAAAGAACAATCATGAGGTGTTTGATAAGACTTTACAGACCTTTAGTATTCAGCTTCGGCACAAAAATAACTTTAGAGTTCAAAGAAGCTCTAAATAACCCCAATAATAGTTGTGAGTAAACCATGAAAAGAGTGTTTAAGACACATACCACAGAACCTTAACGTCCCGTTAGTCGCCTCATCTCCTGTCTACTCTTTAAGGGACCAGACCAATAGAAACATCCGTACAATGGAATGTAATGCAATACAATTGTGTTTTGCTAAGATAGCGGTTTCTACTTTTTAGTTTATTCAGTGTATGGAGGTGAAAGAAGAGTTTGGGTGCAATTCTGCAGTCTGTCAGTAGAGGTCGATAAAGATGATAGATTCCTCGTGGCCCTTTCTGTTTGAGTACAAATATATGAACCTGTTTTTAATCCCTTAAAACACAGTTTTCCTGTTTAATTTTCACCTAAATGGCTTTAAGATTCATTACGTTTTATTCCACTCTGTCTCATATTCTGTATAGGATCCAGCTCTTCATTGGGGCTGTGTGATGTTTAAACTGATATTATAGATGTCTTGTTGACACATTTCCCCAAATTCAGCCTGAAATATTTGGGTACTTTGGGTACTTTGGGTACTTTGGGTACTTTGGGTACTTTGGGTACTTTGGGAACTTTGGGATCCAGTAACTTCAGATTGGAGCGATGTTTGTAATGACTGATCTTCACCTGCGGTTGAGCAGGTTTAGAGTCTCACTCACCCAGCTCGTGGGGAAACTCCTCACACACGATGGCGGTGGACGTGCTGAAGCCCGTCAGTACCGACACAGTGAACGAGGCGCCGATGGCCAGACCATCGATGAAGTTGTGCAGCGCGTCGCTCAGCGTTATCATCCACGCCACCGTCTTGATGCTGGAGATGTGTCGCCCACGCAGCCAGTGGCACATCACATCAGCCCCCTGGGCGTCCTGGAAGAGTGACGAGACGAGTTAAAGGCACACGACTACAGCTACTGTTTGATTACACCGGAGCAGAGTGATGTGTAAACAATGACTGATGTGGATTCAGTGAGCCACGAAGAAAACACATAATGATATCTTTAAAACCCAAAGTTCAAATCAGCCAGAAAAGTTGAACATTTTGTTTTTGGCATCTGATCAATAACTTGTTAATATGTCATTATACAACTTAGTCAGTGCTTTAGTGCATGTATTTCGGTATCTGGAGTTCCAGACAACTTACAAACTGTGAAATAAATACGACCCAGAGAATTTGTTTTTGAGCTGCCGAGATCAGAAAATGTTTGATTCAACAAGCCAATCACATCTGGCTTCACTTTCTATGCAACACATATTTTTCTCTCAAGCCAATCAGAGCAGACAGAGCTTCTTCAGGAGGGGCAGGCGCTAAAACTGAGCGTTTCATTTAGAGGGAGAATAAAGGTATATTCAGACAGACAGTACGAGGAAAAATAAAGTGTTTCTTCAACATTAAAGCATGAAAACATGTTGTAGAAGAAACACAAAATACAAGTATGAACCTGAAAATTAGCATTTGTCTCCTTGAAGGCTTTCTATCATTGATATTACTAACTAGAGTCTGGTTGCTTTAATACCCCAGATGTTTGATTTGGACATCACTGCAGTGGTAAAAGCTTTCAACTAGACTAAGAGTCTACAGCCATACGAGCAGCTCTGAGGCTCAACTTGAGTAAATTGTGCTTTAGGCTAAATGCTAACAACAGCTTGCTAACATGACAATGCTAAAGATTTTAAAAAAATTGTAATGTTTACCATGTTCACCATCTTATCTTGTCTATTAACCAAAGATATTACAATTCATCCTGAGAGGGACATGAATGTCTTTGGACTAAACCTCTTGGTGGTGTTAGAGAAACAGCAGGTCAGCGGGATTCATCCTCTGGAGACCATGAATGTACAAACTTTCACAGCAATCCGACCAATAGTTTTACCAAAGATGAGGCCGACTGAACAACAACCGCTGGGCAAAAAGACAAAGACTTTAAACAACGAAGCGTGATCCACAAAATGTAACAGATACTAATGAATCAAACTACCGGAACTATTTTACCTAAATGAATGTGCAGCATGTCGTATCGGAACTCTTCAATTACAAATATAATGGCACGAGTGTTTTAATGGGAAACCGGAGAACAGGCGGACATAAAAAGAGCCTCTGGGCTTCGGTTGAAGACCGTCGGCGTTGACAAAACGGCCCTTTGATTATCCACGGACAAACAAGGAGTCTTTGTGCTCAAGTCAGACAATTCCAGCATTTACCAGGAGAGGAAGGATCCGAGGCCTTCATCCCTCTGTGGCACCGCATGTCTGTTTGTTTAGTGTTTTGATCCCTTACAAGCCAGACTTCTCCACATGACACAAGAGATTTCACTGTTAAACATTAACAGCAGCGCTAATCGCCGCCTGTCACTGATAACAGCTCAATAAATTACTCTGAGTAAAAACTGAGCTTGTAGGAAAACAAGGACAAGGACATATTCTGAAATACTGTTCACGTTGCCACAATTTCCATCTCTGCACGTAACTCACACCGTTACGACCGATAGGTTTTAAATACGATCGTGCATTTATAGACGTGATGCATTCAGTCAGATGTTTCTGTGACAGAGAGCCAAATCTCTACCACGCACACAATTACTCACTGTTTTTATTAGCTTATCTTTCAGGCTGCTCACTAGATAACAGATGATTTGAGTACAAGGAGGATTCCTGTGTAGGTTAAGGTGACATGTGTGCAGACAGAGTTGATCATAAAAGTATAATTCCAACATCTGTACTGTGTAATTCAGCCAGGAGAGCGAGCGCTGGTACCTGAGAAGCCGTCTCGTCCGGCTCTGGGTTCGGGCTGCTCTTGTCCGTGGCGATGGTGTTGATGGTGGTCAAAACGATGGAGTCCTTTTTCTCCAGTAAGTCTCCGTTCTGGAGGGAGTTTTCTTGAGGCCGCTCTGCAGGAGCGAAGTGGCTGTGGCCATGCTGAGGACACCAGAGGCAACGCAAGGTCAGATAAGCAGGAGAGTCCATGTCCAAGACGTCAAACACACAGATTCAAAACTACTACTAATGCGTTAACGCGGGTTATTCAAAGCTGAGCTAACCGACGTAGCTTCATATTAAACATATAGCATATTGTCCTTGTACTGTATAGCTTTATACTAACATTTTGATTCTCACTGATTTGTTCACTTTTTCCGTTTCCTGATTTTTTTGAAAAGCTCTGCGTTAGTTTAAAGTTAACAACACAGAAGCTGTGCCATCATATAAATCTTAGATTGGTTGAAGGTCACAATCTGTGACCGTTGTGTCCATGACCCAGAATAATTAACAGTAACAACAGGAAGATATTAGGTACATGACTCCCCTAAAGTGTAACTGCCCTCATTAGCAGCCAATTTAGCTAATAAACGGTCGATTCAGTGGCAGTTGTAAAACTTGGAAGAGGAAAATCACTCTGCAATAAAAGAAAAGTGCTTTGCATCTTAATAAACTCACTGAACTGATATCTTACCTCATCGTCTACCCGGAGAGCCATTTTCAGTATCTTCTCCACGAAGAACAAGATATAAAACCCTCCAAATATTCCAACTGCATTCGCCACATAGTTATCAACTTTGGGATCAAACCCCAGAGCCTGTGGATTAACAGGAGAACGTTAGTGGCATTTATTCAGCACTAAAACACCCTCAAAACATGAAACCGTGTTACCCGCTCCACCGGTTACAAACCTCGGGTATGAGCTGAAGCACAGCGTTGGAGAAGAGCGTCCCGATGGCGAGGCCGATGAAGTAGGTCAGCACTTTGGGGAAATAAGGCTTCTTGGTGAAGGGGATCAGGAAGAGACCGAGCAGGGACGCCAGGTTGATCACAGTGACGGCCAGAAACCCATAACCCCACACTGTCAGGGCACAAAGGAAGGATCAACAGTTCACAATATAGAGCTAGATGTTGTGGAGATGTTTTATGCTTTCGGCTTCTTGTTGTTTTTGCATCCAAGTTTCTGTTCTTTTTAGATTTTCCGTTATTTGGGCAAAACCTCGTCTTTAAAAGCCCCTCTATCGTGATTAACCTATATCTTTAACATGCATTACAACCGAGTTACCAAACAGACAATTTAACTCAACAAAAGACACAAAACTATGTATTTGCAGAGGAGAGATTCTGTTCACAAGGCCGGTGAAGAAACAGCGTGCATCGTGAACAACACACTGAACAACAGTCACAGTTGGCTGTAACTGTGTCAACAGCACCGAGGAGGGAGCGTTCACCGGTGGATCTGAGAGGTCAGCGGCTCCGTGAGTCAATCCAGGATACCGTGTGACTGTGACGGGTCCTCGTTGGGGAGTTTTACTCCCTTATCTGAAGCAAAGGTCCAAAATGACAGAGGATGTTGTACACTGTACAGATTGATTTGTGATGGGCTATATCAATAAAATTGACACGAATTGAATTTAATAGTCGCGAGTGGAGCCGAGTAATCCAGAGAGATAAAGAGAGGTGACCTGAGACGAAAGGTCTTAGAAACAAAGAGAGGAAATAAAAACTCAGATTGATGGGTTAACAACAGAGCAGATTAACAGTAACTAAGTATTCAGATATTGTACTTTTTAAAGTATCAATACTACACCATCAAAAATACTCAGTTGAAAGTAAAAGTCCTGATTACGAAATCAAAATTCAGTAAAAGTACAAAAGTATTGGCATTAAACCTAAAGTACCCAAATGATGCAGAATGGACCATTTGTAACAATAAATATTATATCACTGGATTATTGTTATTGATGCATTAATGTGATTATTACTTTAATGTTTCAGCTCATTTTATCTACTTTAATACTGCTGGGTAATATAATTTGCAATAATATATCATTACTTATTAGTTGATTCATATCTTGTATTCATTATCTTTATCTGTTAAGTAACTAAAGCTGTCAAATAAAAGCAGTGGAGTATAAAGTACAATATTTTGTAATACTGTGAAAATGAAACCCATAATGTGAATTTTATAGATTCACATTTTGCCAACTTGTGGGAGAACGTCTCATGAGTGCCATTGATAGAAACAGAATACTGAGTGGCTGTTTGTTGACTTGGCCTTTGGTTCTGTGGACCATATCATTCAGCGTGACAGGACATCGGTCTTTCAGAGGGTGGTCTGGTGGTTTAACAGCTATTGTTCTGTGACAGCTGAGGGTCACCTATCTGACCCACTGTCCCTGTCCAAGGGTGTTCCTCAGGGTTAGACCGAGGTCCAACCTAGTTCAAAATCTACATAAACAACGTTGCTCACGCTGAGGGTGGCTCTCACATCCATTTATATGCCGACGACACCATCTTGTACACATCTAGCTGCACCCAAAAGTAAGGGGACGAGGTTTGTGTCCATACGTGCTTTAAATGTCTTTATATCGTCCGCACATATCTACACAAATATCCATTATACCTCCATGTTTAAGTGTTTCCAGTTTTTCTTACTGGTGGTGAAGAAAGAGACTAAAGTTGTAACAGCAGTTTGCATAGTAATCTAAACACAAGGTCCATTTAGTAACGGCTCTGGAGCTTTTGATCGTATTTTCTTCATCAGGTGGAGTCTTAGATGTTCAAATTTCCATTTTTCTGAGCAGGACTTTTTGTCCATGTTGACGAGATTGAAAGTTCATGCTTTACTTTGAAAACAGCAGTTGGCAAAACTGTCTTTGTGGTGAGATTATTTTGTTTTTTAGGGTTCACAAGCAACAATAAAAAGAAATCCAACCACTGTCCTCAAAGAGTATCCTCCATCCACAGTGATTGAGTAATAATCTCTGCCAGATTAAATGCAACAAACCCTCGTGAACTGTGAATTATCCGAGTAGCGGGGGGCTCAACAAATAAACCTGCGTTGTGATGAAGCAACTCACCCGAGTAGTCGAGGGGCTGAGGAGCTTTGGGGTCGGTGTAGGGGCAGGAGGGCAGCAGCACCTGGGTCAACACAGCGGGGCAGATTCTCCCCAGATGTCCCACAGTCAGCTGACTGACATTACTCAACCCGAAGTGGGACAAGATCTGCTCAGCTGAGGGACACTGAGGGGCAGAAAGACCACATTAAATATCTTTTTAATTGTTTCTAAATCTATATTTTGTCTCTAAAATACTTCCTGTTTTGATTGTAATGCTCGTTTTTCTTGCATCTGTCTTCTTTTTGATGTAAGTTTCATCTTTGTGTATGAAATGTGCGATGTAAGTTATGTTTTTAGGGTTGATTAACGACATTATGAAGTTATCCTTATATTCTATAAAGTAGAAAAGAGTAGAGCGAAGGTAAAACAGCACTAGAAGACTTATACACAGTTACATAAGTTTAATGTTATTATATATCCCAAGTCAATTCGAAATAAACATATTTTGTGAATTATTGCATTATTAAATGCATTAAGTAAAAAAAGTAAAAGCTATTGGCAACAATATAATAATAATACTATGTTTATTTAGTATACCACCGCTAATAGAACATGATTCCCAAAGTGCTTTATAATAATATAATAAAAGAAAAGTGAAGATTTAAAAGCATAAAAGCGTAAAAACAATCAATAAAATAAAAGAATAATAGGAAAAATGACCATGTTCAGCCCAATCATTTAACTACTAATGCCAACAGATAACAGATTAGACAGAATGTCTCAGGCATTTATTAACGTGTTAATTACTATATAAAGAAAACGAATTATATATAATAATGTAATAAGTTCTGAGTTTCACGCAGTAAGAAATCAATAATAAGCTCATTTAAATTCCATCCAGCACGTTGTGTAAACGATCATTAATTAGTTTAGCATGTACATGTGCTCACCTCCTGGTCCGCCAGTGGGTTCCCCTCAATTATTCCCTGAGATCTTCTGTCTGAGATCACCAGCAGTAAATCATCCAGGTTCTCCGTGGAGATTGAACTATTCTGGCCATAATATCGTAAAATGTTCTCCAGGAATACGCGTCCATCCCGGACAGCCACGTTTATACTCTGAGACCTTGGAGTGCAAACTAAAACGCACGTAATTAAACATATTAATTTAAACATATCTGTTGGTTTTTGATGCCGTTTCCTTCAGTAAATAAATCTGCTACTTCTGCTGCTCTGCAAAAAAAAATAGAAATCAATAAATCCGTGGAGTTTGTTCTCGGTCCGGAATCAGATCCATGTTACAGTCGGAGAGGACTTCTCGTGTTTGCGGTTTCTTCAAACCCGAGTGGATTATTAGAAGGCAGCAGCAGTGTGTTGTGATGAGATCTGAGGGATCTATCGGGATCTATCGGGATCTATCAGGACTATCGGGATCTATCAGGACTATCGGAGGTGGATCAGTTCAAAGATCGGTCTGCAGAGCCATGAAGGAAAAACATGGAGCTGACCGACCGCGTGCACTCAGTGCCTCAATGCTTTCTTTTGTGACCGACTTTCTCACTTGGTATGCAACGTGCTCACACACACAAACACACACCAACACACACACACACCAACACACACACACCCGCTTACTTAAAGTGTGTGTGTGTTGGTGTGTGTGTGTGTGTGAAAAGGCTAACAGTGGGGGAACAAGTCACTATAGCCTTTAACTCAGTGCGACTCAGTCTACAGCTGTGAGTCAATTATAAAACAGCTGGATGGAAGATGAACAAAAAAAGAATGATAAACATGAAACACGTGTCTAAAGCTCCGTGTCGCCCCCTGGTGGCAGCTGGTGACACCGCATGTATGTATCAAGATGTCACCATATTATCTGTAAAGAGTTGTTTTTGCTGCTGTTTACATTCCTTGTGATGCAAATTCAAATAAATGCACCAAAGGAATGTACGACTGTTTCTGTTATGTTTTATTTATCGTGTTTTTCTTGTGTTGCAAATGAGCAACAACTGCATGTTGTTGTGCATCCCTGTGTTGCATAATGACAATAAATTACAGTTGTTGTGCCTGAGATCACTTTATTGTTTTTTAATTAAAGATGTTAATTTAATATAATATTTGGTACATAATGTAATCTATTACTTAGGCTACACATTCAATATTAATTCCTTGATTTTATTTTGTCTCTATTTAGTTGGTTAGTCGACGAATCGGTCGGAAAAAAAGAAACAAGATTTTATTTGTGTTAAGGACCTCCTTAAAACAAGATGGTTCATCTCAAGGAGTTAATTCTAATAAATACTCACACATTTCACAGATCAATGTCTGATATTAGTATTCTTTGTATTTGTTTACAATCTACAGATTCTCTGACTTTTATATTGACATTGTACATAATATATCTCTCTATAAATAGATTATTTTTTCATATACTTTGTTCAGCTTTGTGTCTGTTTCTATCTTCCTGTAAATTGTTCGAGAACATTTAGAGAAACCTAAAACTGGAGTCAAATTGCTTTTATGTGTTCACATAAAGCTTAATTTTAAACACTGAATTACTCTTTTTATTTAAAAAGAGATACATTTTGACTATTTTAACTGTACATTTATATTCCATATTCAGGATTCTTGACTCTTGCAGCACAAGTTAAATTCCTTGTAAGTGAAAAGCTACTTGGCAATAAACCTGTTTCTGATTCTTATTTTTGTAATTTTTCATTTATAAACACTGAATTGATGCAATTAGATTAAAAAAAAAGCCAAACATTGAACAACAGAATGAAATTCTTTGATGTCCAAAAACAAAGCGATACAAATGTATCGACATTCAGTACAGCAAATAATACGACATCAATGAGGTCAAGTATTAAGAGTCTTCACTCTGTTAATTATCTGAGCACAGCTCAACGTGATCTGTAAGATCAGAACCGGTTCAGATTACACGTCGAAAACGTCTGATCAGTGCAGGAAATGAGACATTTTGCCATTTCATTTAACTTAATTAATAAATGACTCATCTGTTTCAGCAACTGAATCATCAAAGACTGAGATGTGTATTGGCTTGTTCACACTTCCTTCCTCTGTGTGAATGAAAGCTTGGTGGTGAAGCCTGTCGCGTGCCAACGTTCCCTGATTGAATACAGTGGGTCACCCTGTTGTCTCGAGCTGCTAAAACCACCGTCAATAGATTCCTTTGTTTGGATATTTTCGGGTCTAACTGCTGTTTTCTGAGGCTTTTCTGCTCCTATGAGGAAAAAAACATCTTTGGTTCAGCAAGAAAACAAGTTTAAACATTTAGAAAATTGGCATTGGTAAAAAAAAATGATCTTTCCGACACTCAAAAACCCACAAAGATCAAATCTCTTTTAAAAGGACAGACAATCAATCACTTCACTGTGGTTCACCTCCACATGGAGGCTGGCTGGTCTCAGGTCAGTATACGTCCCTTAAAGACGTGATGGTGAGCGATCGGGAGAGTTCTTCGACGCTGGTTTTACGCCAAGCGTCAAAACTGACCGTCCTGTTTCTAGAAACCATCAGGAAGCCGTTGGAGCTGAAGCGTCCGGGGACGTTTCCCACATCGAGCCAGACGAAGGCAGCCACAGAGGCAGAGAGGAGGGTGACGCTGTAGCCGGCCTTATCCTCCTGCACCGTGGCCTGCAGGGGAACACACACACACACACACACACACACACACACACAGTTTATAATGAGTGAATGTGAGCATGAACGTGTCAATAAAGTGTGTTAGAAGTCCACTGTGTGTGTCTTTGTGGCCTTGGTCTTCCCTTCTTTACTCTCTCGCCACATTTCCTGTCTGTACCTCGACATCGACTACCAAAATAAGGGCGTAAATGATGTCAAATCAACATTTAAAATCCGTAGGCTGCGGTGGAATAGTTTTTTGTTGATTTTTGTATCATATTCAATGTGTAACCCGCTACACCTTATAGATTAATGGAGTCTTCCATACATCTGTGTATGAATGAATAAAGGCAGGCTTTTGAACACGGTGTCTTACTGTGATGTTGGGTCTCTGGAGTCCCTGAGCGTCTTTGGGTGAGCACAGGAAGTGGTGGTTGGTGGGACCCTGCTGGCCGCCGCTGTCCTCCAGGTGGAAGGTGAGCAGGCAGGTGAGGCGGGTGCAGCTTCCACATCCTGCCAGCAGGGCGGCGACTGGCTGTTTAAACACGGTCGCCGCGCTGCCTCCGGGGACCGGGAGCAGGTCCGACTTCAGCGTGCACACCGGATCCAGATCAGACCAGGAGTACACGGACACCTGATCCACAAGAGAACAGACCTGTTTCTGCACGCGTGTCACACATTTTAATATTAACGTTATTAAACTGGAGGAGGTGAAGAACTGATGTTAGCAGTTTAAATAGTTTGAATGCACTTGTTGGAAGCCGTTTGGACAAACACTGCCTGCACGGTGAATGCAACGTAAAGACACAGCGTACAGGTGAACACGTACCACAGCCCTGAGCTTCAGGTCGTGACTCAGGTCTGAGACGGCGTAGACGAACAGTGCGCCGCCATCCTCGAAGCCCACCGGCAGGACGGCGGCGAAGAAGTTCTGCGCAAAATAATGCAGCATTTTCCACTTCCCACCAAACTCTGCACACACAAGGACATGATTAGTACGGATTATTGTATTGATCTTAAAAATATTTTCATTATAACACACAAAATATAAACAAGTTCAACGTCAAAAGGTTTCAGCAAAGCGTCAATCTAGAAACGTGTCCGCTCACCGATCGATGACCAGGAAGGCGCCTGCCAGATGTCGTTCAGCTGCCAGTAGAGAGCGCCCATAGTGCGACCTTTGCCCTCAATGATCTCGCTCTGACTTCGCCGATAAAACTCCGTCTGTGACTTCACACACTGAGCCTGCATGACCTGGACATGGAACGTGATCATTACTACGTGTGGACTGCGAACTGTGAAAAGCCTTAGCCTACCTTTGTAGCGTTATTTCGTAGCGTTATGAGGTTAAATGATCTGACGCGGGGCGAGGGTGGTTTGTGTGATTGACCTGCGTGATGTAGAGAGTGTCTGTAAATCTTTTCAAGGGATCCGTGGAGTTCGGCAGGTTGAAGTGTAAAGCAGCCTGCAGTAACATCTGCTGGTTTCCATCCTCATGGTGTTGACGGTGGGAAGAGAAGTTACTGCTGTAGCTCCAGTCCTCTGTTATGGAAACCTGAACCATCACAACACAGACGGAAACTTTACACACTTCTTGGGTGTGATGGACAAAATCAGCATCTACCTCTTAAATCCTGCGTTTGTAATTATTTCACTATTTTCATTAACCTGAACTGTTTCATCTGATCCAGTCTTATTTTATTTAATATCTTCAATATAAAGAAAAATAATATAAATGTGCACAAAAGAGATCCAAACACATCTAAACTTCTCCAGATAACATCAAAGAGGATACCTCAGATGTAAGACTTAAATCTACTGAAAGGTTTATTCAGTCACCGGCTGCAGAGTGGAGAAGGACGGCCACGACTGGAAGCCGTACTCGGAGGCGAAGCGCGTCCGAGGGAAAGTCCTCCAATCCCAGCAGTCCAGAGTGTAGCTGTAGAAGTGCGTGTCCCCGTAGTGAGGGTCGTACGGGTTCACCGCCACCCAACCCTCCCGCTCCGATTCAGCTCCGTTTGTCGGACTGGAGACGAGGAACGGGCGACTCTGGTCCTCCTGGAGGAGACATTAAGATGGGGCATCATGAAGCATCGTTTAAAAACATAAACATGGACGAGAGAGAGAGAGAGAGAGAGAGAGAGAGAGAGAGAGAGAGAGAGAGAGGGAGGGAGGGAGGGAGAGAGAGAGAGAGAGAGAGAGAGAGAGAGAGAGTCTGGTCAGGTGACTTGTGCTTCTGGTGTCGTAGAGCCGAACAGTAAGCAACAATTGCTGCTTCGTATGCCTTTAAATCTCACATGCAAAAAGATATCATTTGTAAAAAAAAAAAAAAAGTAAAATAGCAATAAATGAATAATTGTGCAAAAGTAGCCAAATATGTGTTTTTGCACATTTACCAGCGACAAATGATTTAGAAGACCTGTAACCTGCTGTTGGTGTTAAGACCACATTTCCCATAAACCCCCCTGCTAAAGGGATCTTGATCCTGAGGTCTGGTTTTTGATGTGTTTCTATGCTGATGATGGTCTCCTGTTTTATAACTCACTTCTCTAAATCCAGGAGTCCAAAACATAAACAAGTTCACCGTAAAAAGGACGAACAAGGTTTCAGCAAAGGATCAATCAACAGGTCAGCTGACTCACTCACCGACCGATGACAAGGAAGGCGCCTGCTTATGAGCATATTACTCTTTTAACCATCAGTTATCTATTAAAAACATAAACCCTTAGACATGACATATCATTAGACTGTCACCTCTTGAACGACCGCCCTTATGTTGTTCACATACAGCGTCACATAGTCCTTCAGGTACGTAGGTCTCTGACAAACTGGGATGTTGAACCAGTCTGTTGCCAGAGCAGCTTCGTTTTCGTTGTTCCCGCTCCAGGTGATTATGGAGGGATGAGACTTGAGGCGCTGAACCTGGAGAGTAAAAACGAGAACATTTAACGTCTCGACAAGATGACACTAAAACTTTTTGAATGCTTAAAACTACCTTCAAATGTCTTTTATGGCATTTTAAAAACGTGTTTTGGTTGATTTGTGGTAATCTTTACAGTAAACTCTTCAGATATGACTTCCTCTGAAACGAAGCGCTCACCTGTTGGATGACTTCTTCTCTGACTGTCTGTATGAAGTCGTCCTCAGTGGGATACATAGCGCAGGCAAACATGAAGTCCTGCCAAACCTGAAGACACGTATCTTAACTTCATTTCTTCAGTACTGGTTTGTAGCAGTGATGATTGAAGGGGAACATCACTTTCTGATTTATGCATTATTCGTTATCGACATCTGTCGCATCTTTGTATCTGAAGCTTTATAAAGTACCTGGTTTATACCAGGTACTTTATAAAGTAATATTGATGTCACTAGAGGCCGGTAGTTACCATGATTCCCATCTCATCACACAAGCTGTAGAAGAGATCCTGCTCATACACTCCTCCTCCCCAGACCCTGAGGGCGTTCATGCTCGCATCCACGGCCGACTGCAGCAAGTTCCTTAAGCTGCGGGACAAACACAGTTAATGTATTCACATCATTCTCAGCAGTTCAAACAAGTCCTGTGATTCAAAGTCAGAGAACAAGTCTGCACAAAGACGCAGAGGAGACCGACGGTTTCTCTCAGAATATCCTCATAATTATGGATCAATATTCACGTCGCTCGGTCGGACTCGGAAGAATTAAGAGAGGAAAAGCGTCTTTCCAAACTAAACTCACACAGCAGGAGTCACTTGGTCCTGGAAGGAGTGGGCCGGGATCCAGTTGGAGCCTTTGAGGAAAATTGGTTTCCCATTGATGCGGAAATAAAAGCTCAAGCCTGGAGAGCCGACGACTGGATCCTGGACCAGTTCTACTGAGCGGAAGTACACCTGCAGGACAGATTCTCATCAAACGCTAAAGAAACACACTCAGTACTGTGATTTGAGTTGTTTTATCTCTGTGGCACATGTGGAGCAACAACAAGAAGAACATGTCGGTAAACTGCAAACACAACATTGAGTAAATACAGTTGATGGATGAGGTGCCAGGATCATTATGAATGTTGCTGTTTTATTGTCTCTTCATAGATATGGTGCATGCTGTGTGTATTATGATACAGGCTGTATTTCATGTCTTTCTCCACAGACATGTTGGGCCTTTGATTCTACTGACGCACTTATGTCACAGAACACTCTGCAGCTTAAGGAGACTGGAAGTGAACTCTGACCTTAGACTCTGTATTCAGGATCAAGAAGCGCCCCTGAAAGCCTCTGACAGTGAGATGATAACAGGGTTGGTCTCCGTGTCCGTTGGGCCACCACAGCTTCACCTGGCTGCTCTGGAGGAAGAAGAAAAAGCTGTTTTTAAGTGTTTAAGTGACTTAACTGAACGTAATAACTGAGGCGAGTCACTGCCGTCACAACACACTCATACGAGGGTACAGATTACTTCGAGTACCGTGTTGATGTTTAAGGTGAAGCTGTTCTTGGTCTTTCCTGGGAGGAACTGTGTCTGGAGGATCTGCTCCGAGTCCAGCTCAGGTATGGAGAGAACGATTTGGCCGTTAGTTGTCTGAACGGCATCGACGAGAAGCTCGACCTGGACTCTCCACTGAGAGAGGCTGAGATCTGGACAGACAGACGGATGAGATGGACTATAAATGAAGACAGAACAACACGTTTGATCATTCCACATAGGGGGAGACGCAGCAGTACTGGAAGAACAGGAACATAACTTTAGATTCATTCTGACTGTGTGACTTTTCAAAATAAAATTCCAATTCCAATGTTTTTCCCAACACAAGCTTGGTGATGAAGATCAGATGATGAGACGTACTGTGTAGAGGAACAGAGGAAACCCGGATGAGCTGCAGGACATCAAACGCCTCCAGTCGAACCCCCTTCCACAGTCCCATCGTGGGGAACGAAGGGCCCCAATCCCAACTGAAAGAGCTCTGCTCCTTCAGCAGAGCAGAGACGGAGTTTTAGATTACTGTTAAAAGGTGAAGTTCATCTCAGCTCTTATAGTACAACTAGAATACAGACAGACGGACGGACCCCTGTGGACAGAAATGTTCCCAATGAAACCACATTACAGCATAAAGTCTGACACATTGAGCACTTTCTCATGTTTATGAGGCTCATAAAAATGCATCAAAATCAATATTTCTGATATAATCATTGAAAAATCCCAGACTGTGAACAAGTAGAAATAACACCACTGAGCATTCAGTCAGAAAATATGGACTATATCATCCTCTAATAGGAACATGCTTTTAGATTGAATTCAGTCCTGTTACAGAATAGTATGAACACATGTTTCTGATTTGACTCGTATCGTTTGTTTCCAGATGAGAGGTAAACATTCTTACTTTCCTGATGAAGTTGACGTGACATTCCCCCTTCTGGACATCTGGAGGACATTCAGGAGGAACTCTGTAGGCAGAATGAGCTTCCCTCCGCTCAGACGCGTAAAGAACCGGAGACAACAGGCTCACGGTCAGCACATTATCCCCGTCCTTCAGCAAGGCTCTGACTGGGAAGTCCTACACGAACAGATGCTGCACGTGAGAAAAAACGTGCACGGTGCGTCGTGAAACTGCTTGTTTTCCGGTGAACATACATATCTACGGAACATGTTGTCCGTCTTCCCGACGACGATTCCGTTGAGCCGAATGGATGCTGCGGTGTCAACGCCGTCAAAGACGAGCAGCACCTTCTGATTGGCTCTGTTGATGAGCGCACAGGTGAGTCGGGAACAGGAGAGTCGGGAACAGGTGAGTCAGGAACAGGTGAGTCAGGAACAGCTTTAGAACAATAATAACGTTCATTGTACCGACCTCAGCTGGGTGGAGCCAGTGAATGTGGTTGTGTATGTCCAGTTATCGAAGGCGATCCACCGATAAGACACATCGTTAAACCTGAAGTACGGGTCCTGAGAGACAAGTACAGAATGATGTACTTCTTTCTATTTAATTCCTCTCAGTTTATGAGTTATTACTCACACCTGCTGCTGAAGCATGTGTTGATGTTATGCTCCCAAAAATAGGGCAGTATCCAGAAAGTATGGAAGCCCATTCCCGCCAACAAAAAAAAAAAATAAAAAAAAAATAAGATCACTAAAAAAAAACAAAAAAAACAATAGTAACTTAAAAAAAACAAAAAAAAATGTAATTCACAAAAAAATAAAAAAATAATAATAATCCACCCACAAAATAAATAATAATAATTCTAATAATTTTTTTTTTTTTTTTATTTTACTTTTTTTCCACCAGCAAAAAAAAAAAAAAACTTTTGGTGCATCCATCTGTAACCATAACACTGACCAGATTTTTCCAGTTGCTATAGAAAGTCGAAATTATGAGATACTTTAACACAACAGTCATAGAAGCAGCTATGACATATGAATGGATTGTGAGTACATTGAAGACTTCTTTAAAACGCGGCTTTACAACACATGAAATACAGATGATGTTTCACATGGATTGTACTGAGCAAACGCACCCTTGAAGCTCTGGAGTATAAAGAATGAAACCAATGTGGCTGAGGTGGCGACCAATAAACAGCAACTGGAAACATCTTCTTTTTTTTTCTTTTTTGCTGACAGAGAAAAAGTAAAAAAAAAATATATATATATTTTTTTTTTTTGTGAATTAATTATTATCATTTTTATTTTTTATTTTTTTTGTGAATTCATTTTATTTATTTTTTTTGGTGATCTTATTTTATTTTTTTTTGCTGGCGTGAATGGGCTTCCATAGTTTATTGGTCGCCACCTCAGCCACATTGGTTTCATTCTTTATACTCCAGAGCTTCAAGGGTGCGTTTGCTCAGTACAATCCATGTGAAACATCATCTGTATTTCATGTGTTGTAAAGCCACGTTTTAAAGAAGTCTTCAATGTACTCACAATCCATTCATATGTCAAATGTAGAGTAACCTGAAGAGCTGCTTCTATGACTGTTTTGTGTTAAAGTATCTCGTAATTTCGACTTTCTATAGCAACTGGAAAAATCTGGTCAGTGTTATGGTTACAGATGGATGCACCAAAAGTTTTTTTGTTTTTTTTTGCTGGTGGAAAAAAAGTAAAATAAAAAAATATAAAAATTATTAGAATTATTATTATTTATTTTGTGGGTGGATTTTTTTTTTTTGTGATCTTATTTTTTTTTTTTTTGTGATCTTATTTTTTTTTTTGCTGGCAGGAATGAGCTTCCATAAGAATGCCTCACACCAAAAAAATAATTTTAAAAATGTATAATTTAATTTTCTTCTGTTTACTTTGTTAACTACTTAATGTTTTACAATTTAGTTTTTTAATTCTCGTGAAAATATAGAATATTTTTGCTTAGTATTCCTACCTAAATAAATATATATATATACACACACACACATATACACTCATATATACACACACAAATGTACTCGTATTGTAGAAGAACACTGAGGACACTACTTCAATGCTCTCAGCGACAGATGTAATAACTGCATGCTGTACTTCCGGTTAAAGGTGTATTTCTACACGCTCACATGAAGTACTTTGTGTACCTACCTGGATGTATCCCTGCTGCTGTAGAGCTGAATGAACACATCCGGGAACTTCAGCGGGCAGCGACACTGACCCATCGGAGTTTGAGAGACTCCATTTACCGTCCAGACTCCGAGTCACTGAACTAAACACAGACACAACTCCCCAAAACACACACAACAAAACACAAACACCGTGTACAAACAGAGTCATGGTTGTTTCTTTCTATATATGACACGGTAAGTCACGGGAATACTACTTCAAATGTACTCTCCGGTGTTGTGGTTTTCTGAACAGCCGCTTCCTAGTTTGTCACGTGACCCTCCTCGTGACAGTCATGTGATCAGAGTATATGCATAAACACATAATACAAATAAAAACTTTGTACAACAAATGTGTTTGTGTGTGGAATCAAAATTCTCACATCTTTAAATAAAGAATAAATAATTTAGTCTTGTAGTAATAAAAAAAAAAATCAAGTAGAAGTTGTTACTAAAATCAAGTGAATAGTATTTTGATAACAACCAAACCACAAACACTATAAACATGGTTATTGATATAGTTATACATTTTTTAAAACCTAGAAGTATACTATTGCATTATTTGTCTTCGGTGAAGAAGTATTCAGTTTCAGTATTTAAGTTCATACTTAAGTAAAAGAAAGTGCCAGAAGTACTCATCGTGTACTTGTTGGGTATTGACGTAGTTATCAATTATTTATAATCAGTCAGTGAGACACTGAAATCATACTTTTGTCAAATATATATCTGGTAGTTTACCTGAGACCAAATACAAATACTTCAGTCATTTACCTCTTTGTGATTTAAAGTCCTAAATAAACTCGAGGCTTTATTAGGACAGCTGAAGAACTGCTGCATTTAAACAAACAGCCGATTCGTTGTATGGATTTAAGTAACTTTATTGAAGGGAAAACTAAAAAAAGAAACAGAGCCACAAGTTGATTATCAACCATTTGCTTTGCATCCATATTTTAGGGCTACAAGAAGACAGTGTTCGATTGGGCGTAAAACTAACAGCTCGTCTACTGGCTTCTAAATAACAAAAAGAAATAGAATGCCTTCGGAGGAACCACATCTGTTCGGCCTTACAATCGACATAATTTGCAGAAACATATCAGATATAATAGCCTACCTTTATTAACATGCATAAAATACAACATTGAAGTTCTTATAGTTTCCTTAACATTGATATATACTGCTGTGCTTCTCTGTACACACACTTTGATAGTGGAATAAGATACACTTCCTTCCTCGGGTAATAGATGCCTACACTAAAGATCAGAAGAACATACTGACATCACACCAGTCCAGAGGAGACAAGAGCCACGAACCAGATCAGGTTTTTACCACCTTCAAATAATAACGAAATGCAGAATTTCACCAAATTTAAACTTTTTAAAATTCAGAGTTGACAGGTATGGCAAAAGACAGGCTTCTCTGTAAGTGCTTTGAGAAATCCAGCTTAGAGTTAAAGTAATTATTAATGGTCACGGGGCTGACGGGTTCAGGAGACATCAGATTCTACCAAGTGTGTGCAGAGCAAACGTCATCACCGACTCCGCCTGGTGTTCAGAACCACGGTGGTGATTATTATTTTACTGGCACGTGTCCTAGAGAGAAAACACTATCTTCTTATAAGCACGCAGGTGGAAAAAGAAAAAAGGGGTAAAAATGCTCTGATTAACCAAAAAAAAAGAAAAAGGTGAAAAAGAATCCCTTGTGTTTGTTTTGTTTGAACCAGCAACAACATTTTCCACCAGCTCTCCAAATGATGCAATCACATTGCGTATTTGTGTGTCCAGTCTTTTGCCATTTTGATGTATCTGCAAAGAGAAAGAAAACGTGAAAAGATTACTTCAGGAAGTCTCAAGCAAACATCTCGTGTTGGCTTTATAGATCTGTGTTTGTTAAAGCACATGCACTCGAGCACGTTGCTTTGTGTCAGTCAGTATATGCATGAATACATAATAAACATACACTTTGTACAAACTCAACTTCTCAGTTTTGAAACGCTAGAATACTTCTTTGATGATAAATGTTTGTTTTTGCCACACAAAACCGTTTCATGCTGAGTTAGTGAAGAAGTTTACATGCACAGAAAACTGCTTCTGCTACAATAATTAAAGGCTCATTCACAGATGATATGTATAAATATATATTTTAAAAAAGGAACATTAGACGGCGTCAACAGGCAAAATGTGATCATCTAGGGAACGGTCTGAAGATTAATAGATAATTAAAGTGTGTTATCTGATGATTAGTAAGACACCTGGAAAAAAGCTAAAGCTCCAGATTTAAAGGTTTGAGTAAACAGCACTCTGACTCTTTGTATCAAGTCTTTATATTTATTAATTCATCTTACTTCCTGCTTCATGTGTTATTAGAATGTCTGGTGCTTTGACCCCGAAGCTACGTAAACATCTACCTGCTAACCTTTTCTTAAATAAGCTAATGTTTAGATGAATGCATTTCCAGGAAGCCACTGGCGTCTGTATTTCAGCACACTGGAAATTAGCTTCCATACGTCACAGTACATTACTTGTTGGATGTATTTAAAATGTTACATCATTGCATGGCCGGTAGACTGTTGAATAAACTGCTTTGCTCCATAATCTGCTCAAACAGGAACATTTTCAAACTCAAACTGTCCTTATTGTTAGTTTCAGACATCACAGCTCATGAATGCAGCTCTGTTTGGCAGCCAACTGTTGGTCCTTGAATGCACCACCATGAACCTTAAACAGCTTCACCGCGCAGCAATAACTGTGAAAAATAAAAGGCAACTGTGACAGAGCGCCAATCTCAAGTCTCTTAAAGGTGAATCAATCAATCATACTAAAGGATGATATTTGAACTTGTAGTGAATGATGGAAAATGGTCATTTTGTTAAATATAAATAATTTGTACTATGGTGCATTATAAAGATATCGGCATATTATCAGTATCGACAGAAATGACCATTTCCTCCGATATGTTGCATTCAAACAAATAGGCTCATGTTTTAAAAGGGCTCCAGAGATGCGATTAAACATTTTAATTGTAAGAAACATTGTATTTTATGTCTGCATCTGTCAGTGGGTCTGTGAGAAGACTACTGGATCCTCATTTCTCTGGCCTGCATTAGCAGAAACCATTGTATCTGTGGGGAAGAGCACCAACGTGTCGGTTGAAATACTCTGTTTAACTTGTTCATTTACAGCAACAGGCCTCACCCGCAGGTTATCAAAGTGCATGTAAAAAGCTGAACTCAGTGAGACCAGAACATCACAAACACAACAGACCAAACCCAGAACAAGATGCAGCGCTGGCTCTTGATCTTACCCTAAAGCAAGGCATACTTCGTGGTCCACTCCTGAGCTAGTTTATTGTACCTGACACAAGTGAAACTACGTCACATACTCATTCCACTAGGCGTCTGAAGGTCGCACTTATTGTGGATAATAAATCATACAAATTTACAAATCCGCTGCCAGTTTAGTAGGTATACCTAACTAAAAAACAAACAAAGCAGTATAATACAACAGTGCTGCAATAAATCATTCATGAAGGCTAGAATGTTCAGTTTGGTCTTAACTGTTTTAGAGAGATGCTGATTCGTGGTGATTTCAGAGGCTGCAGCTTGTGGTGCCGTTAAGTCTGCTGCATTATGCTGAGAGTTGTTTCTATTATTTTGTCCACCCCGTTCATGTATAATGCAATACAATTCAAAAGCATAACAAGCTGCCGCCTCCAAAATCATCGTCAAGTTGAATTAACAACTCTAAAACTGATTGAACTGCATTCGTTTTAGTCCAAGTGTACCTAACAAACCGGCATCGGAGTGTATGATGCGGACCAGAGAGAAAATAGGTTGTTTCATATTTAGAGAAAAGTTCACATGGCATATATAGAATATGTACACTTACTTCGTACTATCTGTTTTGTAGATTTGTGCGATCTCTGGCACTAGTGGGTCATCGGGGTTCGGGTCACATAGGAGTGAGCAAATGGAGAGAAGAACTACAAGAAACAGAACAAATACACGTCAACCACGTTTCAAAAGAGGAAACTAAAATACCAAATATGCATTTTAGTCCGTCTACCAGCCTCGTTTTTTAGACTCACAGAACCCTAGATTGAATGTGTGACACATGGAATGTGTAGTTGGACCGTACCTTTAGAAATAGTAAGCGCAGGAGACCACTGTGATCTGAGAATATCCAGACAGATACTGCCGTTACTGTTAATATTTGGGTGGTAAATTCTTGTTGTAAATGCAACCTGGAAGGAAATAAGAACAGAAAAACCAGGGTAAGAATAGGGCACACGTCAGGTCTATGTTATGCAGTTCAAATTCCGACAGGAGGCAGGTCAACCACTGGAAAGACAGGTATTAGTTTATGAGGGTTGTAAACAATCAAAATGTGTTCATGACGCCAAACTACTGGGCTCGGTTTCACTTCAGAGGAAATGTTCTCCTACAATAAAAAATACAAAAAAGGAGTCTTTGTTGGGGTGTGATTGAGCTTACCTTGGGTGGTTTGAAGGGGTAGTCTGTTGGAAAATGAATTGTCAAGAAGAAAACACCTCCCTGGTACGGACTGTCACACTGAAAGCAAGAAGGACATTTCCATATTTCAGTATAGAATAATCTCAAACCGCCCGTCCACAGCTTCTCATTATCAAGTCAAATTTCAACCTTTATCTCGTGAATACATTTAAAGGCAGCCAGGAACACAACCTCAGTGACACATTCCAACATCCTGCTGCCTTAAAGTCAAAAAAAGAGATTAACAATTAAGTCATAAAAGGATCTACTTACAGGTCCCATGATTGTGGCTTGCCAGTGAAACACTGTGGAGAAGAGAAAGTAAAGGTAAGGAAACAAGGAAAGGACACAAGTATGTGATCTGGTAGCAGATCGTCGTCTAAGGAACACCATTTCTAGAACATATTCATACTCCATGGTGGTAATGTGGTAGTTTTACTCTACTTAAGGTGGAGGTATTAATGAACAATAGAACCAGTTCTTAGCACGATACGTACGTCCATCTGTGCTTTTAGAGTTCACTGAAACACAAGATATCATTTCTGTTCAATTAAAATGTTCATAAAAGTCTGTTTTCACCCGTATCTCCAAATTTTTGTTGTGACGTTTCCTACCCCCTCTAAAGTGTTAAGTCAATCGGCAGAAAATGAATCAGCAACTCTTTTGATAACCGACTAGTTGTTTTAAAAGTAAAAACAATGTTGTCCAGTTTGTCAAATGTGAAGATTTGTTGACTTAGAAAACAAGACGGCTGAGGGTGTATCTTTGGTCTGTGGGTAATCAGAACATCTTTTCTGTTATTTTAGAGACCAAACGATTGATTCAATGAATGAAGACACTCACTGTCATCACCCACTGGGCCGGCTGAGCACTGTGCTGGAGGGTCACGGGCCAGGTCGTTAAGCTCCTATAAAGGAAAAGAAGAAGAAGAAGTTTAGCACAATAATCAATTAAGACCACAGTCATCTTCTCAACCAAAACAAGGAGGATCCAATGTTGATTAGCACTTTTTAATATACAGAAGTAGACTGATACTTTGTTTGCTTCCAGCTGAAGTTTATTTAAAGGGGCCTTCTGCTTATTTTGCATCACACTTCCATGAAGTTAGATGACAAGTAACGGAAAATAGATAGTGCTGCCACCTTGTTATCATCACTCCAGTTAACAGCAGGACCACACCTAACACGTGTCCTACAACCTCTAATGTTTAATTTTAGGGTCCACAGCTACTTCAGAGTGAGGTGGAGGCACAATTTCACAATAAAGTGTTTATAGATTCCCTTGAAAGAAGAGCCCCAGTAAACAGCAGAGTGAAGACATGTATCCTCAATGGGAACACTTTATTTAGGAGATTGTTACTCAACTCCAATCTGACCTAATTGAACTGCCAGAATACACCATGCGATGTGCAATGGCACCGAACAAATACGACCACATACCAGCTCTGACTGCTCACTCCGAGTCATGGGTATAACACGTTTTAACGATTAACATTAGCGATTAGACACTGTTGTGTGTCTCAACGTGAAGCTCCGGTAAATAGTTAAAATCATAAATGGTATTTAGGTAAAATTATTTAGAGTCGGGCCTCTTGTCTTTAGTGTATCCGTCATTTCACTTCGACCAAACACACACGGAACCTGTAACGTAACCGAAACTGCTCGTGCTAACAAGCTAGCTTAGCTTAGCTGAATGGTGTTAGCCGATCAGGCGTTAAGCCATATCCGTATGTGGCAGCGGCGCGCGCTAATAGCCGCTAGATCCCCGTTAAACGACGTTATCTCACCTTGTGGATCCTTTTCAAAGCCATGCTCTCTCGACGTTCTTTCTTCTTTGATTCGAAGGGGTTTCAGATTCCAGGGTGATTCCGCGATCTGTTAAATAATTTAACGCTGGGTCAACTCGACCCGGCCTTTCTTTTTCGAAGCTAGCGTAAGTTAGCTAGCGAGCTAAAAAACTACGTATGCGCAAAGAGTTGGTGACAAAGATAGCCGGCGTTGTTAGCGAGCTTTTTTTTTTAGCCGAACAACAGACGTTACGCTTGTCCTTCGGTAACCCTCCGCCTTGTATTTGGTTAATCTGTATCCCCCGGTTGAGG
Source organism: Leptoclinus maculatus (assembly GCA_032191485.1). NCBI lineage: Eukaryota > Metazoa > Chordata > Actinopteri > Perciformes > Stichaeidae > Leptoclinus > Leptoclinus maculatus. The sequence goes on along the minus strand of JAVDOI010000003.1, from coordinate 22,690,912 downwards.
CTCAATAAGTGAAGTAACACCGGACCACAAAGCTCCTCTTGCTGTCGGTCGCTGCCGTTAGCCAACTAGCGGATGTCTGCGTGTATTTGAGGCTTTATTATGAGGAAGGCGGTCCAGATGGCAGCTGAGTGACGAGGCGGATGTGGTGATGCAGTCAGACCGGTTGTTTAATCAAACTTAAATCAAATTCGGTTCCACTTTTTTTTATTTATGGTTATGACCAAACAAAAATGTAGCCTATGGAAGCCCATTAGTGCCAAAAACATTTTATTTTATTTTTGTAAAAAGTTAAAAGCATTAACTAATGTATGAATTATTATATTATAAATATAATAATATATAAATAATATATATTATTTAATTATATTATATAAATATAATAATATAATTATTATTATAAATGTATGAATTATTTATTTAAATATTTATACAATCACAGCATACAAAACTGCACGTTTTCTTTTTAACTTGCTACAGCAGTAACCCATCAATAGGGTTATTATGGGATGGTTGATAATGCCATGCTGTCTTTTGGTAAATAATAAAGAGCACACAAGTAAAATAGTGCTTGCAATGTTAAATTAAAAGAATACGTAAATCTTAGCAGGATTGGACTATTATGTGACTTGTACTTGTTTTGGTAAATGTACAAAAAATATTTACATTAAAATTAAGGTATTGTGGAACCAAAGTGCTGAAATAACTCAAAGTGCTTTTAACTTTTTACAAAAAAAAAACCTTAACTATAACTAACTAAAGGAAAGTACTTAATTGCAAGTTTGAGGGTACTTGTGCTTTGAGTATTTTTAATCTTCTGCTACTACTATATTTCTATTCCACAATTCAGAGGCAAATATTGTACTATAAATTGAATAATGATGTTACATATATAATATTTATAAGACTTAATTGCACCAGTATATAAATAGCCCCACCTATACCATCTGCAACAATAAAGTGACGTACACATGAATGCATCAAAAATTATAAACAAATATATTTATTATTCTGAAATGGGCCATTTTTGCAAAATTTACTTTTGGTACTTAAATTTATTTTGATGCTAATATTCTGCTTTCACTTAAGAAGACATTTGAATGCAGGACTTTTTACTTGTAAGAAAAACTGCAAACTTTGGCTGATTATAGCTTCTCGAATGAATGAAGCTTCTGCGTGTCGTCGTTTTGTATGATTGTAAACTGAATATCTTTCGGGACATTTCACTATTAAGACGATTAATCGACGATGAAAATAATCCGTTAATTGCAGCCCTCGTCTATTTTACTGTGGATGACACACCATAAAATACACACTCAGTTGCCAGTTTATTAGGGACGCCTAACACAAACTAATGCAGTCGAACACAACAGTGACGGTGATCATGTTCAGTTTTGGTTGAAACTGTTTTCCAGAGGCGTTGATTCGATGTGCTGTTCAATTGTCCTGGTTTATACTCACAGGTGTTTCTATTATTTTGTCCACCCCATTTATATCAGAGTGTGGACTAAATAACAGAGACACTTCATTATTTCTGCGGATATAGTGCTAACGTCTGGTAATGATATGGGTCACATTGTTAGTACATTATTTCAGTGAAGGTTGTCTTTTATTTATTTTTTTTACTTAATTTAATTTATTATGAAAATTCCATGTTAAAATTTGACATTTAAAAAAAAAAAAATCCAGGGTAGACTTAAACAAAAATAAACATCAGCAACGATTTTAAAAAAGAGAAATAAAATCCTTTATACATTACTGCAGTAACTGTGTGTTAGGGAGCACATATCCAAAAATATGTTTAGCAAAGAAAGAAATGTTTAAGAGAAATACTATTTCTATCAGTTAGTGATTGTACTTCACTTCATGTGTGATTGTACACACTTCATGTGTGAAATCATCCAGAGATGCTGAATACTTTATTATCTCAGAATCAACATATCACACAAACAATAATCGGGGCTCTCTTAGCTTTCGACTACAGAAGCGATATTCTGTTAAGACTTCATAAATGTGTCGCGTGATGTCAACCTCCAGTACATGTTCACATCAGTCATTAAATACTGGGAGAGGGAGAACCGTCGCAGTATAAAAGGCTGAGTCACGATTAACAAAGACAAATGCTGAAGTTTCTTCCTTTTGCCACATTGCTTTCACAAAAACGCAATACATGAGCACAACGGGAAAGATGGAAAAAATGAGATTAAATCATTTCTCAAAGTAAATATCTTTACTTGTAACCTGCTAGAGTTTGGTAAATATTGATGCAAGGTCATTTCTTTTATAGTTACACATCATTTCTATGAATTATATATATTTTTTCTTTACAATTTCTTTACAGTTGTACAATAAGGGTACCATTTAGTCAATCCAGACGCACGTTATTTGCTAAATTGGAGCACATTCATGACACTGTGTGGTAAAAAGACATTTCTCGATTGGTTCCCAGAGAGAAGGCAGATGTGCTGTGATTCCCGGTGATGGAGGATCACCCTTCCACACCCTTCCACACCCTTTCGCACCCTTCCAAGGCACTGACTGGTGCAGGGCCGTCAGTCACTGTTGTCTGTGCTTGTGCAGGAGAAGGTGGACGTCTGTGGGACGGCTTCGTCCTCTCCGAGTGCGTCCAGCTTCAAGTCTGAATATGCGCCGTTACCTTTATGACTTTGAGGATCGTCAACGGAGTCTAAGAGTTCTGAGTTTTCGTGACATGATTTGACGGAAGTTTTGCGATCCACAAGGCTCATACCAGATGCCTCGTGATTTTTGTTTGATTCTGGCGAGTCGAGGCTCTTCCATGATTTAGATGTACCTTCACAGCTGTCATGTTGATCCCCATTGACGTTTTGTGGCTCTCCAGGACAGAAAGTACTGCCGTCTTGGAGTTCTGCTCCATTAGAGTCAGGTTGGTCCTCCACCGTCTGCTCATTCACGGCATTAAGAGTCGATTCCTCGCCTTCGTTGTGCAGGTTAGGAGAGCTTTTACCCAGCAGCACATGGGAACTAGAAATGTCCCCTGAAGAGCAGCTCGACACTGGGCTGACAAATCCAACAAAGTCTCCACTGGAGCTGAAACGAAGACCTTGGACCCTGTCAGCATCAGCCGGTTGGTCTTTATCTCCATCCTCAAAGCTGTTAGTCTCCTCCTGCTGCTCGGTGGGATCAGGAGTTACAGCATCGCTCTGCGTCTCCCGGGCCGGGCCGTTGTTGTCCTGGTTCCGATCTCCCTCTTGATGCTCGGCAGCCGGTGCCGGTGCCGGCGCCGGCCCCGCGTCCCTCTGAGTTTGAGCTGCCGGGGCGTCGCCTGAAGTCGGGCTCTGACCCGTGACCTGGGTGGGTCGGACCGTTTGGTGGCACATGGGGCAGGTCTCCTGCACGTACAGCCACTTGCGGAGGCAGTTGCCGTGGAAGAAATGTCCGCAGTACGTGATCACAGCCGCGGTCATTTCCTGTGAAGAGGAGGAGACGCGTTTTACTCCACAACAATACCTGTAGACTTGTTTTCATATGGTAAACACACTCTAGTCTAACAAATTCTTACACCGCCGGTAAAGAGAAGCTAAACATCTAAACATGTCAGTTTTAATTTAGTATCTCTGTTTGTTGCTGACTCACTCTGTGTGACAACAAGAAAGACAGAATGTCTTTTCACAATAAACTGCGTGCAGACACTTCACGATCTCTAAAAGCAGCCGTCATGGCGCTGGATGTTACAGTATGTTGTGTAGTTTGCTCCCGGTGTGACTGACCTGGAAGCAGATGGAACAGACGTCGTTGTGTTGCTGCAGCTGTTGAGCCGTGGCTCTGGGCAGCGAGTTGATCTTCTTCGCCGCTTCCTGTCTGAGCAGGAAGCTCCTCCAGCCGGACTGAGCTCTGAGCCAGACGTTGAAGTAAGAGTGGATGATGATGACGGAGGCGCCCATCCAGCTCCACTCGCCAAACAGCGACTCCCAGGTGCCGTACGCCACCACGAAGAGCGCCACCACGAACTCCAGCACCCTGCTGACGGCGTTCACCCAGTAGATCACCTCGTCCAGGCTCTCGATGGGCTCGCTGCGGAACAGCTCCACCATGAAGAGGGAGTAGATCAGCATCGTGCCTGTAACCTGGACCACGGGAATAGTACAAACAATCAACTTCATCGAGGATGTGATGCGACTCGCGATGTTTAATGGAAGGACTTTAGGGAGTTTTTGTGTCTTACTTTACAGGTGCTATGTGTAGAATTATTATGTGATTACAACATATTTCATGTGATTCTAATAGCGGCCACTGTGGGGCGTCAAAGTCAGGATTCATCTAATTCTAAACACGGAGGCTTTAGGGAACAACTTGATCCAGAAAGGTTTTACAGTATCACGACTCCACACACCGTCACCTATCGAGCATTAGAAGTAAAGCACAACTATTGTGGCGTTAGTACCGAGCTTCCTCACTGAGCTGCAGAGGTTTAGGCAGCGCTGCATGTAGCTACATATTAAAACCTCCAGCCTCCGCTTTTAAACAAGTGTGTCAATCAAACTGCTGTCATTGATTGAGCAGACTGTAAGAAATGAGTGATGGAATACGTCTGACAATTAAAAACGTAGTATTTAATGCCAAAGTAACTTTATCAGTTGCAGGTTTATTAGTTATTTCATTTAAAGACACATGAAGTCATACCTGAAAGGAAGTCAGCATGCAGCTAGACACCAGTATAAGGAGCCAGAAGTCCATGTGGAAGAACTGGGAGATTTTATAAGCCATGTACATGGGGAACACCAGCAGAAGCAGACACATGCTGAGGCCACGGAAGTGTTTCCACACACTCCTAGAAGCACAGAGGAAATGAAGAGAACAACGCAAAAATCCTTCTGACAGAGTTTTGTACTTTGTACGTATTAAATATTTAACTCCGTAAGCTTCTCGTGTGGCCGTTACCTGTTGCGGGACGCGCCCAGGGCCAGAATAACCGGGTCTGTTATTTCAATCATAGACTGCAGGGTTGAAGTCACCACGATGAAGAGGATGATGCTGAGGAGGAAGGTGCGCTGCAGCGCGTCCATATCCAACAGGCCCGTCTGAAGAGCGAGCAGCAGCAGAGTGACGCCCTCGGTCACACCTCTGAAGAAGAGGAGGGTAAATAATCTATTAGTCCCAATAGAGCACACGGAACACAGAGGGGCAGCTCTTTGACTATACGGGGAATTTAAAGTAAACAAAGGGAGGGAATTCTTCAAGTAGCCCTTCTCTGAGCACAGTTACAAGCAATCGTCTGCAGCCACTTGATCGCCCCCCAGTGGTGACTGACACCATCAGAAAGAGGCTATCGCCACAACACGGGGGCAGTTCAGGGTGCTTTACATAAATAAGGAACATCCACATATAAATGTACTTCAAAGAACATACAATAGTAATTAAACAGAGAATAATATAATGAAAAGATGAAATCTTCTATTTTCTAGGAGCCACTCGTAGTGATGAATCACATGTGAGCTGAAGCTCCCCTCACTGAGTTCAGCTCATTGTTTGTCAGCTCATCAGTTTGGTTCATTCTTTAGAGTCTTTAAATGCTCCCTGGACACGACCTGCTGCTGAACAGAGTGATGCATTTAGCAGCTAAAGAGAAACATATTTCCCTGCGGAGGTGGTGGAGACCAACAACAGTGCTAAAAGGAGTGAATATTGGACCTTCAATCATCAGGCGGACACAAACACCAAGCAGCAAAAAGCTCCAACCAGGCTGTTAATCTAACATCTTTATCATGACTTCCTATGAAGTAGAATAGATTTAAAGATACTGCTCATCACGTACACGCTCCGACACAGTCTTTCCTGTTCATACATCTACAAACTCTTACATCCTTAGATCACATCTAGACGTCTAGACACGCAGATCATCCGACAGGGCTCTCTCCAAAACCCAACTCCACCGACCTGTGAAGGGGCTGTCATGTATCTGTGTTTTTATTCATGTACTTATCTGTTGTTCTGTCTGTTCTGTTCTTCTTGAAAAGATGTAACATGGAGATATTTGGTACTTTTGCATATTGTATTTGTATCTACATCTCCTATAATAAAGTTACCTTTGTTGACCAAAGTACTTCTTACAAGGAGATTAAATCAAACTCTGGAATGATGTAAATAAAAGAGATAAAACCATAAAACAACAGTATTGCACAAACAACTAAATGAAATAAAGTCAAGTAAAAACCAGAGTGTGTATTTGTATTTGTGTGTTTCTTATATTTCTGCATCTATATCCTGTGAAGCACTGTGTAACTGTGTTCATATGTAACTGTGTTCATGTGTAACTGTGTTCATGTGTAACTGTGTTCACATGTAGCTGTGTTCATGTGTAACTGTGTTCACGTGTAACTGTGTTCATGTGTAACTGTGTTCACATGTAACTGTGTTCATGTGTAACTGTGTTCACATAGTGCTTGTTTGTTGAAAAAGGTGCATTTCACAGGTTGAAATGTGGACCAACGGGAGTTATTAGTGGATACAAACAGGTAATCTCACCTGTGCATGACGTTGTCGCTCTGAACAGCTGCATAACCTCCCAGGTAGAACTTGCACAGGTTGAGCAGTCCAAGAGAGAGATAGGACACCACGAAGGTCAGCCCCAGAAGAGAGTACGGAGTGGCACAACATTCAGAGACACTGTAGGGTTCAACACACCGAAGCACACTAGATTAAACACTACACACAACGCGTGGTACGTCGGGTTCAAACGTGCACAAAGGAATATTAAGAAACCACATTATAACATCACACCTCGTGAGCAGGATGAACAGGATTCCCCGATGGCTTGCTGAGGTTTTTACAGACGTGGCGTCTAAGCACAGCTGGACGACGAACAGGACGAACCAGAAGACGCTGAAGAGCAATGGGACGGCAAACTGGTTCCACAGGGAGATTCCCACAGCCAGGAGTCTGTACAGCTCGATCACCTGAGGGACGGGAAACGGGACACACGGTGAACAAAAAGCACCGAGGATAACCAGCACATTTGTCTCTTTTGTGAGTGTGGGTGAAGCAGCCTCTACGACCTCCGTCAGACAAACAGGATGCTCCGCAACACATTTCAGAATAAGAGTACCTCCAGCTGCAGCAGCTCTGAATAGGCGGCCTTTGCGAGCCGATACGGCAGGAAGAGATGCGAGAGGAGGAACACGGCGATTCCCGCTCCGGTCAGCCCCACGGAGAACGTGTTGACGGCTAACAGCGTGGCGTGACGAGCGGCGCAGAGTCTGGCCAGCAGGGGGAGCATGTGAGCAGAGAACAACCACACCTTCCTGGTCTTCATCAGGAAGGCACACAGCGTGCTGAGGATAATCTGACCTGAACAGGAAGTAACATTAACACTGTAAAGCTTTTACTACTGACAATAGTCCATTAAGTTGAACCTAAAGGAGCCTGAAAGATACACATTTACATGTTTGGTTTGGTTTCAGGACTCACTCGTCATTGCAGAGACGAATCTGTTGAAGGCCAGAGAATCGAGGTACACTGCTCCTTCATAACCGTACCGCAGCTCCTCCTGAACATAGTCCCTGTGAGATGAACATAAAGAAACAGGTTTATGATGACATAGTCACTGTAGGCTGAAACCCATTATGGATTCATTTAGCATTTTTTGGATTAATTCATGCTTTTGTTTATTTCTAATGTATTTTCATTCATTTCTGTCCAAATAAGGAACGTTTTCTCTTCTTACAGCAACAAGCATGAAGCCGTTAAAGATCCCACTGTTTGTTCTCACGTTACAACACACGATACAGAACTCAGACTTCTAAAATTAAATATCAGGCTGAAGGAAACTGGATACACAGAGAGACTCAGCAGCCCAGAGCCTGCAGACAGGAGGAGGAGGAGGAGGAGGAGGAGTAGTAGTAAAAGTAGGAGTAGTAGTAGTAAAAGTAGGAGTAGTAGCAGTAGTAGTAGTAGTAGTAGTAGTAGTAAAAGTAGGAGTAGTAGCAGTAGTAGTAGTAGTAGTAGTAGTAGTAGTAGTAGTAGTAGTGGTAGTAGTAGTAGTGGTAGTAGTGGTAGTAGTGGTAGTAGTAGCAGCAGCAGTAGTAGCAGTAGTAGCAGCAGTAGTAGTAGCAGCAGTAGTAGTAGTAGTAGTAGTAGTAGTAGTAGTAGTAGTAGTGGTAGTAGTAGTGGTAGTAGTAGTAGTGGTAGTAGTGGTAGTAGTGGTAGTAGTGGTAGTAGCAGTAGTAGTAGTAGTAGTAGTAGTAGTAGTAGTAGTAGTAGTAGTAGTAGTAGTAGTAGTAGTAGTAGTAGTAGTAGCAGCAGTAGTAGTAGTAGCAGCAGTAGCAGCAGCAGCAGCAGCAGCAGCAGCAGCAGTAGTAGTAGTAGTAGTAGTAGTAGTAGTAGTAGTAGCAGCAGTAGTAGTAGTAGTAGTAATAGCAGCAGCAGCAGCAGCAGTAGCAGCAGCAGCAGCAGCAGCAGTAGTAGTAGTAGTAGTAGTAGTAGTAGCAGCAGTAGTAGTAGTAGTAGTAGTAGCAGCAGCAGCAGTAGCAGCAGCAGCAGCAGCAGCAGCAGCAGCAGCAGCAGCAGTAGTAGTAGTAGTAGTAGTAGTAGTAGTAGTAGTAGTAGTAGTAGTAGTAGCAGCAGCAGTAGTAGTAGTAGTAGTAGCAGCAGCAGCAGCAGCAGCAGCAGCAGCAGTAGCAGCAGTAGTAGTAGTAGTAGTAGTAGTAGTAGTAGTAGTAGTAGTAGTGGTGGTGCATCTCACTTGGAAATCTGATGCCCCATGTACAGGAGAAGAGCAGCGAGGATATGGAGGTAGAGCGTCACAATGTGTCTCAACGGCAAAACCAACACCACCACGTTTATCAGATGACCTGAGAGACAAATGGAAATGTTCACGTTATGTTTTCTGGGGTTGATGAAGCAATGAGTGAAGATACCAGCAGATACTGCTGGTATCTTCACTCTGATATCATCTGATCTGCAGTATTTTGCAATTTTTGAATGTCTGAATAACAACTTTAGTTTTGTTGACTTCAACTGAGGATAACTTTCATAACTGATTAATCTGCAGTTCTGTCAATAAGATGTTAGAAAATAGTAAATATCCTCGTTATGTATATTATAATATATATATATGTCTTTGCTTGGCAGGTTCTAAACCACAGAAGAAAGAAAGTTAAACGTGCTTTACACAGAAACACAATAGAAACACAATAGATGAGCTACTTTAACACCTTCCCTTCGTCGTGATCTTGTGTAAATTGTTTAAAGATACTCTAACAATGAATGGAAAGTGTCTTTTCAATACGTCAGCCTCTGTCAAAAGCAATATTTGTAGGTATACTACATAACTTGGGTCACCACGTAAAAGACAGTTTAAAACTCAATTTAATTTTCTACTTTATTTAACTCACAGTTGACTGACAGTCTGTCTTTGTCACCAATACAAACACAATGTCCAGTTACCAAATGCAGCAGTTAAAACATCTGAAATCTTTTAAATTCCACGAATTTATCAGTCTGTAGTTCTGATGTTTTAGGTTATTCTTTAATTAGTCCATACAAATACTTGTTTTCTATTTTATTTGAAGGTAGATGCCTTTAGACCATCACAGGAGACTAAACTCCTCAGTGAAACCTACACTACAGTCTTTCTTCTTCACAAGACTTTAAATTAAATGGAATATAAATGGGACACAGACGTAAGACCTCACTGCAGCCTTTCAACATACAGCACTGAGGACTGAATGACGGATATTTTAGCAGCTCAACCCTGATTAAAAACAAGTGTAAAGTGTCAAAAAACACAGCCGCCCTGTTTGAAAGTGCGCATGCGAGTGCAATTTTCATTATTTGATCATGTGCATGCTTACCAAAGTAGTACATGTTCCAGATGACGTATTTGTACTTGAAGAGCATGTCATCGTTTTTGGCCTTGAGGTGCTCCGTTAAGCCTTCGATGTCACATTTATACAGCAGGTCCAGCACCAGTATGCTCGGCACCCTGAGGACGACGTTGGCCAACTCTTCCAGACGAGGCATCTTTGACACACAACTCTGTTTTGTTTCTTTTTTGTTGGGAGGGGGGGTGGGGAGGATGCGTGAGCAGACAGCTCGTCTGTGTGCATGTGTGTGTGTGTGTGTGTCACATGCTGTTAGCTGTCTCACTGCTTTGCTCGTCTTCTTGTCATCTGAAATAAACACACAAAACTTCACTGGTTGGTTAGTACCCAGCTCTGTCAGCACTAGAATGTAACGGCGCCGTACTGTCCTCAATCTGTCCGTGCTGAACATCCCTCTGTCTGTCTGCTGTCACATGTCTGTCTGTCTGTCTGTTGTCACCTGTCTGTCTGTCTGCTGTCACCTGTCTGTCTGTCTGTTGTCACCTGTCTGTCTGTCTGTTGTCACCTGTCTGTCTTGAAATTGCCGGTCGACCCTCATCTACCTGCATGTCTTTTATTGTTGTTTAGCTGCGTCTGACTGACTTATATATTTAACATTCTCTGCATTCTTTAATGTTTTGAGCCTCTGTGGATGTTTTTAGTGTCTAACAATGCAGCATGTTGTTGTCTTTAGTCCATGTTTCTATTTAACAGTTATCTCTCATTGTATTAGCTTCGTGTGTGTTGGTTGTGAGAGCCTCTGTGTTGCATGTCTTGTTAGTACTTGACAATATGCATAACTTTGTAAATGTAATCTTATATTCTGTTTTTAGAGAATGCTAGAGAGGTTAGCTTGTGAATTTAAACACCACATGTCGTTTACGTAGCTAGGAGTGGATGAAATTAGAGTATTTCACTTACTTCACACGCTGACAGACACCACAGCCCAACAGCCGTTCGCTAGCTACTTCCTGTTGCTGTCGGTTAGCTTTCACAGCGACCAGCAACATGTTTTCATTTCACCAAACTAAATCTTTCACGTTTTCTAGGAAAATATCGCTGCGCCCCGATGACAGTTAGACACATCCTGAATGTCAAAGGTTCGATTAAATAGCTGGAATAACGATAATAAACGATAAGAGGACGAGTAGAGAGACTTCAAATGCAATGTTGTGATTCCAGTCGCTTGCGTGGCCATTTTCCGTGTACGCGTCAGAGCAAAATGCACCAATCAGGTGCAGGTATTCCCGATTTCAAAATAAAAGTCACGTTTTAGAATACTACTGCTTCTACTACCACTAATGATATATATTGCACTTTATAGCAACATGGTGTAACGTAGATTTTCACTTTATTACTATTTTGCCACTTTATATTGTCATTTACCTCCATATACAAATACATTGAATATACTTATTGTTTACTTAGTTTTTAATGGGTCTAAAGCAAAACATGTTGGAATATTGGACATCTATTTTCTTCTTCTCTTGTAATTTTTAGGATTAGATTGAATGAATGAAGAAGAGAAAATAATGAGGCACGATAGATTTCCCAGAACAAGTAGTTTCTGTCATGGCTTGACATTTGGCTATAACGTGCAGATGCACTGATAGCATTTCAGCTGACTAATATAAGAAAAAGGACATTTCCTGTGGGTGAGAAGCTGTCTGACTCTCTGCTGTGTTATCTGCATATCGAAAGGAAGCGGTTACTCAGTCATTTTGTGTTTGATTCCACAAAGACATCATCTCCTAAATAAAAACACTTAAACTTCAGATGTGAAACCAACATTTTATCTTCTTCACTTAGAAAATGATTGATGTTCTTAAAAAAATAAAACTCCTCCAGAATAAAATCATGCACATAATTTCCTCCCCAAAAACCCTGCCATGTACAATATTTGCAGGCCATTTATAATACTTGAGCAAACGCTATAACCTCTTACATTAACAAACTACATAAGAGCATAAGTGTGCAACATTACGAGATGTTTACACTCTGTTGAATGCTGTCATGTGTTTTGCATTTCATTGCCTCATCCTGGCACACTTTAAACTGAATTGAGTTTGAAATGCTTTTATGTTTAGGTATATTTACTACTGGAATTAAGTTGGTTTGGAGCAGAAGTTTGGAATATTTCCACTGAACCTTGTGGCTGAAGAGAATATCATTAACACACTCAGAGAGACTGACAGCTGAGTCAAACCTGGAAACACAAACAAGACAAAGCCTCACTGTATAGACTGTTTGTGTTTACATGCTTACAGACCACCTGGGAACACGTCACATGCAACTTAGAGAGTAAACTCCTTGTTTCTCTTAATGCCGTCTTGCTTTGCAACATTATTCATTTTACCAGATGTTGACAGCTGCAGCTCATGCCAGTTCGACTTAAATACGACACAGATGTGATGGTTTGCTGACGATCTAAAAAGATGCGGTTTAGGTGGAAGTAGACAAACAGGGGTGTGATGTTTTTCATCTAAAATAATCTGTGCTTTCAGTTGTTGTAATAAATCTCCAGACCAACACCAAACAGTTTGGTGCAGATGCATCAACAACCACTGAGGATTTATTGACTGTCTGGTTCTTATATTGTTATTTGGGTGGTTAACACTGTTTCAGCTGTTTTGCATCAGATGTTTTTCAGGAAGTGCAGCAGGAGTTTTTCCAAGAAATCTCAAAGTCACCAGCTACAGCTGCAGGTTATGTCGACATGAATCATAACAGATAAAAGATCGTGTCTGGACAAAGAGTGGAGCGTAAGCAGCTTGGGAGTAAACTGAGCTGCCACCAGACCAACAGGTCAACAGGAAAATGGGGAAGAAGCTCAACCAGAAGACAAAATAAAACGAAGAATAGAATCAGTATGAAACTTGACAAAATACACTAAAGCATCAGAAGTTTATTTGAGGACAGTAACACAAAAGTCCCCACTCTGTGGAAAAAATACATTAATATCCTGAGTGGTTTGATATCAGATGAAACCATCATATAAACTGATGGAAGCTAATCTGACTCACGAGACAGTTTACTGAAACATTAGATGTCAAAGTGATCTCCCACAAACATCTGGCAGCAAGAAGGAAAGACTGCTACTACATGTCAGTTTAAAAGGTTTAAAGATTCTTTGGTCTCTTTTTTCATTAAGTATATAAAATGTTGAGGGATTTGCAAATGTCTCTGTAGTAAAGTGAGTGACGCTGGTAAAGGTGGAGCTATTTTCTGCCTTATTTATGTGAAAAGTAAGTTATCAAATAAATGTAGTGGAGTAAAAAAGTACAAAGGAAGCAATGTGTAAAGCGGCAGTAAGTGGAAATACTCAAGTATAGTACAAAGTAAAATTGTACTTCGGTACAGTCAGTAAATGTTACGCTCCACCAAGCTGTCATGACAGAAAAAGAGGAGAAGAAGATGAAACGTGGTGTTAATTGTGCAGAAACTTTTCATATCACACTTTTGTAAAAGTAAAGATCTGTATGTGGCAGTTGAATAAATGGGTCAGTGATGTACAAATAACCCACATTATGTAAACCGCAATGAAAAGAAAAGTATTTTCTGAATCCCATTTTTTTCCCAGGTCTCCGGTTGGAATTTTGTGAGGAAGGGGAGGGAGGGAGGGGAGGGGAGGTGGGATTGAGGAGGAGGGAAGTGGATGGAGGTCTGGCTCTCTGTCATCTCCACATAAACTGGCCATGTCTCCCCCCCCCTCTCCTCACTCTGCAGCAGCAAACAAAGAGGAAGATGGAAAAGTCATTGTGCACGTTGGCTGCAGTGATTTTTCTGGGTGGATCTTTAGACACAGCGCTGACAAACCATACAACTGTTCTGCGTGGACTTTTAGACACAGACGATACAACAACCGAGATTAATTCATTATTTAACAACACAACTACAGCTGAGTCTGTCACTGTGCAGCCGCAGGATCGCAGCAAAGACCGACCGACTCCAACAGCAGCAAGGACGCAGTTATCCACCGCCGCTTTCAAACACAAACAGCTGGACACCAAAAACATCAGCCAAGACAGTGAAGAAGAAAACAACAATAAAGAAGAAGAAGACAGCAAGACAGACGATAAGAGAACACAACTGGGTAGGACAAAACATTCACTTGGTTTGACTTTTTTCATGGAGCTTTGAGAAGCCAAGGACACTTCAAGCTGATTAAAACCAATTATTAATGTTAAGTGTAATTAACGAATGGTGCCTTCAGGGACCCGCTGAGCTCCCGACTAGCTTTATCGAAACCTGTGAAACAATAAATCAAGAAAAATCATTTTAATGTGAGAAACAAAGATTTTAAATGAGTGAAATAAATATTACTTGACGTGATTTTGTTACATTAATGCTACAGAATAACAAAGAGTTTCTCTTCAAACAATTTCCATTATTCAATTATTATCAGAACCGTTTATTTACCAAAGTATGTTGCACATACTAGGAATCTGACATGTTATTGTGCTAATGTACACCTCCCTTAAACCAGACATCTTCATTCTGCTCCTCCTTCTTGGATTCTAAAGATGTGGCAATGAAAGCAGCCCTTGACCTAAAGAGAACAAATGTTAAAGAGAACTGTCTGATCCTGCCAGTACTCTTAGTGTTGGTGATTCATGGGGCTGTTATTGCTCCTTCCCAAAGCCATAAAATACTCTGCAGCTGTAGCTCCGCTGGACATTTGACTTTACTCTCTTTTAGCCTTCGAGCCTCAACTTCGTCTCAAATTACATTCAAACCCTCCACGGATTCGCTAATCTGCAGTTTCCTCTGCAGAAGGGCCTCCAAGCTTCCACTGAACTGACCCGGGATGATTAGAGATATTCCACATAAAACCCTCTAATTACATCAGGCGTGTGTTTGCTTACTCAGAGGAACCAGAGGGAGAGTTTTAACCCGTCGGCAGTCAGTCCCAGAGCTCTTTAAAGGTCAGCATCTCCACAGACACAAACCCACAGAGGACTTGATCTCCCTCTCCTTCCAGACTGCCCCCCTCTCGGCCTGGAGTCCCTGCGGGTCGATGACAGCCAGATCCAGGCTTCTTCCTACCAGCGGACGGGTCTGGGTCCTCACAGGGGGAGGCTGAATATCCAGGTGGGTCTAGATCTGGATCAAGCACAAGCACAGCGAGTTTCTTCTTATGGAAGTTTAAAGACATCGAATAACAGGAAACAGGAACTCATATAGGGAGAGTGTGAGTGGTTCGTTGTTAATGTTTTGAATTATAAAGATGTACAAATGAACACACAACATATTATGTCCTTACCCCTTCACTGTAATTCACACTCTCCATCTCTGCTCCCCTCTGCTTTTGTTGGCATGTAACATTAATAAGAACTCCAGTGACTGGGTCTGAAGTAGGAGAAAGTGCTCTTGTTGAGTTTCTTGAAAATTAAATAATCTGTCAGATACAGAGCCAGCAGTCCTATTACATCCCCACCCCCTCTCTTGTTCTGCAGTCTGAAAGCAATTATTTTAAAATCAGGGTCAACACCGAAATCGTATGCAATGTACACATCGAGACGGCGCCACGCCTTCAATGTTATTCTGCAGTTAACAAAAAAAAAAAACTTCTGTGTAACATGTGTTTTCAGTCTGGCATCGCGGACGGAGACCTGTACGACGGAGCCTGGTGTGCAGAGTATAAGGACCGGCACCAGTGGCTAGAGGTGGACGCCATCCACCTCACCCTGTTCACTGGAGTCATCCTGCAGGGCCGGAACTCCATCTGGAGGTCAGGTATCACGGTTAAAAGGCTTTGTTCCAACAAAATGGATTTAAAACTGCTGCTAAAACACACAAAAAAGACTGGTTATACAAGTAAGAGCACAGCGTTCTTCCGCTGCATTAAAGTCTGCGTATTAAAACGTATCTCTTGGTCTTTGTTACAGTTGGGACTGGGTCCGCACCTACAAAGTCCAGCTGAGCAACGACTCTGTGAGCTGGGAACCCTGCATGAACGGGACAGAAGAAGCGGTATTAACACTTTTGTTGTGTGTTCTCTAACATAGAGGAATGTATCTACCGTGACCACTGGACCTCCCACTGATGGAAAACAGATTTCCAAGAGTTTGTGCCAAAGTGAAATATGTACCGTGAATAAAAAGTCAACTACTCCTACAGAGGAAGAGAGAAAACAAGTAGAGTACAGCAAGAAACTGAAACTAGTGGCATTATAACAGTATAGCTTCATATATTCTCTACAACAAAGATCTCAATGTGTATTCAAACTAAAACATTGATGAAGGCTGCAACATGCAGATGGAAACACCGCTAAGAATGTCTAATTCTGTTATTCTATATTAAAATAACAACAATGCACATCTGCAGGGGGATCCTAACATGTTCAAACCTATGTGATGCCACATTGAATTGTACAGATATTTGAAGGAAACCAGAATCCAGAGGTCCCGGTGCTCGGACTCCTTCCTGTTCCCACCGTCGCCCGATTCATCCGCATCAACCCTCAGACCTGGTACTCTAACGGCACCATCTGCCTCAGGGCTGAGATACTCGGCTGTCGAGTCGATGGTAGGCTGCAGCATGAAGCACAGTGTGTTTTGTCCGTTTCCTTTAAAGGTTGTCTTTCAGGAAGTCAATGTGCTCTTTCCTTCCTCGTAGATCCAACAGACAACTCCTACTCAGAGCAAGAACCAGGATCACAAGACGCTCTGGACTTCAGACAGCACAACTACAAGGAGATGAGAAAGGTTGGAGTGTGATGACCGGCTGCAGGGCCACACATGCGTGATGAGTAAAGCTGATTCCAGAGTTTTTACTCAGACTCTTAACAGTTTGCAGATTTCCTCACAGTTCAGATTTAATCGTTTGATGACTTTTAGTCAAACTTCTTAACACTAGAGTTGCCTCCAGTGATATATTGCACTCTCTGCACCTTTAAGTAACATTTTCAGTGCATTCACTTGTAACAGTATGTCTACTTCAGTAAAGGGTCTAAACTCTTCCTCCACCACTGTTCTTAACCCCGAAGCTCATGAAGTCTGTGACAGAGGAGTGTCCGAACATCACCCGCATCTACACCATCGGGAAGAGCTACCTGGGCCTCAAACTGTACGTCATGGAGATCTCGGATAACCCCGGCAAACATGAACTCGGTAAGAGTGCTTTGACTCTTCTTCTACGAGTTGAAACCTTAAAAGTCTGAAGTATCTGGACCAGAGTTCACTGTGTTCCTCTCAGGGGCCCAGTTCAACATCCTCCGGTGTTTATCCAGACTTCTTTTCTGCAGCAGCAGCAACATGCAGGGAGGCTTGGGTGTCTTATAGAGAAGGCCTCTCTCATATAAACAAACTGATAACGTTTGAAATGGGAGACGGCGCTCTCTCCACCAAACAAGACAGATTTCCTTTGTGAAGTTTGTTTTCAGATGCAGGAATCTCTACATCTGCCAAAAAAGCTTAAATGAATTCAGTGGAGAGCAGCTTTTCTGTCTTTCTTCTCAGGCAACAGATTTCAAAACTGCTTCACATCCAAGAGGAAATAATGGGAATTTGGGTTAAACTATTGACAGTCGATTCAGTGGTTTCATGGTTCATGAACTCTGGTGAATTTCTGTGCTGAATTTGGGTCTTTGGAAGTCTCAGCTTTAAGAATGTCAGCCATCAAGTCTAGCCAATCCATGTAGGAGTGTTGGCAAAGTGCCGTCACACTGTTGCCTAACTCAATACAAACGAGATGTGCTCCTGATGTGGCTCTGGGATTTAACTTTGACCTACTGAATCAAATCTAAATTTCAGATGCTTCATGTTTGGTGTGACTCAAGTCGATGTTGGGCCCAGATAAATACCTCCACGTTTGACTTGCTTGGCAGGGGAGCCTGAGTTTCGCTACGTGGCCGGGATGCACGGGAACGAGGCTCTGGGCCGAGAGCTCGTCCTCAACCTCATGCAGTACTTGTGCAGAGAATACAAGAAGGGCAACCAGCGCATCGTTCGGCTGGTGACCGAGACTCGAATCCACCTCCTGCCCTCCATGAACCCTGACGGATACGAAGCAGCTTATGAGAAGGTGGGCGGTGTCAAAGGGACTTTGTGCAGGATTAACAGACATGTTTTCTAAGATGTTTTAGAGGAGAGAGGGCAGATCTGCTTCCTTGGTGTTTTCTGGGTTGGACTGCAGGTTGGGTTTGGTCAATCAGGGACGGTGGATAAAAGGATTGGTATCATTGTTCTGGCATTTCATCAAATTCACAGATTAGCCTGATGGAGACACGCTGACTAAAAACAGACGAAATTCTAGAACTAATTTAAACTCACATGCAACATGCTGTGACAAAAATGGTGTCATTTCATAGAGTATTTAAGAAAACTACAGTGATGGAATACTGGTCTAAATGTCCCTGTTTCTGACCGATCCGCTGCAGGGCTCTGAACTGGCCGGCTGGGCCGACGGACGATACACCTTTGAAGGAATCGACCTGAATCACAACTTCCCAGACCTGAACAACATCATGTGGGGCGCCCAAGAGACGGCGGCAGATAAATCTAAAGTCCCCAACCACTACATCCCCATCCCAGAGTACTACACTCAAGAAGACGCCATGGTAGGAACATGTAGGGGAGAGGAGAGTCATTTAAAACTTCATGAAGACGAGTATTTCAATCTTTTATGGCCAGGGGAGGAGGAACTAGAGCCTGAGCTTATATTCACACATTTAATCAGTTACACACTCAACTATGGGCAATTTAACAGTAAACAGTATTGTAACAATCAATGAGGCATTTGAGCATTTAGCAATTTAGTTAGAGCCAAGTGTGGGATTTGAAAAATGCACCATTGTGGTGCCATCTAGTGGTATTATTATTAAGAACGACAGCAGCGCTGTAAAAGACGAGAATCACCAAAATTCAACTTCACAAACCAAGGAAGGACTTTGAAAACAGACACATTTTTTCTTTCAAACTTCAGAAGAGGTTTGAAAGAAATACAGATTACTGCACCAAAGGACCAAATTCACCGCCTTCAGAAATGTAAATGTAATCAACAGATGTAAAGAACTTTCTGCACCATTTCATTTACAAATGAAGTCTGAGAATTCTAAACCAAAAGCATCACAACAAAGTCCACATAGAACTATATCAGCGACATAACACATCTGATCCAGACTGTCCATCCCTCCCAGGTTGCACCAGTGACGCGTGCCGTCATCAACTGGATGCAGGACATCCCCTTCGTGCTCAGTGCGAACCTCCACGGGGGAGAACTGGTGGTCGTGTACCCCTTCGACTGCACCCGGGACTGGGCCCCTCAGGAGGACACCCCCACGGCGGACAACGCTTTCTTCCGCTGGCTGGCCACCGTCTACGCCTCGACCAACCTGGCGATGTCCAACCCCAACCGCCGCCTCTGCCACTACGAGGACTTCCAGTCACACAACAACATCATCAACGGCGGAGCCTGGCACACCGTCCCCGGCAGTGAGTGACACACAACTCTTACATTAAAGTGGTTAAACTCATTGTATACACACAGTCTGATATACTGAAGTGTGTCTTAAGGTCGACAATTTAGGGATGTATTGCCCCTAGTGTCTGTGAATGTTACATTTACTGAAACAGTTAGTAATAGTACAAACAGTACATCTTTTGTTTGTATTTTTCTCTCGTGCACTGAGCTCACCTGAAAAAGAGCTTTTTGCATTAATAAAAATAGACTAAAATGTTAATCCAAACAGCTATTTTAAATGTTTGGTTTTCTTCTACTCATTGTTTATATGCTTGTCTGTCTTTTCTGCAGGTATGAATGACTTCAGTTACATGCACACCAACTGCTTCGAGGTGACGGTGGAGTTGTCCTGTGATAAGTTCCCTCACGTCAGTGAGCTTCCCATCGAGTGGGAGAACAACAAGGAGTCTCTGCTGATTTACATGGAGCAGGTCAGTCGGTCTGCGTCTACAGCATCTGCACAGCAGTTATTTCTGCCTTAATCTTCTCTCTGGAGCCTCACAGTGCAGCGTTTCCTCTTCACTCAGGTTCACAGAGGCATCAAGGGTGTGGTCCGGGACAAGCTGAGCAGACAGGGAATAGCAGACGCTGTAATCAAGGTGGAGGACCACGACCACGACATCCGATCAGGTAAGACACTCAATTCTATATTTTAAATGCAATATTAATGCAGAAAATGTCTTTAACTCACAGTAACTGTGTCTAGAAGTGGAAGGCCATCTCTGGGCAATTACAGATTCATGAATATGTTTGACAACTTAAATTGACCACATGGATATATTTCTAGAAGTAATAAAGTGAAAACAAAGAGTTTTTGGTTTATTTTGTCATGTGCTGGTTTATTCCTCTTATTCTTGTGAACAATTAGCCAAATTTTGGCAACATTGGGAAGACACAAAGGAATCTCTCTCAGTCTCTCCACCAGTAGGAAGTCACTAACTTTTAAATAAACTACATTTAGGCTGTCGAGACGGTGCAATAAGTCTTTGTTTTTGTCTAATTTGTATTTCCTCAGCTACTGACGGGGACTACTGGCGTCTACTGAACCCGGGCGAGTACAAGGTGATGGTTTGGGCCCAGGGTTACTACCCGACCATGCGACGGTGCCGCGTTGGAATGGAGCCACATGCCACCATCTGTGACTTCACCCTGACCAAAATGCCCATTCAGAGGCTGAAGGAGATCCGGGCCAAAGGAGGGAAGATCCCCCAGGACCTTCAGCTGCGTCTTCGTGCTCTGAGGTTCCGCATGCTTCGCACCAGCACCAAGGCCATCAACCAGCGCAGGGAGAGTCAGCGGCTGCAGCGGGCGAGGAAAGCCCGGTCCTCCGGAGCCCGGAGAGCATGAGAGAGAGACGGGGACGAAGGGCTGCAGAAGCCTCAGAGACGAGCTGGATGATTGGCTCAGGAAGTTCAGTTTAAACAGAGAATAGTGACATGTTCCTACTAGAGAGGACACTATTAAAGGGTCAGTTCACCCAATTCACACAAATATATCTTTTCTGCATAAAGACATGCAGCTTTATGTGGTGAAATGTCTGCCCCTGAGTTTTGTATGTGCCAATCACAACTTTAAATATTAAAGAAAACACAGCGATGTATTTGGGTGTACTGACCCTTTAAGGCAGATCAAACCACGGCAGACACACAAACTCTGACGGACAGTGACGGGATATCTAAAAAGCAGGTTTTATACACAAACTGAATAACTTCTAAAACACAAACCTTCTGAAGGATTATGGACATCTTCACATTAATAGACAGGCCTCGTTGAATGTTAAAGTTTCACTTCATCAGTTCTTTTTGTTTTGTACATGAACCGTTTCATTGGACATTACAGCTGACGACGCTGTAGTGTCTGA
Source organism: Leptoclinus maculatus (assembly GCA_032191485.1). Lineage (NCBI taxonomy): Eukaryota > Metazoa > Chordata > Actinopteri > Perciformes > Stichaeidae > Leptoclinus > Leptoclinus maculatus. Next base: position 22,669,753 of record JAVDOI010000003.1, on the reverse strand, counting down.
CGCCCGAGTGTGAGTGTCAGCTGGTCTGATACGTTTCTAACAGCGCTTTCTGTTTCTATTTGTTCCAACAGGACCAAAACAACCTCAAATAAATATTACTTATTTGTGTTAATCTATATTCTAGCGTGTAAATCTGAACCAAGAGTGAAGAAAAGCAGAAGATCGGCCTGGAAGTGAAAGAAGCTGCGAGAACATAAAAACGAGGGGTCACGAGATGATTGACATAAGAAAGTGCAAAGGAACACGACAAAGTGCAGATATAATGTTTACCCTGTGAGCCATGAATGTCTGTCCCAAATGTCATGCCGATCCTTTCAATAGATGAGATATTTCAGTGTGGAGCCAACGTCTCCCTCCGTAGAGCCAAAATGTAGTTCAACCAGTATGGGATCGTCTATTAGAATACGGGCTGATGACGTGACGGTAGTTATTCATTCAGAAGACTAAAGCTAAAGTTAGAAGAAAGTTTTCTTTTCCTTCTGGATTTGTGAATCATCTCATGACCCCCTGAGGGGCCGGGACCCCCCTGAGGGACCAGGACCCCTGGTTTGGGAACCCCTGGTTGAGTTTGACTGCCACCTGGTGGTGGATTCTCAGCACCTGATGTGTGGAGCTTTAACACTGAGGAACAGAAACACTTGGACTCAAACACCAAACAGTCAGCAGTGCAAAAGAAGCGAACCTTTTTATTTCAGTACCATTTTAGTATCATTGTTGGGATTGCTTGCTGTGTTTCGGCCATTTAGGGAACAACGGTGCGAGCAATTCACAACAAGTTTCCGTCTCTTGCCCCCCCCCCCCCCCTCCAGCTGTGTGACAGTGCACAGGTAACACCAGAACTACCGACAACATTCAATCAATCCACACAGCAGAAAGCAGGTTAAAACACAGAACAGGACTGAAAAACAAGGAACAAATTCATAAAAATGAACCCGGTATTAGTTGCTATACCTGAAGTGAAAATGGCAGATAAGACACTTCTCTCCAGAGAGTTCGTGAGTTTTAGTGAAATAAAAGCAGCATCGATACAGCGTGGACGGTCCTTTAACCTTCAGCTCAGTCCATTTAAATTTAAGAGTATTTGTTAATGTCTGTAACTCGAGTTGTTTCAGAGAATGAAAGTCTTTGAATCGACTGAACTGAAAGTGAAATGAACTCCATTTGTTACTGAAATAAACACATTTTAACAGCAGTTTAACTGAGGTACGTGTTAAAAGCATCCGTTCTCATTACGAACAGGACACGCTGTGAGCTGGGAATTATGAATATTAGTTTAATCTGAATTATGATTTATTATTAGTTTTTTACTTCAAATCTAAATTAATTTCTCAATCACTTATTTTTTTAACATTTTAGGGAATATGCCTCACCAGGACGAGAAGATTGATACTGATACCGTACAGCTAGCAGCCGGTTAGCTTAGCTTAGCACAAAGTGGAAACAATTAGCTGTCACCAAAATATAAAAAGGACAAATTGCCATTTACAGGGTTATAACCCGGACTATTACTCTGTAAAGTTTATATCCAACCAAGAAATAGTCTGGTCCATAGCCCCCCATAGTCTGGTCCATAGCCCCCCATAGTCTGGTCTATAGCCCCCCATAGTCTGGTCCATAGTCTGGTCTATAGCCCCCCATAGTCTGGTCCATAGCCCCCCATAGTCTGGTCCATAGCCCCCCATAGTCTGGTCCATAGCCCCCCATAGTCTGGTCCATAGCCCCCCATAGTCTGGTCCATAGCCCCCCATAGTCTGGTCCATAGCCCCCCATAGTCTGGTCCATAGCCCCCCATAGTCTGGTCTATAGCCCCCCATAAAAAGGCAGATTCTTGGTTCAACACTTCTTTTAATACGGACAGAACGTTACTGTTGGGCGGACCAGGGAAGTCTTTTTACAAAGCAAGCTAAGCTAACAGGCTGCTAGCTGTAGCATCAGTTGTATTCAATGAAAGGTCCAATGCGTCCGTCTCACTTTCTGCAAGAAAGAGAAGAAGAGTATTTCCCAAAAACATTTTACAATTCAATCTTTTGCCGTATGTAAAGATACAAAAAACAGAAATCCATAAAAGCAGACGTTGACCTTTAGTTCTCAGCTCACAATCACACCACAGAGGAGAAGCACTGCCTCGTCCAAGCAAAACATATTTTGGCATCTGACAGTTCCACACAGAGCATCACCCTGGCATAAATAAGAAAGGTGAATCTTCATAAAGGCTTGAATGCATAGTAGTATACGCTAACGTCTATTTTTTCTTTACTTAATATCTATTCTGCAGTCAGTCAGTATGCACTGCAACCAGTTTACAGTACGATGTGACATCCATGCGTGTGCTCGGCTCTGACAGCAGCTATACTACACACTGGTTGGAAACATCAACGCAACAAAGCAATCCATCCGGTCCTCAGGGAGGAAAACAGCCTGACTGGTCACCTTTAGGACAACAGTACAAATGAGAAACTGGATGCGATGCGAGGGGAGGAAAGAAAAACGTGGATCAACACTCAAGAACCAACGAAATGAGGTACAAGAGCAGAAATCCCATTTCTTGGCAACACGTCGTCCTATAAAGGTTAAACGAACAATGCTGAGGCAAATTAAAGGACGAGGCTGGCAATATTATTACAGTCAAATCTCATGAAAAGACCCAAAAACACACCAACGTTGTCTGTTTGGCCGAACACTGATATCGGACTCCTCTGTGCCAAAGAGCTCAGTTCAAATTAAAAACACAGCAGTGAGCCGCTCAGCTGCACTGACCATCTATGGACATTGTAGTTTTTATATTAATCCCAAATCCTCCATCCTCACTGGAACACTTATTGTGTGTTAGTCTGCAGCTGAAAGTAATGTTTGCTACAAACTACAGTCGCCAGCATGGTGAGGAAAATACTGAGCCTTTTAAAAAACGATCAAACTATGTATTTCTTTTCCTTTTTAAAGGTTCACGTCTTCAGTAAGACCCAATGGGCTTCAGGCGGAGTGCCACAGACAAGGTAGGGAAGTCTCGGGACACGGACTACCGTGCAGAATAAAGCCAGCCTGTGTAATGTGTAATTGCAAAAAGCATTTCTTTCACAAAAGTATGAAATTCTTGCAATAGTGTTTTGCACAGAAAGTGGTGGGATACTTTGAAAGCTGCAGCTGGACTCGTCTATTGTCCAGAGAGCAGAACGTTTCCATTCACAGGCTTAAGATAAAAACACACAAACTGTGACGGGAAATAAGAAGTGAATCCAACGTAGATAATCCTAAACAATGGCAAAAAGTGAAATGTGTAAAATCAAATGAACACCGTGAACAACAAGCGCCGACATTAACACGCCAATAAAACCACTAAAAACCTAAACCACTAAAGACCATGAAGGCGGAAAACGAAGAGAAACAGGCGGGTAAAGGCGTTGATGATGAGGTCCTTGAAGAAAGATTGTATGAGCAGAGAAGCAGCACCTGTGAAGAAGGCAATGAGCAGAGCGGAGCGGAGCGAGAAGAGCAACGGCAGCGCAGACGACGGACACAAAGCGCCTCGTTTCTTCTTCGTCGGATTAATATCCGTCCGTCTGTTTGCATCCTTAGTGTTTCTGTCCCGAGACGGCAACATCTGGATGTGTCGAGTCTCAAAATAAGTCAAAGTTTTCTACTGCTTTAGAGACCAAAATCAATCTTTAGTATGAAAAAGAGTTTGGACTTCCAACACGCTCCTCAGTCTGGAGTCTGCTTTTCAAAGCCACAGATGCCCGTTGTCATTTCTTTCCGTGACGTTCAGGGTCAGAGAGGCTTAAAGTTTGAACTCACGGCTGAAGACTTCTTCTTTTGTTTGGATTTTCCTTTCAGGCGTCGGCTGACAGCTCCGTCCCAGACATACGCAGTCTGTCTCACAGCTGCAGACCGGGGTTTAGAAAGTGCTTCAAATATACATATATATATATATTTTTGTCCTTTTTTGGGTACCAGATGGGTGGAGTTTTCCAAACAGATTGTCTGGCAGAGGGTCCAGAGAAATCACAAAATTCCAGTTATCCCACCCAGCTGGTCCACTCGAGCACTTTAAAACAAATGCTAGGACATGTTTATCAGGGTTTCTAAAGATGCAGATTGATTGATGGTTTTGATATCATTTATAACAAAGGATAGCAGGAAGGCCATATTACTAATTAGATATAGTCTTTGTGCAGCAGATTTCTGCATATATTCAATGCTTGGAGTTTATAATCATAGAAAAGTGGCTGTACGAACAGTATTCTGGGACGTTTCTGCAGGAACCCTGATGAGCACTTCTTTACCCAGGTCTGCAGCGCGTTGTTTCTCTCGACAGCACCGGCGGCTAAAACTTGGGCTGGTAAAGCGCGACGCGTCCACTGAGGCAGCCCGAGGCCAGCTGGCAGTGCGTCGGGGAGAACTTGGTGGTGAGCACCACGTCGCTGTGCGAGTAGATGGAGCGGATCTCCCTGAGGCAGCTGGTCTGGACGGGCATGCAGTCGACCAGCTCGCCGCAGTTGTCGTCGAAGGCCAGCAGCCGGACGCCGTAGCCGTACGGGGAGCAGATGAGCCGTCCGTCCGGGCTGAAGCACAACTCTTTGATGTAGCCCCGGCCGACGTTGGCCTCCTCGATGTAGTGGGTGAGACGGAGGGAGCAGCGGGGGGACACCAGCGGGCGGGTGGGCGCTCCGTCCTGGAACTCGTACACACACGTCCACTGGAGAGAGAGAGAAGACGGAGACGCAGGTTTAGATGAAGTCCACGTCACATACCAGACTATTAATCACGGCAGAGAGACTTGGTCCGGGACCCGCAGTGACAACAACAGAACCATTAGTGGCTTTCTGCTCGTGATGAGACACCAACTCACATAATCATACGACAGCAGAGCTGCACAGACACACTCACACCAGCTCTACGAGTCAATGCACAACAATTAAAGACAGAATGAGCTGCAATAAATCTTCAAAATGAACAGGAACTACGTTTTATGTCATAAATGACGTCATCGTTGATCTAATTCTGCTTTCAGATCTATAAAACATGAAGATGATGACATCCAGCGAGGCGATTAGTTTAACTAAACTGAGGATCTCATCCATGAAACGGATCGGAGGTGACGGGTGTTCCTCACCTCCTGGTCGTCCATGTTGCTGGAGCAGCGGATGAGCGTGGCCCAGCCCTTCGGATGGAGCTGCAGGGAGGTGATGCAGTTCCCTCGGTCTCTCTCTCCGGGGATCTCCGGAGTCAAGACCTCCAGGCTGTTTCTGGGAGCAAGACCTGCGAGAACAAAGTTAATGGTTTACAGTCTTCGTCTTTATTACTTTGGCGGAGCCTCGGGTGAACATCTATTATTCAGTTTTACACCGTAGTTTTCTCTGACCTTCTCGAGGAGGGTGGATCTTGCTGGAGTCATTTCCCTGGCGAGGAGTTCCAGCCGACCTGGACGCAGATGTGCCTCCATCTACGGAATCACAGCAGGGTCAGAAATCGGTTTATTCAATCTGGAATCAACAGTAACGTTCTTTTGGGTGTGCAGATTTTCTAATTACATATTTTATCTTATACTTCAACAGTATTACAACAAAATGTACATTTCTTGTTTTGTTTTTGGTGAGAAAAGGTCAATAAATATATGACATGTGGGCAGAATGTTCCGTGTTCAGACTGTGGTCTGACCTGAGCTGAGGGGCGTCCGTCGTGCTCGCAGCATGCGGTAGCTGCCGACCTCCAGGGACTGGGTCAGGTCCAGGTCGTGGAGGATGAGCAGGTACCCCGAGGAAGTGGAGATGAGCATCTTGGAACAGTCGGGCGTCAGACGCATCCTCATCAGGTAACGGGTGTGGAAGAACTTTTTGTGCGGGCAGCCGTCTTCTGTAAACCTGCAGGGGGGGGGGGGGACAATGACAGAGTAAATCTGTTTAAAGGACGTCAGAAACGAGTGGTTTGGATCAAGACAAACACGATAGATGAAAAGAGACTCTACTCTTAAATGTCCGCAGTACAAACTCTCACACAACTACACAAACCTGTTGGTGTCCCACGTGATGACGTTGCCGTCGAAGCCGGACGTGACGAGGAGACGAGTGTTGGTGTCGTACTCGATGTTCTTCACCCAGCTGGCGTGGCCGTGCAGCGAGCAAACCTTCGAGTTCAGCTTACGGAGATCCCATAATGCAATGGTGGTGTCGTCAGAGCAGGTGGCAAACAAACGATTGTCCAAAAACCTGCAGAGGCACAGACAGTTCAGGGATTATTGGACATGAATCAAGACATTCATATCCTGACAAGGAGCGTCATCCAACGTCGTTGACCACCCCGATTCTTTGGTCCCCCTCCACGGTTAAAAACCCTCCCTGGATGATTTACAATTTGAGAAAAACACCTTATGTTGTTGACGCAGTCCTCGTGGGCCTCCGTCAGGGTTTTAATGTGTGTGGACGAGATGGGATCAAACAGCAGGACTTCAGTCTGCTCGCAGGCCACAGTCAGCACAGACCTGAGCGGACGAAGCAGAGACTTTGGTTGTGAACAACATTCAACACACAAACACAGACAGCTCCAACAATACAACTTATATCCAACATATATGATGTACATAGTACACGACGTACTCGACGAGATAACAGCACAGAGATATATTGTGGAAGTATTAATGGGGGAGCATCATAGTATCTATGTATGTATGTATGTATGTATGTAGAAGTTGTTACAGTTGACAGCGATGCAGCAGAGAAACATCTGGAGAGAAAGATAGGAAAATAAATCTAATAAAATAAATAAGATAAATAACTATTCCTTATTATAACCCAAGAATGTCAGTTTACCAATTTTCATTATTGCATAACATTCATTTGAATAGAATATTAAATATATAAGTCCTTCACCAGAATGTTTAACCAAAAATCTTCATTATTTTACATTTTAATCTGTATGTTAGATTTTGGTAGAAGTTCAAATACCAGCTTATGCCATCCCATAATTGTAGGCGATGTATTATGAGTCTATCAGCAGATGTTAGAATGATGAACAGCTTATTTGATGAGAGTCGGACCGGAAGAACTGAGGTTACAGGAGAAAAAGGGACTTCTTCTTAGATTTAAGACGTCGTTTTGGTCATAAACGTATCTGCAGAGGTAAAAGAAATGATATGATAATATAAAACCACTCTGACCTTCCAAAGACAAAACAACATCAAATCTGTAAGTGAATGAACTGAAATGTACTTCCCACGACATCCCTGAGTGTCATGCAAAAGCTTTGTGTACCAAAAGTTGTAATAATGTGAATAATGTTATTAAAATTGTGTCATAACACGAGATCAGTTTTCTCATTAAAAGGCCTTAAAGCTCTAAAGCATGTATTTTCATGCATTTTCCACCAAATAAACCCACTTCATTGTGCAGGAGGAATGTGCATGCGTTCTGTCCTGCTGTCACAATCAGCCCACAAACAAAGCAGACCCGGACTGGACAGCTTGACCTGGTTTCACTGCAGGATTTACTTCCTACGTCCGAGTCACCGAGGCTTTAAACCACGCGTGTTGTCATCAGTTTACTGTGAGTGGCTTTTGTTTTAAAGGAATTCAAACTATCATGTTGTGATTGCCAGTTTAGAACTTAATTTTTAATATGTTTCAACATAAATATCAACCAGTGGGCTTTCCTACACAAGTGGTCCTTGGATGCTGCAGGTGTCCAGAGAGACGAGGATGGATCTGATGAAGCAATTCAAGCACTTTCCAGGCAATCTCCACCCATTAAGTGCTGTTTAACATGTCAATAGTGAGAACCCTTTGAACATGATCTCCGGGTGAAAAGGCCTGAAATATAGAGGTGTCGTCTTACCCATCCGGAGAGTACTCCAGGTTGAACACCGCTCCGTGTGTCTGGGTGCTCAGGTTGACAGACTCCGCCGCCGGATTCATTGAGCAGTACAAACTGGTCATTGTCCTGAAGTTTTCCCTAGCTGGGTCCACAAACACCCCTCGCCTTATAGTCCTGCTCTGCAGCCAGGAGAACAGGGTATTCCCCCTGCGGGTGATCGGACTGGAGCCCTCGCCGCTGGAGCCCGGCGGCGGCGCGGCGGGCGGTTCGCAGCGGGGCTCTCGCTCCTCCGACCCCGGAGACCTCGCTCTGCGCTCCGGCCTAATCCCGCTGCTCCCCGGCGGAGAGGGAGAAACCCTCGGAGCGATTTCATCTTCCACGTCCGAGTCGTCGATGTCGGGGTCCTCCTCTTTGTCGCCGCCGCTGTTGTTGGGCCTGTCCTGCGACTCGTCCGCGTCCTCGCTGTCGCTCTGGCGCTCCGAGCTCATTGTAGCTACTCCGGCGTCCAACACAGCCGTCTGTGTTTCAGGGAAAAGTTGCCCGACTCGGGTCACCTACCGAGCATGCAACCGTATCTTCTTTCCACCCGTTTATGGTGCCATAGCGGTGGATTTTTAGCTGCATACGTTCCGTTCAAATTGTATTTTGTCAGGCTTGGCAGCGCCTTAACTGCGCGCGTCAACACAAACACGGTTAACTTAAACGCGACCGGAAGAGAACAGGTTCAGCCTTCAAAATAAACTTCCAAATATATTTCTTTCCATGTTTGTGTGTTAAATTAAAACAAAACACATTACAATTATTACGTATTCATTTTTAATTGCATATTTGTTTATTTGTTGCTGTTTTTGTTGATCAAATTATGCATCAACAATTCAATTTCTATCAATAAATATTTTAAGCTGAAACGTCCAGACGGAAGTTGTATGTGTTTTATTCTAACTAACTAATTTTCTCCTCACCAAAACAAACGCGAACTAAAGAAATGACGTATTTCCGCATCCTTGTTCACTTTCAGGTGCATTCGTAAGTTGGTTGCTGCCATCTGATGGATACATACTGCACGTTATTTTGTGTGTTACTCTCTTTCCATGATGGACAACAAAAACATTGGTTATAATGTAAGGTACTGGTCTCTGTGTTAGCAGGTATTATCCGAGTGTTGATTCTTCAAAGGCTGTGAGAGTTCAAGCTGGCAGACATAAAGATCATCCAAAAAAAAAGACAATTTATTTCAACAACCTCTTCTTACCAGTCTGAAAACTGGTTCTTGTGCGACGCAACTGGGAGCTGCCGAGTTTGTAATCCATCAATGCCTTCATGGAAAAATGCCATATATTTAATTAGTGTGACTATATTGTTAAGACTAAGACTAAATTGATCAATAGATGGTATTACATGTGTCAGGTGCAGAGTGGTTTAGCTAAACAATTTATTGTGGGAACCCTCTGTGGATGTCATGTAACTATGTTTTGATCAAACAAAATAAGCATTAAGATAAAAAAAAAAAAAAATTGCATATTTGGGGATAGATAACATCACAAAAAACAAAGCAGAGAATGTTGTTTGTCTTGATTACATGTGTTTCACTTGGCACCAGTAGAAAAGGATGACAGACATCTTGACTATGCAAATACAAGTTGACATGCTGGGACAGTACACATCTGTATGAAGCACAGCTGCTGACAAGATGTTGCTGCCTGGAGGCATTTTTACACCAACGAGAGACATAATTACAGTTTGTGTTGTGGTAGCATGTTGATGTTTGCATGTCTCGACACTGTGCCCTGCTGTCTGTGTGTGTGTGTTCCGTTCCTCTGCCAACTGCGCTACCGAAACCCAAATTGTGAGTTAAATAACAATTCTAATTAACTTAACGAGTCATTACGGATGTGTTTTGTTTTAATTGTGACAAATTATGGGAGACAAGGTGCATTTTTACCTGGATTACGCAGGTGGCGAGACGCGTGGAGGGCAAATGAAGCAGTGACTGGCTGCTGGGACGCACGTCCACCTACTTTTGCGCACGCGTAACACATACATTGACGCGCAAGCGCGCACACGTACACGCTGTCTAACACATAAAGGAGACTAAACAGTTGAGCTCTTTCGGGGGCAGACGTCAAAAATGACAAGTATGCATGATACTGCGCTACCTCCAAGCGGAGCCCGTTGCGCGTTTTTACGCACGGCGGCACGTCCGAGCTCATCCAAAAAGCCCACGAGCCTTCCCGAATTTATCCTGATCATGTCAGGGATGATGCTCGTCCCGGTCCCGCCAGCGTCAGCTCATCCTCAGTGTCTGGACTTCGAGCCACCTTTCAAACCTTCCTGGCACCTGGAGTTCTGCACCCAGTACGAGCAGTTTGGCTGCTGCGACCAGAAAACGGACAACACGATCGCAGAGAGATACTGGGACATCATTGACCAGTTGGAAACTGCGGGTCATGAGCTCTGTGCAGACATGTTGAAGGAAATCATGTGCCAGGTAAATATGTATGCAGTATGCTCTTATCTGTGTGCTGTTGAGGAGGTTACTGTGATTAAGAAGTGACTTCACAGAATGAAACATTGATATTTAACTCTCTATCAACCTCTATCAGCCTAATTAAAGCCATCATTAAAGTTATGTTAGATCTACAACTGTAAATAGATCAAAGTTCAGGCATCATGCAACTTTTAGTTGTATTTAATTTGCTATAATTGTATTGACATACAGCACTCCTGTTCCTCAATTTAATGTAATCCACAGTTTAATTGACAGTTGGGCAGAAACAATTTAGAGATTTTATCTTGATGAGAAAGGAAACCTGTGATTTTCATTCACAAAACTCTGCATTAACTCTTAAAAGGCCTCCAACCCAGAGTCTTTATAATGACTTAAAAAGTGGAATAAGTTAAAATTCTTACTAACCAACACTTGTCGAAACTACTGTCAATGTGTGGAAGGCCTGAGCCACAACACCTTGACATTAGATGAATATTACTCAATATTTCCACATTCCTAAGACAATGGTGTGCATAGGGGAGGGGGGCTGCGTGCCTTCGTCCTCGGGGACACTTCCATGCTTTAGTTCTAATGTCAGATGTCCCTCTATAGTCAGCTAAAGTGTGACTGAGAAATGTTTATAAATATCCGTATTTTCTTGCAATTAAATGTGTGAAAACGCAGGATGGATCAATATGATTTTAGATCATTTGGACGAGGAGTTATGTTCTTTAAAGAATGAATATTTATTTTCTGAATAAAAGGAAAAATACAAATTTGTTTTCAGTCAGTACTTGATTGTTAATTCAATAAGCTGTTTTGCTTTTCTTTATGTGGTTAATGTGTGTCTGACTGTATATGTGTGGAGCAGGAAGAACAACCAACACCTAATGCTAGTGCTAATGGGGACACTAATGAAGACAGAGGGACAGAAAGTGTCCCCTAGTGTCCTTAATCGTCTCTGTGATAGTCAGTACACTGAAGTGTCTCGTGTTTCCTCCATCCAGGAGTGCTCTCCGTATGCCGCCCACCTCTATGATGCTGAGGACCCCTACACACCTGTCAGAGAGCTACCTGGCCTTTGCTTCGCCTACTGCACCGAGTTTCACAGCAAATGTCGCCATGTGGTGAAATATTTAACCGAGAACCAGCTGCTGCAGGACACGTCTGAGCGAGACGCGTCCACGTTCTGCAGCCTGGTGGACTTGTCCGACCGGGACTACTGCTACCCCAACGTCTTGAAGAGCCCCGACCTCAACAGCAACCTGGGACGGGTGGCGGAGGACCTCACAGGGTGTCTCCAGGTGTGCCTCACAGAGGTGGCCAACAACCTCAGGAACCCCGTGTTGATGCTTCACAGCGGCGACGGCACACATCGCATGTTCATCGCCGAGCAGGTGGGCTTTGTGTGGGTTCACCTGCATGACGGCAGCCGGCTGGAGCAGCCCTTCCTGGACATGAGCGGGGAGGTGATGACGACGCCCTGGCTGGGGGACGAGAGGGGCTTCCTGGGCATGGCCTTCCACCCCGAGTACCGGGACAACGGACGCTTCTTCATCTACTACTCTATCCAGGTCAACAGTGAGGTGGAGAAGGTCAGAGTCAGTGAGATGAAGGTGTCTGCCCACGATATGAACATGGCTGATCAGTACTCAGAGAGGTACCCTGAAGCTTCCTTTTGCTCTTTTAATGGCATCAAAGTTTTGCTGACAATGTATAATCGTGCACCTTTACTGCAATTACCCTTTGCAAGACGTCCCTAACTATACTGTCAGCCTCTGGGCTGGTAGTGCACTAAACCTTGCACAGACATGTTCTGAAATGAATACTGTAAATCACTTCAGGGTCGGCTCAAGCTTTTCTGGGGCATTGAGCGCCTTTTTCTCAGCTCAACTTAATGTGCAACAATTAAAAGAAAGCACATAAAAGTACAGAAAACCTCATAAGATATTGTGAATTTAAGATACAGTCCCTGACGTTGTTACAGTACCGTCCCACAAATCACAAAATGTGGTTTATTATTAATTTGTCATAATCTTCAAGTTTGCGACCATGCCCCAATTTTTGTCATTTATTATAATCCTCAAAATGCCAAATATTCAAATGGGTACTGTAATTGCATTTTAGGAATAGTGCCCCCCAAGTCCCGTTTTTTTAACGAATGAAGAGAAAGAAAGAGCTTTAACAGATAAGAGAATTTCCATTGTTGTATTTTTTAGGGGCCCTGTGAATTACAGACATTCAGCAGCTGCTTACGTCACATTTTGGGATATAATAAGCTGATATGCAATTTTTGCCAAGAGTTAGATGAGAAGATTAATATTACTCTCAGGTCTGTAAACATGAAGCCTAGCTTAGCATTAAGACTGAAAACAGGATGAAACAGGTAGCCTGGCTCTCTCCAAAAGTAACAAAATCTCCCTACCAGCCCTTCTAAAACTCACAAATTAACATGTTGTATATCCTTTGTTTAATGCATACAAAACTAGAAGTTTAATAATGTCAAGTTCTGGTTTCAACTGAGGTTTTGTCTGGCAACCAGCAGAGGACGTCACTGCTTCCAGGCCAAAGAAAACCCTGTAAAACCAAATCTTGTTTTGCACCTGAAGTCTACCTGAAGGCAGACTTAAGAATCATGAAAACCAGATATGTATCACCTTTAGCAGATGAGATTGTTCTCAACTTGCATCCTTTTTACATTCAGAACCATTCTAGAGATCGTGGAGCCCGCCGCAAACCACAACGGAGGCCAGCTGCTGTTCGGTCTCGATGGATGTTTGTACATCTTTACTGGTGATGGTGGAAAAGCTGGAGATCCATTTGGGAAGTATGGCAACGCGCAAAACAAGTACGGTGCCTCAGGTTTCTTCAAGTGACAGTTCCCAACGTTTTCCTGTCTGGAGTAACAGCAGATCAACTCATGTACTCATGTCATCCTTGTTTTTGTAAGTTCAGAGTATGTGTATGAGGTGAGATGGAAAGAGCTTGTTATGTTGACCTGGAGCATTCAAGTCCCTTTTTTAATTTCTATGTGCAAGAGTTGGCAATGATCTTTGTTTCCCACATGCTATCCACATCCTGGTGTTACACGGTTGGGAATCGATGCACTAGAAGGTCACGCCTGTTGCTGAATCCTATTGTTTTTTCCTACCCAGGAGTGCTCTGTTGGGAAAAGTGCTCCGCATTGATGTCGATGAAAGTGACTCCAGTGGGAAGCAGTACAGGATCCCCCCCGATAACCCATTCCTGCGTGACCCAGAGGCCCGTCCAGAGGTGTATGCATACGGGGTCAGAAACATGTGGCGCTGCTCTGTGGACCGCGGAGACCCGGTCAGCCGATACGGCAGGGGCAGGATATTCTGTGGAGACGTGGGTCAAAACCGCTACGAGGAGATTGACATCATCGTGAAGGGGGGGAACTATGGATGGAGAGCCAAAGAGGGCTTTGAGTGCTTTGATATAAAACTGTGCCACAACTCCTCCTTGGGTGAGTATTTTTTGCTGTTCACGTGATAAAAATGAAGAGCTATTTTCTGCCTCGTCGACACTTTCACCACCTGTTATTTCCGCCATAATGTGCCACGCTTTCCATCCTATTGTGATGCTTCAGACTTGAGTTAAATTTAGTGCATCTTTCTCTGCCACCACAGATGACATCCTCCCCATATTTGCATACAGCCATCATGTTGGGAAGTCTGTGACGGGGGGATATGTGTACAGAGGATGTGAGTCACCCAATCTGAACGGACTGTACATTTTTGGAGACTTCATGAGTGGGTAAGATTGTGTTGATCTCAGCCAAATAGAGTACTCCAACTGTTGTGGAGAGAAAACGCTTCACAGAGGGAAGGAACAGCATGTTTGCTCAGCTGTTTTTTTGCTTTTTTTATTTATAGAAAGAAACTCAAGACACGTCACTCGAGTCCCCGGGTTCACTTAAGTTTAATTGACTTACAATCTGACTTTTGTTCTAGCATCTGTGTCGATCCACTGATATTCAACCACACCATCAATATAAAGTTCTCTCCAACTTGTTAACTTTATCTCATTAGTTCATATTGTCACAAAATAAGAACAAACTTTAAAAGCATTTGAATTCACTAATCATCAGGATCATCCGACTGTATCACGCCAACACTGAATATTTACTCTTCCACTTGGAGTTAGATGACAAGATTGATATCACTCATGTTTGTGCGCTAAATGGGAAGTTGGAGCCACCTGCTAGCTGCTTAGCTTAGCATAAAGAGTGGAAACAGAGGGAAACAGCTAGCCTGGTTCTATTCAGCAAAGAAAAACTAAAGTCACGGCTCGTAATTTACACACTGTATCTTTTTTATTTAATCTGTATTAAAACCAAATGAATGAATGTTGTTGGTTGGTTGGTGTCCTGCAGTGGAATCATGGCGCTGGAGGAAGATAAATCCACAGGAACCTGGAAGGAGAGGAGTTTGTGTATGGGGGAAACAAAGACGTGCTCATTTCCTGGACTCGTCAATCATCACCACAAGTTCATCATCTCGTTTGCTGAAGACGAAGCAGGTGACAGTGACTCCTCACGGCGTCTAGTTATGTTTAGTACCAATGGAACAGTACTCATGAGCCGTTTTCTGTTCTTATTTTAGGGGAACTATATTTTTTGGCCACTGCGTACCCCAGTACCACGTCTCCTTATGGAACCGTTTTCAAATTCATGGACCCTTCCAGGTGAAGAATCAGACGCACTTACATTAAACCATAAACCATTAAATCATCAATCAAACATGGTGATAAGTGGGAAATGTTTTTATTTTGTTGTAATTTAGTTTTTCTGTACTCTGACATTGTGATCATCAAATTTAAAGTATTTCCAGTGATTTTTGTTTTGCACTCATATCAGCCACACAAATCTCATGGTTTTCTTAAGTCAAGAAATCTGGATGAAATTTGTAATTTAGTGAGTTTTCAGGCAGGTGTACTGGTTAGAAAATGCTCCAACAACATGAGATCCTAAGATAAGACTTAGGATAAAACCGGAAATCAATGATTGTGCCAGACATTAATTAACATAACATCACTTTTACAGGAGAGCTCCTCCAGGGAAATGTAAGCAGAAGCCGCTGGCTGTCAAAGTCAGAGGGAAGAAGGTTCCCTTTGTGCCCCGAGAATGTAAGTCACCTCAGTTTACCTCTGTGTTTTCATCTCCTCTTCTTCTTAAAACCTAATGTGACGTTTTAATGGCGTGCACATACCAGAAGCCATTTGAAAGAGAACTTGTAGGACAAAGTGGAGCCTCTGAAATATGTCCAGAAAATAGTAGAAAATAGTTTTGGTTCAATCAAGGTGCACTAAATATAAACAACATGCACACAACATGTTATCAAGTCATTTAAATTGATGTTGGAGGTTAGAGTAAGAAGGCATCTGTTCTGGCAAGCCAACAAATTGCCGACATTCACTGTTTCTTTGCTACCAAATTGTTTAATCACTCTGAGGTTTATATAAAACTAGAAGAAGCAGTCTCCCGTTTTACATCAAACATACTTCAAATAGAAAGGACTGCATTTTAAACATTCAGGCCTGGTGTTTGGAGCCTAGTTTTGAATCCAGGCATATAAAAAGGCAACTCTTTTGGGTGCAGAGTTGAGTAAAAATGTGAAAATGGGTGCTTACTGACATCTGTGCAATTCCAGTGACTGTGCTGGACACAAATGAAAAACCTACCAGACCACCACCGAGAAAATTCAAACTCACCACCAAACCAACGGTGACGAGGAGCCGCGTCACAGCGCCAGCGGCCGCCGCCGGCGAGGCCACGACGAGCGCTGCTGTGAAGCCGGAATGGAAATCACTTGATAAGAAAGCGGGGAAGACAAACAAGTTGCAACCGTGGGAGAAGAAAAAAGTGCTGAAAAAGCAGCCAGCTAACGCACAAACGAAGAAGAACACTGTGAGACAGAAATCCAAGGAACAATCAAGAAAGACAGCTGTGATGACGCCTTTCAGAAACAAAGTTAAACCAACGACCAACCAAACCGCCAAAGCTGATGTAAAAAGTAACACTCTGAAACATAGCACGATCCACATGACGAAGGTTTCCCCAAAAGCTGCACAGAAGCCGGTCGTACATAAGAAAAACAGCATTAAGTTGAAAGAATCTGCCAAACAATATCATTCCTTCATGAACAAAACTAAGACAAACTTGAATGTGAAAACGAACAGAAGAATGCAAAACAAGCGTCAGGTAAAGAGAAAGCAAGCGAAAAAAGCACTTTAAAATATGTATTTTTGTTTTATTTTGTATATTTTAGTTTGTGAAATCAGTGTTGAATATCATGTTTTAAAGGAGTAGTTTGACATTTTGAGATATGCGCTTATTGATTGATACCACTCTCATGAAGCTGCCGGTTAGCTTAGCTTAGCACAAAGACAACTAGCCTTGCTCTGTCCAGAGGAGTGTAGTCAGTAAACATTGTAAACATGAGTTTATGGTCTCGATCTCTAGTTTCAAGTCTTCTTCAGGCTACACAGTGATTGACAGGTCGCTACCGCTACCAGAGCCGTATACAGCGTCTCTACATCACTCCTCCGCAGTTCAAATATTGTCCCTTTCGTTCACTGGTTGCAAAAATCCAATATGGCGACGGCCAAATTGCCAAACTCAAGGCTTCAAAACCACTAACTAATCATATCTAGTTTGTTTAATGCAGAACCAAGCTAGCTGTTTCCTGTGTCCAGTGTTTGTGCTAAGCTAAGCTAACAGGTTGATCGTGGTAGCTTCATGTTTACTCTCAATCTTCTCGTCTAAGCAAGAAAGTGAATAAGAGTTTTTTTCCCCAAAATGTTAAAAGCACTCCTTTAACTTACAAACCACAACTGTTGCACACAATCATGTGTACAACAACACTGTTTCCTTTACATTTTATTTTTTGACTTGTCGTAAAACTAAATCACCACCCTGTCTGTATTTAAAGCATGTCAAATGAGTTAGAAGTGAAAATAAGCAAAAAAACTGAAAAAATACTTGTAACTATACCAAAGCCCAGTGTTGTTAAAATGCTCTAATTTAACAACGCATACAAGTGTTAAAAATAAACATTAGAAGGTGTGTGTGTGTGTGTGTGTGTGTGTGTGTGTGTGTGTGTGTGTGTGTGTGTGTGTGTGTGTGTCTGCAGCTCTCTGTAATTAAAGTCCACACCACTGATCATAACTGTGACTGTGGTTTGCATAATGACGCCTGTAAATGTTAAGACATCCCGACTGCAACGTGCAGTTGTGCACCCAGAGGTTACATGAATCTAGTGAAAGAAAGGTTACGCAAGGGTATATGCTTATGAAACATGAGATGACATAAACATTTCATAACAGCATGACATGACACAAACATACTACCATGTAAACTATGACGTGACACAAGCGGGCTGTACTGTCACATGTCATATTGTACGGTACAACATGACATTTACCAAAACAGCTTTTTGTGTCATGATTACTAATTTAACATTTTAAAGATTTCAAACAATTGAAGTTATAGCATCTACTGTAACATGACATAACTTCAACATAAACCTACCATAAGATACTATATCATACCATAACAGGGCAAGACATGACAGTAATGTACCATGACATGGCACAAACTTACTATTATACCATAACATGACATGACTTTAACATATACATGCACACAATATGCATGACATAAACATACCATACTATATCATACCATGACATGGCATATATTTACTACACCATGCCAGGGCATGACATGACATTAAACTGTATTCCTGCTCGTTCCTCCGTGTCCACAACGTATGCAGAAGTCAAGTCCTGTCTCAAAACCAAATTAGTATGAAATAAGAGTTTGTGTGTTTATACGCCTTTGGAGAAGTAAAGTAACGCTAGTTTGGAAACTTTAGGGGCCCTGCCACATCACAGGACCCCGTACAACCCCCTTACATGGAGCACCTCCCCACTTTAATGTCCCAAACCACATCTGCAAATGCACAAAACATAAAGTGTACTGATTAGAAACAGAAGGGTGTAGATTTGTAGCTCTGAAAACATACCGGGCTGCACTCAGATGATGCAAGTCTACCATGTGTCCTCTACATGGGTAAGTGTATGTTGAAGTTCTGTTAACTCAGGACCCTTACAAATTACAGACCTACATAACTACTCCTTTGTGCTAAAACAACACCAGTTAAAAAAAACACCTCTTGGGTTCTGGGACCTTTGACTTCATGTTTCAACACATTGGTTGACAAAAAGACAAAAAAAACTGTTTCCTCGAAAGTTAGAGACACAACGGCTCCAATTAGTCGCGTCTACTTCACCTGCGGCTGTTTTGCTGGAGGGGTGGACCCTTTGAAGGGCACTTCTCTCCTCTAAAGAGAGGTTTCAGTGTTTCAGTCATTTTTGTTAAATTCCTTGCTGTGAAGTTGACACGCAACATGTCTCGAGAGTTCATACACATGACATGACA
Organism: Leptoclinus maculatus; assembly: GCA_032191485.1. Classification (NCBI taxonomy): domain Eukaryota; kingdom Metazoa; phylum Chordata; class Actinopteri; order Perciformes; family Stichaeidae; genus Leptoclinus; species Leptoclinus maculatus. Next base: position 22,650,999 of record JAVDOI010000003.1, on the reverse strand, counting down.
AAAGTACCAACCATTGGAGTGCATCGCAGTGTAGAATAGTTCAACAGCAAATTAATATACACTGTCAAATCTGACTTGTTAACTTGTTTTTTCAAAGAGTTTGTATGCTGTCTGGGTTTCCTTTGGTTTTCTCCTGCAGCCTAAAGACATGTAGTCAGGTGGGTTGAAAATGACAAAGGGTCCTGTGTTCACAGGGTTCTTTGTTTCCCAGATCTACCCATGTGCTCCCCCGGGCTCCAGTGTTCCCACAATCCGTTCTCATTCCCAATTCGTCACATTGATTGGTCAGGACCCCTTGGTGTCATTTAGGTTCAGGCAACACAAATACTTGGTTAGGTTTTTGGAAAAGATCGTGTTTGGTTTATAACAACAATGTTTTTTGCCAAACTAGGAATGGGAAAGGGCCGGTTCCCAAGCTCTATGGGGACCTGAAACACATGTTCCCCGCTCTATTTGATTACTGTGACATGGGCTATGGTGGGAGCTCGTGTTTAAAGGGAACATAGCATGGAGTTCAACATATAGGAAAATGAGTCCCTGACAACATAATACCTTATGAGTTTACTCAACGTGTGTTAGCAGAATATTGAACCGGGAACATAGGACCCTACAAACACAGGACCTTGTGACACAAAGGGCCCTATAAACACAGGACCTTGTGACACATAGGACCCTACAAACACAGGACCTTGTGACACATAGGACCCTACAAACACAGGACCTTGTGACACATAGGACCCTACAAACACAGGACCTTGTGACACATAGGACCCTACAAACACAGGACCTTGTGACACATAGGACCCTATAAACACAGGACCTTGTGACACATAGGACCCTACAAACACAGGACCTTGTGACACATAGGACCCTACAAACACAGGACCTTGTGACACAAAGGACCCTACAAACACAGGACCTTGTGACACATAGGACCCTGCAAATATAGGACCTTGTGACACATAGGACCCTACAAATATAGGACCTTGGAAACACAGGACCTTGTGACACAAAGGACCCTATAAACACAGGACCTTGTGACACATAGAACCCTATAAACACAGGACCTTGTGACCCATGGGACCCTATAAACACAGGACCTTGTGACACAAAAGACCCTACAAACATAGGACCCTATAAACACAGGACCTTGTGACACATAGGACCCTATAAACATAGGACCTTGGGAACATGGGACCCTGCAAACATAAGTACGCTTCAAATGCCAGCATGCTAACTCACTAAACTAAGAGACTGATAAACACAGACCTGATAAACATGTTAGCTGATGTTAGCATTTAGCTCAAAACACCACGGTGCCCACAGTAAGTAGAGCGTCACAGAGCTGCTAGCATGGATGTAAGTCGTGAGTCGAAAGACTTCTTAAGTAAAAACACTTCCCATCATAACCATTGACAGTGTGAGACCAGAGCCTGTATAAGCTTACCATTATTGATATTCTATTACTCATGGAGCAGATGCAGTAAGTGGTTGAACCTCTGTGATAGAAACACTTCAAGATGAAACCAGAGTCCTTTGTGTTCACGTGGACACAAGTGAAGACCTTTGTCAGCTTTGTGAGAAATGTAGCACCACTTCTCAACTTACTGTGTAGAGATGATGATCTGTGACCGACCACAACAAAGACAGTTTATTTGGGTCTATTCTGATTCAGGAGTTTAAGAAACAAACTAACAAAACTATTCAAACTCAAAGAGTAATATTAATGAAATGGATTAGATTTATTCAAGACACATTTGAAAAAGAAGCTCCGCCATGAATCACGTTCATACGTCATCATCACAGGAAACAAAGTCATAATAACAAGATGTTCTAAAGCAGCGGTAGAGTCGTGTTGTTGAACTGTCATTTAAAGGACATGGGCAGCAATGCTAACGTTCTTAGCAGAATAGATTTTCTGCATCAGACACTTTCTTCTTATTAGTCTCTTCTTATAATCACTTTGAGTGTCACTGGTGCAACATACAAATCTACAGGTTGTTTAAAACAACATATTCAAACGATGAACTGAACTAAAATGAAGTGAATCTTTGACACGAGGAGCACAAACCTTCCTCCCCTCTACAGGCTCCTGAGGTGGTTCAGTGAAGGCACATTGCTCCCTACTGGCCATCGTATGGAACTGAAACTGTTTAAAGAGACCAAAGTGTTACGGAGACTCACACCGTACTCTTTGACTGGTATACAATTCTGACATGGAAGCGCCGATTAAAAGGAAAGGTCACAGGTCAAAGGTGTCACGTACATGACAACAGGGAGGTCGAGGAATATTTACTCTACAAGTGAAACAGAACAGGTTTAGTTCTTTATAGTATCGGCTTTAAAATCCAACAACATTCACAGCATGGATCAGAATATTAAATACAAGACAAGTCAGCAGTTCTTCTGTTCCTGCTGACGAGACGTAAAACAATGTTCATCTTTTCTTTTATGTTATTACGTAATCATATAGAATGTACAAATCTAGATTATCTCTTGTTGCCCAGCAGAGTTCCTCTGCCCCTTTTATTCCAGGAATAATTACACATGTTAAGTACTGTATTAACAAGACAGCTTCATTTCTCTCGTTAACAGCAGCATGTACTTTCAGGACGTAATGATCAGTGAAAAGCTTGTTACACTTCTTCTTACTGGATGTGTTGAAGTGCTTTCTTTAGTGTGGCCTAGCTCAGTCATTATACCGTGATAATGGTTTGCTGGCATGTTTCTAACTCCCCGACTCCCTCCATCAACGGCTGATCTCGTACACCACATCGCCGACCTGCAGGATCCCCGTCTTCTTCACGTTGTGCATCTGTCCAAACAACGGAGACGACTTGTAGACGTGCTTCTCGGATGGTTCGCACTGACGATAGCTGTGAAAGAATCGCAGACAGAAATGTGAAATCGGACAGGAAGAAAGGGCCAAAATGTGAATATTTGTAGTTTTAGAGATATTAGAAAAACTCGACAGAATGCAGCCGACAAAACGTCAATAATATACATCAATAATAATACACAACGAAGTTATGTCTGTCCAACATTTGTGTGCAGGAAATAATAACTGCTCTTTTTATAGGCTGAAGTGGGATGCTGCTGATGCTCAACACGTATTACCAACAACATGTAAGATATCAACCCTCCCCACATTAAACAGAGTTAAAACTTTACCTTTTCAGTGTTTCCAGAGGCTCTTTTCTGGTGATTACACCCGTTTCAGGGTCAACGGTGGTGAAAACACACCTGGAAACAACAAAGGTTACAGGTGAGTTTGAATCCACCCTGTTAACCCTGAATCTCTACCGTTATAAAGGACGAATTAAAGCATTTTAAAAGTCCCCAAACTGCCGCAGTGACTGCGTTGCAGCTTTGGATTCATTGCGGTCGATAAATAAAGCGATTCTGTCTCTGAATGAAATCAGTGTGAAGCATCAACTGTGTTACCGTCCACATGACATCACACGCTGCAGTCGCACGCTGCCAATCTGGATCTCTTCCCACGAATCCTGAAAAAGCCAAGCAGTTGGTTTTTTTGGAGTTGGAGATAAAATTAGTCAACACTGGTCACACTGAAAAGGGCGAGGGATTAGTCAGAAGTAAAAGGACCAAATGATCCTTTACAAAACCTCATGGGCTGTAGTGTAGAGAGACACCGGATCGGTTGCTTTGAAGACCTTTAGTGGTTTTAATCTCATCGTTACATGATTGCCTTGATATGTTTTTCTTTGATCACGTAATCAAGACTTCTGATCTTGAAGCCAAACATGGATCAGCAGAGAAAGAAATGGGAGCAATATTTGCAGATGTGAACAACGTACCTCATCGAATGAATCACAGTCACTTATGACGATGTTCGGGCGGAAACGCTCCACCGTGACGTCCTGCTCTAGTTTGCTGCTGAGATCCTTGACAGAGGACTCGGACAGCAGCATCACAGGTCCCACATCTGCATAGGCCACCTCCTGCAATCACAAATAAAGAAATGATTCTGTTCTCTTGTATGTGACAGGGTTGTTTCTGGTAACACCCCGTCACAAATATACTCATCTGGTTGTTTTCTTCTCTCAAAAAGTAAACACATGTAGTAACACTTCATGGTAAAGCTGACATAAAGGTGAGACATAGTCATCTTAAGGAGAGTCAAACACAGTTAGAGCCTTAACATCTGTGAATAAAACGCAGCACAGGCTCCACACATAGGCCTGGTCTTGTTTACCTCAAGTTGCTGGGGAAGAGTCTTGCTCTCCTCCGACCTCCTGGCCGTCATCTGGGGTTCATGGTGCACCAGGCGAAAGGTTGTCTCCTCCCCCAGATAACGAGTGAGCCAGCGAGACGATTCGTCGCCGCAATCCCTTCCCTGAATCCCTGCTCCAAACACTCTGCAGGACAAAAACAACAAGATGCATTCATACCCGTCTGAACCAACGACTTCTTAAGTATCTATTACGACCCTCTCTTAGTTGCTAAAAATTAAACTCGGATGTGAAACCTGCAGTCGATGACGGAGTTGTCGGACTGTTTGATGGGGAATCGCAGCTCCTCCATGTTTGGGCCGTTCAGACAGACCCGACCTCCCTCGCAGGTCAGGGACACCAGCACCAGACGAGGCTGCTGTCGGCCCGTCACCATGTGGCCGTCCTCTGTCACCACCAGCCAGTGTCTGCAAGCACAACAAACAAGAGCCGTGGAGTTCCCCTCAACTGCACCATTTGGCATCCCTGGTTTACAGACTTATTTATATCAAACACAAAACATGTTTCTGCAAAATAGAGTGCACGAGTGAGGTTTACAGATCTTCATTTAATCCTGTATTTTACTTCTCATTTTATTAATGTTTGGACAGTTTAATTAAATATGAGCGATTTCCAAATTAGCACCAGTCAAATTACTATTTTTTTCTATTATACAGTATATTTAGAGTTGTAGATTTTTTTGTACTTTATATTTTTTTATCTAATTTTCTCTACTTTACTGGATTCTATCGATAATTTAGACTATTTTATAAACTTTGGGGTATTTCAAAAGACCTTATTTCAGGTCTAACTAGCCACAACTCCTGCAAACACCTGTCTGAGTATTTAAGAACCTCCAATACTTAATAATCAGTCATGATTTTACAAGTTGATCACATGTAGTAAAAAGTAGAATATTTCCCAAGAGGATAAAGTAGCAGATTGTTCTCCTTCCTTCTTTGGACAGTTTGCTTCACCGACCTCAGAAGTGTTACATACTTGACTGAATGTCCTAAACTTTCCACCAAACTTAAACGTTTTGCAAACCTCCTAAAAACACTCACCGATCCTGCAGATCTCCGAACTTCAAACCCTTCTGTTGGCATTCTGCCAGCGTCACAGACACAGCTTTGCCAGACTTCAGAGGGTGAATGAGGAGCTTCGACACCACTCCCACGCGAACATGTTTTTCTGTCTTTCGCAGGTATTTATATGCGAAACCAACGAATCCCAGAACTGCTACTCCGCCTGCAAGAAGAGCAGCTTTCTTATTGCGGACTAACGCGCTCACAGCCAGATCCTTCAGATCCTTCAGATCCTTCAGATCCATGTTGGACAGTTAGACGTTGAACTTACGTCAGAGCGTGAACTGTAACCGGGACTCTTAAAGCGAGTCGACCACAGAAGTACGTGTTAAAACTTTACTACACAAATACACATTACAGTCTGGTACGAAAGCATGTTTTTATAGCTGATATCATGCAAACTGTATGGGGATTAAGTTTTTACACATATAGTAGTTGACTACCTGGATGTAACTCCAGTTCTATGAGGACGTACGGAGCCCTCTGACGAGGGGCGAAGCCCCGCCTCTTCCGGTTGACCACTATGGGAAAATATATATATGGAAATCAACAGCAAAAAAACAACGTTTGATCCCGTTTCAATTGTGCCATGAATTACACATAGTGGTTTATCAATTCTGAAGATAGTTTCATGTCATGAAAGTCTAATTTTGTCATAAAACTTGCATTCTCTCTACTGACCAGCAGGGGGCGACTCCTCCGGTTGCAAAGAGAAGTCAAATTGTATAGAAGTCTATGAGAAAATGAGTTTATTTAAGGTATTTATTACCTCAGTAAACATTGTAAACATGAGTTTATGGTCTCAATCTCTAATTTCTAGTCTTCTTCAATACAGCATGATGTTCATTTAGTAAATTATGATCATTTTCTCATAGACTTCCATACAATCTGACTTCTTTTTGCGACCAGAGGAGTCGCCCCCTGCTGGTCAGTAGAGAGAATTGTTCAACCGTAGAGGTTCTTGCTGAGTTAGATGGGAAGTAAGAACCAAAAAATTAACAGTATTTCCCACTGTCGAAAAACTGTCAAACTTTAAATGTGATGTGATGAATAATGGTCTTACTGCTTCATCAAAAACAGACAGTTTTAACCTTCCTTGAATGTTTCTAAAAACAGAGAATTTACCAGGTGACGTAATGCCATAGCTGACCTCTGTGGAACTATTTTAGTCTTTGACATAGATAGTCAGGTCTGTGGCCAAAGTACAAAACAGCAGATGGTCCAGCCACAGGGGGTCAATATAGGGATTTGTCGAATGGATACTCCTTCTGTTGCTTTTCTGTGCACATCTAATGGCTCAAGGCAGATCCAAAGGCACGGGGCCAGGTCTTGTTTGATGTTGCAGTGACAAGCAATTTTAAATATAAAATTGTATGCATTTATAGCTTAGACTACAACATTTTCTTCACTGCCATGCTCTTTCCTGCATCATTGCTGCACTACTGTCATAGGGGTCATAAGACGAAGTTTATTTTGAAAAGACTGTATGCATGTAATAACTTGTCATAAGATGTACGAACCGTCATCGGAGGCTCGTTGCAAGGTTGGTGTGTGTTTGTATTTCTGAAATACCACATTTTTCCTTAATGATACTTTTACATCTTCAGATCACTAAAATTATTCCGTGTTCAAGGGAAACTAGTCATTGTTTGGTTGTACTTGTAAGCCAAACTGGTTGTGAACCCCTGTTACAATGCACAATCTCTACATAATGAATTTGATTTTTTTGGACTGAACAAGACAGATAGCAGCTGGACTCCACACAAAAACATAAGAACGAGATTCAATATTCATTTAATTTGGTAAACTCTTATTCTTCATGTATGTTGACTTTGCTTGTACAAAAAAAATAACCAATTTCCATATTATTTATATGATTATAACCAAAATACATTGTTCTTCTCAAAAAAAGTATTGAAAATTTCTAGGGAATTATTTGGATATTATGCACCCGTAACATAAAGCATTAACATATAACCAAGCTGAATCAACACCTTAAAAATAACTATATTAGTGGTCTCCTGGTGTCCTAATTAGAAACTATATATTAACAACCTTTTCCAAAACAGTATTTGCTGCCGTAAGTGTTTCTGCTATTTTGTCCACCCCCTGCTCGCTGTACCACATGGTGATATACCAAATATACATACTGACACAAACCAGGACATAAGGATACACCGCCATACTTTCGGCTCGTGACTAACCTGCTGTAGTTTGCCCGGAACTGGACTTCAGTCAGAAATCCGAGGGGGAAACCATCTGGACCAAAGGGTTATTTCTATACATTCAGCAGGCTTTTCTCACACAGCACAGGGGGATAAACAGCATGACGATGGTCAAATCACATGACTACATCTTATACAGTACTTACACTGAACACAGAAATTCACAAATTATGATTTGTTTAAATCCGGTGATCAGGACGTCCAGTAAAACAACATTACAATTTGTGGATAAAATAGCCATGTCTTTAATGTTTTCTATGGATGTTCTTTTCTATACATAGTACAGTATTGTTTTGAATAAGATGTTGCCCCCTGGCAACCTGAAACATTATCTTTTCCAAGAAACCTGTTTGTGCTTGTGCAACATGACGTAGTTCTAAAACTAATACAGTACTTGCATAAAATATACAGTAGGCGGTTGATTTCAGGGTCACTTATTGTTAAAAGCAAGTCAAGAGCAGAGAGCATCATCATCCATAACCATGTGCAAACAGTACTTATATACATCGATCGGGTACAGTCCATCACAACAGGTCCACTTCCCTGAATGAGATCAGTTCCTCAATAGGTGCAAGACCTGAATCAAAAGGTGTTTACGTGTGATTTCTGGCACTTTTTACATCCATTGTGTGTCAAACATGGGTGTTCAAATCTTCCCACATTCCCGTCATCCTGTCTCATGTATTCTCTTTTAATTTTGAGGTACTTGTACCTTACTTGAGTATTTCCAGCTTTATGCTTTTCTATCAGGCTTCAACTTCCAGGTCTGAAAAGTTAGGCCAATGTGAAAGTGCCTCAAACCTGCATTCTCTTTAATGTCCACCAGGGGGCGACTCCTCTGGTTCTATAGAAGTCTATGAGAAAATGACTCTACTCCTCTCTTGATTTATTACCTCAGTAAACATTGTAAACATGAGTTTATGGTCTCAATCTCTAGTTTCAAGTCTTCTTCAATACAGCTTTAAACCATGAATTGAACTTGAACCCTTTCACAGTGTGTTTTTGAGTCATGAAAGTTTATTGTAACATTTTGGTCCCTAATAATGTACGAGAGGCCGTACTTTGCTCCGGCCTCTCGTGTTACTTGTTGCAAAAAGCCAAGATGGCGACGGTCAAAATGTCAAACTCAAGGCTTCAAAACCATAGTCCACAAAACTTCTTATTTACAGTATGTATTCCATACTTCTACTCCACAACATGTTAAAGGGGAATATTTTACTTTTTACTCTGTTATATTTATCTGAAAGCTTTAGAGATTAAGATTTTGCATTAAAAAAACATTAACTTAAATATAATGTATTTCTAAAATACATCTAACTCAGCCCATTTATGACCTTTGAGATGTATATGAGCTGTAAGCACCTCCTTGTTATCTTACACTTGTATAGTTGCACTCTTCCCACTTTTTATTGCAACTGTTGCACAGCAAATCTGCCTCAAAGTTTATCTTATCTTATTTTTATGGTAACACCCGCAGGACATGAATTCAGGACTTTTACTTGTAATAAAGTCTTTTCACATTGCTGCACTGATACTTTTACTATGGTAAAGGCTCCTCTATGATGGATTTCTCACCGTAAATGTGTTGAACTGTAGTTAAAATATGATCAAATCCCTCATAATAAAAGGAACAAAAGTTTGACAAGAAATTGTCTCATTTGCACCGGCCAGAAATAAACTTAACGTCATGTCACGTCATGTCGCCTACAGACAAATATCACAACTTAACACCAAAATAGGCCCAGAAATACATGAATTGGTATCTGAGGGTGTTTTTTTCTTCTCTTCCATCAATCGGAGAGACCAAGTCTATTGTGGCACAATTATCTGTGATTGACAACCAGTTTGTCAACCATTGTCAAAACACAGAAAACCTCTTCCCATCTGCCACTCCAAACTGCTCCCATCAGTAGTTTGCATCTGCTGACGGATCCAGATGTGATTTGGACAGCTCTGCACACTTCATGTCTGAATAGCTCGTGTGTTATGACAGTCAAGACTTCTGTGATGCGTCATCGTCCTCCAGCTCAAATGAGCAGAGTGGAAAAAAAGGAAAATTCGTAGACAAAACCAATGGATTACATTTTGTGACCATTTCACGACCTGCCATGACACTGGGCTGGATCATTTGTGGTTTAAGTGGGAGCTTTGTGCAACCACTATCATTTGACAAACTGTTTATTCATCCATCCAGCACTTCAGTGCAGCTTCTCTGCTGGTTGCCTGCAGCTGTATTCAGTTTGAATACAAATTAAAGAAATAGTTCAACATTTTGGTGAATATGCTCATGTCTGTATGCTAAATAAGAAGCTGGAGTCAGCAGCTGGTTAGCTTAGCACAAAGACTGAAAACGGAGGGAAACATCTAGCCTTGCTCTGTCCAATCAAAGGTAAAAGAATCAGTGTAAACAAATTGTAAATTTGTGAGCGTTAGAGGCAGACCTTTGGACAGAGCCATGCTAACTGTTTCCCCCTGTTTCCATTGTCTATGCTAGGCTAAGCTAACCAGCTACTGGCTCGCTCCAGGTAACTATCTAATAAGATATTTATTTATTTAGAAAGTCAGAGTCAGGATTCTGTAACAGTAAAAGTTTCTCAATACCATTTAAAAGAACAAACAATACTACTACCGTATTTATGCGGACACATTACAACACTTTACGCCACAAGTCTCACACAATGGCCTCTAACGTTTGTGAAGAAATGCTTTCACTGAGTGGGTGGGTCCCAAAGGATATGAAAAGACAATACCCACCACAGCCACAGCCTGTTCACCCTGCTGCCGTCTGGCAAGAGATACAGAAGTCTCAGCTGCCGTACCACCAGAGCAGCTTCATCCTCCTCCCTCATATATACTTTTGTTTTTGTGTTTGTCTTATGAAGCAATATGGGACGACATACTGCATTTCGTTGCACAACCCTGTTGAGAATAAATGAGCCTTGTAACCGTGTGAATGTCGCCGTTATTTTGTATGTAAAGCAGAGAAGGGTACAGTACAATGCGAGTTATCTCAAAGCAGGATCGTTTGCACACTTTTCCAGTTCATCCAGATTGTTCTTGTTTGCCAAGAGGCATCCCAGCGTGAAAGGACTATTCGTAGGAAGTGAGTGAACCGCTTCAACCTTTTGGTGCAGCAAACATGATACAGGACAAACAGGGAAATGAGCATACAGGTTAATCTAATTCAATTTAATTTACATGTGTGCTGCTGCTGCTCCGAGTTAAAATCCGGCAACACTGATGTGCCAAATGATTCGAGTCCTTGGATGATGAGAGCTTTTTCACAGCTGGAAGGCAGAACTTGCACTGTACTGTGACCTTGTTCCCCTTATTCTGCTATGCATACAAAATAAGAGTGGAAGTATTCAAGTTACATTACTTTATACTTGCTTTAGGTCACAGACTACATTTCTTAGCATACAGACGTGGAAGTAAATAAGCATGTTCCTTTAAACAGTCAATCTGCAGCCTGTTAATATGTGAGTAGAGTTCTACCTTTGGTCAGAGCCAGGTTAGCTGGGTTCCCTGCTACCTGTTATTCTAAGCTAAGCTAATCACCTCCGAGCTCCAGACGCATATTTTTCCAAAATGTTTAACTATTCCTTTAATAGTGTACTTCACAAGTACCTGGATGATTGCTGTGTATTTACTGCACTGATGGAAGCATCACAATAGAAACACCATGAAGCAGACCAGTAGACCAGGACCGGCTCCAAACTGACTTCTGAACCACCCATCAGCTACAGGAGTGGACAAACTAACAGTTAGCCTAACTAACGTTAGTCTAGAGAACAGATTTAGTTGAAACCGTCAGAGTTGTTGATGGTCTTCTTTAAGAGCTTAGCAGTGTTGTTAAACTAGTCCAGTTCAGTGTGTTTCAGTCAGTGACGGTGAGGATCTACTCGTGTTAATGCACTTTTACTACGTTAGGGATATGTCATCGTGATTTTTTTATTTTTATTCCCACTTGTGACGTTACATAACACTGCAGAGTTAGTGACTGATACACCAGCAGTTTGTGCCGAGAGCGCTGAAAATCACAATAATAGAGGCTACACAGAAATAATGAGTCATATTGAGTTATCAGTGTGTGTGTGTGTGTGTGTGTGTGTCAGCTTTAATACAGTTCTGACAATCACGATTTGTTTGAATAAGGTTTTAGGGCAACATGAGGCGACTAGAAGCCAGAAAGTTGTCTGAAATTGTGCAGCCTCAGTCACAAATACGACGAAGGAAAACTCTAACTTTAAGGAATAACCCCTGACTTAAATCAGCACCTCTGGGATGATTAACAAAAACACTAAATTGGAAATGACTGCAGAGCTGAGCTGTTTTATCTCGCCATTTCGTTGTGCCGTTGCTCAAATGAACTCGACCTGAACATCTTCCCAGCAGCACCTGCATTGCCGCTCTGCTGTTCACCTTCGACGTGTTGCACAACCTCATGCTCTGATGATCTCAAGTCAAAATATTGCATTTCTTAAAACACATTTCTGAGTAAGTCTTTGCTGTTTACAGTACTGTATGCTTTTCCCCGTGTGTCCTACTGTTTACTGGGATTATAGCACCACAAACATCTCAAACACGTCTATGTTGTGAGGACTGCCAAGTATCTGTTGTCCCCTCGGCACTATAGACGCACTGTGCTGCGCTGAAAGGCTAGACAGAGCTGCGTCTCTTGAACATCCTGAACGGGGAGAGAATGTGTAGGCCCGTTGTTATGGAGCTGATGCTCGAACACTGACGCGGACTGCAGACGCAGCCTGTTGAGCCGGGCTCCATGTAGTGAGGACAGTTACTGTTCTGCTGCATGTAGGCATCGGAGAACGTCAGCTCCTGAGGGATCATGGAGCCCTGCAGCTTCTCCTTGCTGCGGTACCACAAGCAGGAGCATATAGTCTGGAAGTGCAGCACCTCGGTGTAGACACCTTTTAAATCTTTAGCCTTGGCGGAGTCGTCTGCTACAGGTGTGGAGGAGGTCGAGGCTGAGACCGGCAGTAGGCGAGCCACCTCTCCTCTCGACATCAGGGCCCTCTGCTTGGCGTCCCTGCGCTCGTCCTCGGTGTTCATGGTCAGGAAGCGAAGCACCACCAGGTTCAGGAACGCTCCGACCACCGTCAGGCCCATCAGGATGTAGACAAAGCAGAAGGCCACGTACCGGGGGTCTTTCTGCAGCGTGTCGTCCCGCTGCAGAGCCACGTAGTCTCCGAACCCGATGGTGGTGAGCGTGATGAAGCAGTAGTAGAAGGCGTTGAGGAAGCTCCATCCCTCGCAGTGGGAGAACGCCACGGCCCCCACGCACAGCGTGCTCATGCAAGAGAAGAAGCCCACCGTCACCATGTTCGCCATGGAGACCTCGGTGTGACGCATCGCCAGGCACTTCTTGGCTTGGTGCAGCAGGTACCTGACGAACGTGTTGATCCGCTCGCCCAGGCTCTGGAACATGACCAGGGTGAGCGGGATCCCCAGGAGGGCGTAGAACATGCAGAACACCTTCCCTGAGTCGGTGCTGGGCGCCGCATGGCCGTAACCTGAGGGAGCAGACGGCAGAGTTTTACACCTCAGCACACGTGATGTTAGAAGATGTCTGAGCAGCTGTGATGCAGAGAAGCAGTTTTTAAGTTACATTTTAAAGCCAATATAATAAGACAGAAAGAACAATACATGAAGGAATTTTTGTTTTTGTCTCACTAAAATTATATTAGTATTTTATTATTAATTTATTTAACCAGGATAGCTTCATTGAGATACAATTATTCTAGTAATGTATGTTTTTGAGGGTTCATTTGTAAAGAAAGGCATAACAGCAATAAGACAGATTAAACCAAATATTTTACAATATAAAACAGAAATGTGATTCCAAAATCATGAAGGCAAATTTCTAATAGTTATGTGAATGATTTCATCCTAGAAACAGCATAAATAAAGAGGTGTCTGACGATCATATCAAATAACTAAGGAGATAAAATCTAACAAAAATATGTTTGAACAGGATGTAAAAATGTGAATAAAATGAGCATTTTATTAAATAAATAACCTTTACTGCTGTTGTGAAGATATTTTCAAAATATCAAAGTATCAAATACAAACGAAATTTGTTTGTAGTCCTGCATTCAGAATTTCACTTTAGTAAAAATACAAAAGCATGAGCTTCAAAATATACCAAAAGTATTCATGATGCAGAATGGCTCATTTCAGAATAATGTATGTTATATTATTGGATTATAATAATCGATGCATGAATGTGTAGATTACTTGTGAATGTGGAGCTATTTCTTTATTCCACAGCCTAAACTGCTGGGCTTGTGAATTCCCAATGAATCAAGAAACCTATAATAATATATCATAATTCATTTACTGATCATATTTTGTATTATTAGTCCCAATCTGCTCAGAAACTACACAATGAATTGTAGTGGAGTAGAAGTATAAAGTAGCAGAAAATGAAAATAGCCTTTTCGAGTAAAGTTGATTAAATGTAATTTAACTCATGTGTAATGTTTAATGATGTGCACGAGCTGAGACAGAGAGGGGGGGGGGGGGGTATACTTGGGTATTCTTAAATCCCCGGCCCTGCACTGAGCATCTCTAAAACATGCTTTTAATTTGTGTGAATCGATCAAACGTCCGGCTCACCTATGGTCGTAATCACAGTGATGGCGAAGTAAAAAGACCCGGCGAACTTCCACTGGACCCCCGCCTTGTGCGGTTTGAGCTGCAGGACGACGAGCTCCAGCTCCTCGAAGTTCTCTTTGGTCAAGTTGTACTTGCGCATGAGCTCGTGCTTCCTGGCGTCGAGCCTCCGCTTGTGACCCTTCTCCTGCTTCGACTCCAGGGTCTCGAAGACGGCCGCTCCCACCACCAGGTAGGTGAGGATGCTGACGATGAGCGCGAGAGTCCTGGCGTTCTGTCTCTTCATGGTCTTCAGAGAGTTGCAGGTGTAGGTAGGTGGGTGGGTGGGGGTGTGTGAGGGAGGGGAGGAGGGGGGAAGACTGCTCTGCGACCTGCTCCTGATGGACTCCGGATCCAACAGAAGAGGGGGAATCTTTGGAGACGGAGCTGTTCTCTCACAGCACCACCCCCACATCACAGTTGGGTTGCTACTGTATATTTGGACTATTTGTCACCGACTTATATTTAGATTCTGCAGAAAAGAAACACACAAGGGGCAATCCCACACTGTCAGAGAGGTAGTGGCTCTAATCAACCGGTACACAAAACACACACACACGCACACACACACACACACACACACACACACACACACACACACACACACACACACACACACACACACACACACACACACACACACACACACACACACACACACACACACACACACATTGTTCTTACCTGAAGCCAAAATAAACAAGTTGACTCCTCAGCAGAGCCTCCAACGAGGCAGAGCCTCCATACCTGATGTGTGTGTGTGTGTGTGTGTGTGTGTCTGTGAGAGAGATTCACGTGTTCATTCACATAAAACATTTGCCCAGTGACTATTTAAACAGAAGGCTCTGCTGGCTTCACAAGTTGTCTAGCAACCCGAATGGTAACCTTCGTTTTTCCGTGAGTAAATATTTAAAAAAGCCACCTCCTTTCTTCTTCTGCTTTCCTTCAGCTGGCTGCAGGATTCTTCAGCTCAAACTTCAGTCACACAGGACACGAAGGATTTAAACATGTATTAGGGTCAGGGGCATGGAAGAGGACATTATTCATGAGCTGTTATACATAAAGTCAGAGACTTCACTGTTAATGCCGGTTTAAAGGATAATCCGCTTTAAATTGTGTAATGAGCGTTTTATTTTGACAAACACAACAAACAACCCGGATGACGTCATAGTGACGTCATCCGGGTTATGGTTTTAAGACTACACACATGTATTTAAAACTGAAAGGGTAGCTAAGAAGGGGGGGGTCTGAGTTTGAAAGTTATTGAGTTGCATTATGGGAAATGTAGGAGCCAGAGGGTTTTCTTGGAGCTTGACTAGCGACTACACAAAAATATACAAAATGGCTTCATTACAATGAACTCAGATTATCTAGATTTGACCCAAACTACTTAAATTAACAGGATGTAAATGTAAATTCATTACGGGAACTCTCAAAGAAGGTTGTTTAAATAGAAACATTATGGGATTAGATGATGCTGTGAGGGGGGAAAATCATAAAACCATGTGAGATTGTAAGTGTATTATAGTTAAATACATTGCATTGTTATTTGGACACAGATGGAAACAGGTGCACGAGGAGCTGAAACTATTAACGGAGAAAAAGGTGACAAGAAAGAATCAACAACAATTTTTGATAATCGATAAATTGTTTTATGTCATTTATCGAGAAAAAAATGCCTTTCGGCATCTCAAATGTGAGGATTTGCTGTTTGTCTCTCGTTTTTATAAATGGAACATGTTTGGGTTAAACAAGCAACATAATGACATGACGTAATAATCAAAAACATAATCAATACAAGAATCAATAAGTGAAATTATTGTTAGTTCCAGTTTTACAAGTCACTGATTGCAATATGGGACATTCATTGAATTAACCTCAATTTAACCTCTTCAGTTTGGTATAGTAAGAAAACTGAAAAGCCAAACTGCAATAAAGTTTTTGATCGTTTATCATATTTAATTTGTTCATACAGGATATCAGGAACACACCAGCTTTGTGACATGTTTTAATGTTTTAATGGGACTAAACAGCACGTTGGAGATGTTTGAGTGCTACAAAGAAAAGAAAAGAAAAGAAAAGAAAACGGTGCTTTTCAAGCAAAACTTAAACCGATAAAATAAAACTCACGGAGGTACTCGTACGCAGATCAGCTTCACGCTTTTCTGGGTCTTTAAAATCAGGTGTGGCTGCAATTACATCACACTTAAGTTAAAGAAAGCGTTGCTGAACGGGGGGGGGGGGGGGGGGGGGCGAGATCTTCAGGTCTCTACAAGGCCTCAAACTCATCAATCCTCTGCTTGGTGTTGCCCATACGGATCTGACGCAGGGTCTTGTACTTGTCGCGGCCGGCCCGGCGGTTCTCGGCGTGGAGGAGGTCGTTCTGGGTCTTCTTGTTGTCGTCTCGGGATTCTGCCAGCTCTGAGCTCAGGGCCTGAGGACGGAGGACATTTCATTGAACCAGAGAGTTTTACACTGTATCCACTTTAAGAGAGCAAATCTAAATGTAACATATTCTCACATTGGTACATTTCAAGTGTTTCAACGCACTTCACAAGACTTGAACTTGTGCTGTCGCATAAAACCTGAACCCACCCGTTCAGTTATTTCCTAACATGACTCAGCGAGTCGCGTTAACGACTGAGTGGGAGCTTCCGTTTGAAAAACCCAGAAAAGAGGGCAGATGGACCCCCCCTTTAACTGAGGATGATTATAGTTGTGTCTGAAGATAAAAGGTGAATACATGTTCTCTGGATCGTGTCAATTCTTTTCTTATTTTTTGCAAATCAAATCAAATCTACTGTAATATGAGTTCTACTGTATATTCAAATGGAACAAGTATAAATACCAATGTACTTGAGCTGTGGTTGATCAGGTTGATCAGGTTGTTATGCTACTTAGGTAGCTTGCTTTAGGTGCATCGCGGGACCCTGAACTCACCAACAGCTGTTTCTGCAGGCGCTGGTTCTTCTCGGCCTCGGTAAGTCGCTCCTCCTCCTCGCGGTGGTCGTTGATGTCCTGCGTCTGCAGCTCGGCGCTGTAGGTGCTGTTCCCTTCGCTGTGCTCCTCGCTGTGCTCGTGGTCGCTCTCGCTGTCCGAGGAGGAGGAGGAGGAGGAGGAGGAGGAGGATGAGGAAGCAGGAGCCTCAACAGGAGCCTCAACAGGAGCCTCAACAGGAGCTTGAACAAGGGCTGCGATAGTAGAACTCCTCACATTGTGCAGCTCCTCCTTCGTCTTTATCAGATTCTCCTCCACTTCCATAACCTGGGACGAAGAGGAGACGTTTGGTTTGGTTTATTTGACAGGAACAGAACAAAACATTGTTGATGAACCAGAGTTAGTCCGTTGTCACTGGACAGATAAAGACAGATACATGAAAAAGGATATCAGCGTCTTTCACTGTGTTGTAGTACAACGTCTGATCTAAACATACAGACTATGAAGTAATGTCATGTACTAAGTATCAGCCTGTCTGTGACCAGAGCTGGACTCTGATCTCAGGGCTTAATTTCTTTATGACGACTTGACTTTATCTTTTCCACGAATGGATGTTGGTTTTATTTATTTATTCAAGGATTCTCAGCTTCATTAGTCAAGTAATAAAGGACTAGTGCTAAAGGACTAGTGTGACAAATAAGGATTAGAAAGAATAAATATAGGGTGTACAATCTTGCATGTATGTCATAAATATGAAACGTCCAGGGCAGTGCATGGGATTGTTATATGGTTAATTCATATGCATGTGTATTTTACTATTAAGGGCATTTTAACTTCTCCTGTGAAGACACATCTTGTTCTATTGTTGTATTTATTACAACTGTGTTTCACTAGATTGACATGTATTATCTCTTCATACACCAGCATCCACTTATATCTGCGTACAAAAAACATTTAATAAGTGTTTATATACTGCTCATGAATGCTTAAAATAAAGTGTTGCCCAATTTTGCTCCGGTCTTAAATACATCCCAGACAGCCGGTGAACTAAATATAAATGAAGGTTATGACATATTCCTGGTAATACCACACAGGTGCATCTTTTGATCAGATTTTGAAATGTCACCTTGATGTGCCATGACTCAGCCTCCTCCTCCTTCACTCTCTTGATCTCCTCCAGCAGAGTGATCTTGGCGCTGTACTCGGCCAGCTCTGCAGCCTGGGGGGGGGCACAAAGCCCGAGAATAGACACTGAGTCATTTTATGAATGGATGAACAAAACAAAACAACCCACGATATTAAATACATGTAGTACTTCTCATCCCGGTGCATTTACCTGAAGGCAAGACTTCACATTTAACTTCCAATAAGCTCAGAAAACGTCATAAAAACATAAAGTATCCTTGTTTGGCTCAGTGACATCATGAATATTTGATATTTTCTGAGGAGTTTTGAAGTGAGAAAGAGTCTTAAAGAATCTTCTCATGCTTCAGAGAAACTAAATCCCAGAAAAATCCCCCAAACTAAACGAAAGCATCAGTTCAAACTGCAATCAAACCAGTTAATGTGTGTTTATGCTGAGTGGAGGAGCTTTGTTTGTGTAATGAGTGTTTTTCTATCACGACTTTTTTCTCACGTGAAAGATTTGAGTGCTTCTTGCGCCGTGTACTCACCAGCTGCTCCTGGCTCTTTATCTGGTCCTCAGCTTGCCTGGCCAGCTCCTCCTTGGCTATTATGGCCTCCATCCTCTCAACCTCCAGCCGGGCCGCCTCCTGCTCCACCCTCCTCCTCTCCTCCTCCAGCCTCATGGCCCTGTCCAGCTGCTCCTGGAGCTCTGCAGGACCAAGTCAGTGAAATGATTCGACAGGGTGAACTCTGACGAAGATCAAAGTAGGACTGAAACACAGTCATTTATAAATCTTTGGTGCATGGAGTCGAGTACAGACGCTGATTCTTGTTCCGACAGGCTTTTATCTGCGTGATGTGCGTTTAATTCATTCATACACCCATGTTGGGAACTTCTGATTTGAAGCATATGAGCAAAAGTGTTTCCCAAATCAGACCATCCTGCAGCCCGGGACTTGTTTTTTGTGCTTTGCATGTTGTCGCCATCTTCTAGTGCAGGAAGCTGCATTCTTATTTGTTTTACGAAAATACTCAGAAATCAGCTGCAATCATTGTTTCAAAGCCATTTGATGCAAATTCAGGGAACTTTCAGAGACCCTGTTAATCTCTGGCTCAAGTATTTGTGAGCAAATACAAAGATATTCACTTCACTGTTAACCTTTTTAATTTAAAGATGTATTTCAAGCATGAAACAGAAGAGGGCGGTAAAGCCTTGCTGCTTCTTTAAGAGTGAACCGTGTAAGACAACACAACATCAATGATACTGTTGATTTACTTCAGCAGTACGGTCCATGAGGAGTCCGTCTCACCTCTCTCTGCTCTCTTGGTTGTCTCTTCAAACTGGTAGAGCTTCATCATCAGCGCCTGCTTCTCTATCTCCATCTCCTCCTTCTCTTTCTCCATGGTCGCCCTCTTCTTCTTCTCACTGTCCAGCTGATCCCTGCAGAACACAAGAACAACAGACCGATCACACATATGAATCACAGCCTGAAGATTCAAATCCTAACGCCGAGAGGCCGTGACAGCAACACTTTACCTCTCCATCTTCTTGTGCAGCCTCTCCTCTTTGGCCTGAGCCTTCATCTGCTGAACCTCGATGGTGTCGGTCTTGCGGCGGCGCATGTACAGCTCGTGGTTGCCCATGCACAGCTGCAGGATGCGCTTGTTGACTCGCAGTCGTGGAGCGTAGAATAGAAAATCCTTTAGAAACGAACAAAGTGTCAGGGTTCGTCTGTATAGTTGTGGTTTCCGAACCTCCAACTAAGATTTAGTATATCCAACGTATTTGACAAATAAACGTCCTCAAGGTTTATGTTTACGTTCCTATATATCAAGGATGTAATGATGAAAGAAAACCGTAAGAAGCTTTAAGTGTGCCACAGTCTGTCTTTGCACAGATACCTGAAAAAACGTTCGTACAAATGTACCTAAAATTGTTGCATATGGGCTTTTTCAATAAGATTTGTACAACTTTAATCCCGTTCTTCTTCTGTAAATGTGCACCACATTACTGCAACACATCTTTAATACACTTGATCTGCTACGGAGGACTAACACTCGTTAAATACTTACAGGAGCTTTCTTATCGATGGGCTTGATGATGAATTTCTTATCGTTGAAAGAAATGTTTCTTATTTCACTCCAGGGGAATCCAATCTTTGGAGAAAGCCTAGAGGACGAAGACAAATCAGACTCTTTGCACGTAACATACTGACAACAGTGTTCATGTTGTAGTGGAATCAAGAGAGTTCGGTCAACGGCCATACGGTCAGACGTGTTATTTAAAACTCGACCGACTGGAAAGGGAAGGTAGCAGAGGTCGATGACTGCTCGTGTGTCGCCCTCCCGTCTACAACCGCTTGTCATCAGATCAATAAACACTACACTGATGACGTTGATACGTTGATGAGTGAGTTCTGTGCTGCGTCACCGATCCGTTGACTCACTTGTCGTCCTTCTCGTAGATGTTCAGTCCCAGAGCGTCGACTCCCAGCCACAGGTCGGAGCCCTTCTTGTTCTTGATCTCAAAGTAGTTGACGCCGTACATTTCCAGGTCCTGAGCGATCTTCAGGTACTCGATCATGGAGTCTTCCCTGTTCAGGGTATACAGACGCATGACCACATGGAACAACACACACTGATTTCATTGCTTTATGGCAGCGTTTCCTTTTTAATTAAAGCGTTTATCTTTTACTCAGATGGGTCACTCACTTCAGCATCGACCTGTGCTCCTCGTGCCAGACCTGGATCCTCTGCTCCCACTGCTCCTTGGACAGCTTGTGTTGTTCCAGCACTCTGAGGGGAGAGACCGGCTATCAGCAACCCACAGCCTGTGTATACCTACAGAGCTACATCAAACACATGCTGCATTGTCCTGTCTCGTTACATCCATCGCTGGTGATTGTGAGTGTGTAATAGTACACAGGTTCATGTTTGAGCCATTGTGGGAGCTTCAGCTCGATGGTTTCCATTATGTTCCAATTTATGGAAAGTAAATTCACAGTAAAGGTCTTTTCCTTTGTTGGTTAACTCTTTTTAAGTCAGTTAAAGTAATATATTTATCATTCTTTGCCCACAGAAATCAAAGCAAAGCACATATTTAGATGCTTCTCATACATTGGTGCTTCATTAACTCACGTATAGTTACTGTGTGGAGAGCATCATCTCATCATCTATCACATTAGCTATGAACATGTCAAACTATCCTGTTTGCCGTTAATATACGAGTAACCGCTTTATAACAGAAGACTTAATAGCATCTGCCTCACATATTGTTTAACACTTTAACAGTACAGTCTGTCTTTTGTCTTGAAGGAAACAGGATTTGTTCCTTTTAAATAAAACGTTGTTCTTCTGGGAGGTTCTTGACCGTTTCCATGATCTCAGGCAGTAAAGTAGACGCCAGAGATCACACAGAGCTCGTCCACTCTCACACTCACCTCTTGGGCAGCAGGCGCTCGGAGGACAGGTAGCCGGGCTTCAGCGCCGACTTGTCCTGCTCTCCGTACTTGGACTGGATGGCGTAAGAGGCCAGCAGCACAGCGGACTCTGGAGGGCAGTAGATCTCCTCCCCCAGGACGTCCTCCTTCACCTGCAAGAAGAAAAGCCTGCGGGTGACGTCCTGGATCAGCTCCTCGGTCACGTCCTCGGGGTAGAACTTGGCCCTCAGCTTGAACAGCAGGGGAGTCTCCTTCTTCACATCCTGGACCATCACCTGAGAGCACAGCAGATGTTATAGAAGTAGTTGCAGGAGGAAGTAAATACCTCCCCATTCAAAATCCATTCAAATGAGCACATTTGGTGTTGATGAAGGGTAAACTGAGAACCAATGCAGTAGAGAAGAACAGAGTTAAGCTCTCATCCTGTTCTGTTAACAACAGGATGATGAAGAAGAGCGACACCATGTGTCAGTTATCATCACTCTGACTCAGTGAAATCACAGGTTTACCTTCTTTTCAGAGTTCAGCCACGTGATGAATCCTTTGGAGTCGACAAACTGAAGACCAAAGTACCAAATCTCACGCAGTCCGATGGTCCTGGCAACCTGAGAGAGAGAGAGAGAGAGAGAGAGAGAGAGAGAGAGAGAGAGAGAGAGAGAGAGAGAGAGAGACAGAGAGAGAGAGAGAGAGACACAGAGAGACAGAGAGAGAGACAGAGAGAGAGAGAGAGACAGAGAGAGAGAGAGAGAGATAGAGAGCGAGAGAGAGACACAGACAGACAGACAGAGAGAGAGAGAGAGATTTCACTTCTTATTGTCTTCATTCTTCACACTTCTGAAGAAACAACCTTTGGTTTTAGGATTCTTCACAGACTGTGAATCAGTGTCTCTGTGAACAGCAGCAGCTGAGGTGATGAAGAGACTTAAAGCCTCCGTCACCTTCATCACGCAGCTGCCCGTCAAGTCCAAAGGTTTAAGTCATTATTACACAGAGAGCTCCGGGGAATATGATGTCACCTCTCAGCACAAGTTATTCATCATTTATGGCCGTTAACGGCTGTGTGAGTGATATAACTGTTAGAACAGCGTGTGGAAGGATTTCATCAGAATCCGTCTGATCTGAAGTTTAAAACATGACTTTGACAGAAAGTCAACAGAAGTGTATCATTAGCTGCACGTTCTGTACTCTTCTAAACATAAAATGCATTTTATTAAAAAATGTTCACCTTTGGTACAATTAATTACAATTAATTATTTTACCACTAGGATACATTTAGATTAAGTATTATCAATAAAACTTTCATTTTACGCTGCTTTATACTTATTCCGGCACATTTCAGAGGGAAATATTGTGCTTTTCACTGCATTTGTCCGACAGCTGTAGTTACTTTGCTGATAGAGATTTAACATTGAAAACATATGATTATCTCATAAAAAGCACATTGTAATGGATTATAAAGCTTCTTCCATATTAATTCAGCAGTAACAATCATATTATAACAGCAGAGTGATTATAGGGGCCATGTTTGTGCATAACTAATACTTTCCTTTTTGATATTTTGAGTATATTTTGCTGATAATGCTTCGGTGTAAATAAGATTTTGAATGCAGGACTTTTACTTCTCAAATACTTCTTCCTCTACTGAAAACAGCAGCATCACGTCGGGTCTACTGACTGATACTACAATCAAATACATGAACAGAACTTCTGGTGCAGCTCAAGGAAACTGAGAGCACTGAGTTGACGTGAGACAACAATGCTCCGTGAATCTGCGTCCTGGTGCTTTGCATACGGTGACATACGGACCTGGTCAAAGAGCTGCTTCCCTGTGGTGTTGGGGTGGAAGGAAAACTCCAGCTCTGCGTCCATGGTGGTGACGCGCACATTGACCTGAAGCAGAACAGATCAGTGAGTCTCGTGACGACATGGATACACACAACCCTTCTCATTCATTTATCTGTTTTCACTCATATTTATCAGAATCCATCAATCCTGCATTTACCTTTTCTACCTCTTCAGCAGAAATATTGCTTTTTATTTTGGGCACATTTTGCATTTGACGGTTACATTATGAAACAACTTTTTTCAAAGTAAAACACTTAAATCATAGAGTCAGTTGTGTGGAGCTGAGAACAGGATTGTTCATAAACCATAATTGCTCACTATCTCATCAGACTTTGGACTACACTCTCTGTGCCACAAGGTTGAACATACGCAGATTAAAATATCAAAATACTCCCTGTTTGCCAAGCTGCCTTTAGACTTCACCATTGTTAAGATCAACCTCTTTTAGAACTAAACTGGCACATAAATCTGACTTGTAATTGTTTCTAGAGTTCATTTCCAAAAAGATTTTTTTTTTTTCAAGTATTATTCTCAATATTTTCCACAAAAGCCCAATAAACTTAGAAAAGCTGCATGACCCTGGCCTGCAGCGCAGATTGTAGCAGTTACACAATCATTTTATGAAGTTTTACTAGAGCACACCCTGCGTGTCGTAAAGATAAACCCGCTGACAACTGGAGCATCCATTTATGAATCCGTTTATGAAACATCCACCGTGTTTCTCAACCGTTTCCATGATCACAAGCGTACGACAGCGTCTCGACTCCACGACGTCCTGCCGACGCACTGCTTCCACTTTGAGATCCAAACTTCGGAGGCTTTTTATGTTTAGTTTATACTTTTTTTAAATTGAAGACAAGAGTTCATCTCTTGAGTCAAGTCTTCAGCGTTTACCAGCGATACGATACCACCAGGACTCACAATGTTCCAACTCAAGTTAGTTCAACATCAGTGAACTGGAGGCGGACGTCAGCGTGACCTCTTCAGAGAGGCTTTCTCCTTGGAGAGTCAACACAAGCAGCGCTGCAGTCCTAATGCACAATCCGGACCTTCTTATCAGTTTTCCTACAGACTGATGCTGAATACTTAAGTACATCTAACTGGGAGAATTTAAGACTTCTAAGGATTCTTTTGTTTGGGATGGAACATTGATTATTGATGACTGTCTTATGAAATGAAGGCAGTTAAACCACACAGACACGAGTTGTTGGTGAACGTTAAATCACTCTGGTCGTTCTGCACGACCACGCAGACAGAACGCGGCAGTGTTCCAGCCACGAAGTAGCATTTCAGTCACATTGTTTCTGCCAGGAATGTGTGCAGCGTGGGTCAAACTCTACATTTGGTTAATGAGTAAATGCCAAGAAGAAAAGGTGCCTCTTAGGAACAACTCACACGCTTCAACATAGAACATGATCTGTGATTCAAACAATAAAAGATAAATACGGTTGACCCTTGAATTGGTTTTTTAAAGGTCCTGCAGTATTTAGACAGATGAATCTATAGAAACATCACCCCCCCCCCCTTTCAAACTTAAACCAGGAAGAGACATTTAGTGACGCATTTAATCTTTCCACCAGAATCACGAGAGTCTTACTGTTTTAGGCATCTTGGCTCTGGTTGGTGGACGAGCTCCAGCAGAAGAAAGTGTTTCCCAGTTAGACCGAGGCTGCAGTGGTCGACTCCCAGCAGAACCTCCACCTGATAAAGAACGCAGCTCCGCTCTCAGCCGGCAGACTCAAGGGCAGGGCTTGTGTCCTTTGAACTCAGCTGTAGAACACTCAGAGTGACGTGGGAGGTTCAACTCGGCTACTATCACACAGAGCGGACAGACTTACCTCCAGTGTGAGCATCCGGCAGGGCGAGACGCACGGCTCGCACCTAAAGTCAATCACCTGCCTCGCCACCGGAACTGATGACCTTTGATCGGAGCATGCGAGGCTTTATAAGCCCGGACGTACTCTTTATGTTTGGAGGTGACACGAGTGAGTCATGAGCTGTAATAAAGCCAGATCATAATCCAGATAACATCTCAGCAGCAGTGAGCGAAACTCAAGAGAAACAAACGTAACAAAGTGTGAGATTTACAGACTTTAAAGATAATTATACAAAAACAACATAAAACATGCACAGAGCTGCAGATTCAGTGGTTTTTAATTACATAATGTTCTGCTGGGCAAAGAAATGAATCGGCAACAATCATGTATCAAGCAACAAGGCCGAATATCTTCTCAATGTGACAATTAATCACTGAAAATCTAACATGTTGGGGTCAAAACAAGACATTTAAAGACATTTAAAGACATTATCATGGGTTTGGAAAAAAGTCCTGTGAATATTTCACTATTTTCTGATATTTTTAAGACTCATTTAATGATGAAGAGGATAGTTAGTGGCAGCTATACTGAAACTTAATTGGAGGGAGTCTGAGGGGTGATTGATTACATCTGGTCTGTCGGCTCACTGCCCCTCTTCTAAATAGATAGACGGTGTTTTGTCGGTTCATTCAGTAAGTTTATTTGTTTTTATTGCCCTGAAAGATGTAAAAGACGATCACTGTAACCAC
>JAVDOI010000003.1:22592372-22619872 GCA_032191485.1 Leptoclinus maculatus | reverse complement strand
TTAACCTCGTTAACCTGAACTAAACCTTGGATGTTTATTTGATAGCTAAGAACATTAAACAGTGTGAGGCTAATGTTAATCTGCACCTTTGAACTAAAGATTACAACGTGTTATGCAGCCGAACAATAAAGCAATTAAATGAAAGCTAGCTGGCCAGATACCATTAGTTAGTTAGCTAACAAGCTAACACTTATTGTTACTTAACGATTAGATTAGATTAGATTAGATTAGAAAGCTTCATTCATGTCACAGTTTGTTGAATTATTACAGGTTAAACTGTAGAACAGCTCTTCCAATATGACCCCCAGTGTGTGTGATGAATAATAAATAGACCAACCAATAACCAATAGAAGTCCAAGCTGCTTGCTGCTGTATTTAAGTCTCAATACCTAATGATTCATTAATAATCATGCGTGTGTTTTTTGTCTTTTCTTTGCGCAGGTATCGCTCTGTATCCGGGCAGAGCTCGGCTGTTGAGCTGCAAACATCACGACCACGACTACATCCCGCCTTTAGTGGACCCGGGAACGCCTCAGGAAGGAGACTGCAGGATTACAAACGTGACTTACTTCGGGCCGTTCACCAATCAGACGGAGGTCAGCCTCCCTCTTTTCTTCGTTTATTCTTTTACTATGCAGAGTCCAGATTATGGCGCTCTTGAACATTAACTTCATTATTTTATGCACCGATTGTTTTATTCATAAACAGACATTTTCTAAATCACACCCTTGGATGATAATAATGGATCTTTTTCCTTAATACCGCTGATTGAGTGTGTTTATAACTGTGTATATATATACTCGTGTATGTCAATAAATAGGCCTAAACTCTCCTATTCGTTCACACAGAAAACAGCTGTGGTGGTCCGCGGCCCGACTGACGTCAGGAGCAAAGAGTTGATCTTCATGCAGTTCAGTCACAATGAAACAGAAGAGGACTTCAGCGCCATCACTTACATGCTTTTTGCCAAGTTTAGTGACTTGACTGACAGGTAACTGCAAACCACACACGTGTAGACGACCCTGTGAACTCTTGTGAGGAAAAGAATCACAACACACTGTGTATATAAAGCACGGACAGCTTGATAGTTTCCACAGGGAAGTATTTGCATCATTTAAATGCCAAAAGATTTGAACAAAGATTTGACCCAGTCACACACACGCCTTCTGACTCTCTAGTGCGAATAGATCACACTTCATGAGGGATTGTGAGAGGAATTACTCCATGTGGACTTTCTCCGGAGGGTTCAGAACCTGGGTCAAGATGTCTTTCGTGAAGACGTCTGGGAAAAACAATGAAGCTGTCGAGTTTCGTCAAGAGGTATTTATGTGCGACCGGTGTACTCGTACTAACACACGTGAGGATTTTAGAAGCGTTCATTGAATCGTTTGTGTTCTTCTAGTCCTCTGTGGTGAAATTCAACGACAAAAGGCCCGAATCAGAGAAAACCAATCAGCTCTTCTTCGCCGTCTTTGAATGGCGGGATCCTTATATGCAAGAAATCCGACTGGTGAGTTCTCCCGGACATGTCATCCTGATGAGAACTGTCTGTGTCAGTGTGTCAGTCTGTAATACAAACTCTGCTTTCATCCGAACAGATCGTGACGGCAAATCCCTGGAACTCTGTCGCCATTCTGTGCGGCGTCTTCATGGCTCTCTTCAAGGCTGCTAATTTTGCCAAACTCACGGTTCAGTGGATAATCAGAATGCGTAAGAGGCATCTGAGGAACAAAACTCGGGAACTGAACCAAATAAACTGAAACGTTTTGCAGAAAAACACCGATGACACAATCTGACAAGATCCGAATTATCCAAGTGGGTTTTATTTTTAGGTCAATACTTGATCATCTTTTAATGATTGGTAAATATCCTCCACACTAGGGAGTGTTTATTCATAACATGTGTTATAGATACAGGGATGTGCTCTAACTGAATACTACTGATGGATTAATCATTTAAAAATAATCACCAGTTTGAGAAGAATTCAGTGAATTGTTGCATTTCAAAATAAGTTTTGTGCACACGTAAAATTGTTGCTGAAAGCTGAAGCACTTAAAATGTTTTATGGTTTATAAACGATGCTTTAAGGTTCGTCTGTTTCAGGTGTAAAACGTAAGAAAATGTGAACTTTGGTCAAAACGTTGCTGGATTTTATAATCGTATTATAAAGGGAATATTGGAGTTTTTTATGTTTGTGTCCTACTTTTCTTTCAAGAAAATATCCCTTTTGAGTCACAATGCATTACAAATATATTGATAACTTTAAAGGGATTATTATGAACTACTTGTCTTCTGTCAAAGTGATCGGCTGTTTTATTTTTGTTTAAGTCTGTGCTGCCGAAAATAATGTAAAATATATATATTCATTGTTGTTAAAGTTCACTTGAATGAATGTCTTAATTGTGTCGTTTTTCAAGATTGTATTTCACACGCTATGCTGAAATGTTGGGAAATAAAATGTAATATTTCTGTCTGAATTTTGTGGCGAATAACGACCTGAATGTGTTATGAACGCACATGCTGCTTGAAGCTTCCCAATTTAACAAAGTATAGATGATAATAACATAATGCGGAGTCTTAACTATAATTATGAGCTTTAATAAACTCCAAGTTGTAATAGTTTCAAATGTCCTGAGTTACTTGTGCAACAATCGCACAACCTGCACACTTACAGTAAACAGTGAACGCGGTGTGAGGTTTGTCCTGACCGGTGGTGTGTTCTTGAATGCCTCACGGGTTGTGGTTTCGCGGCGAGGAGGAGGAAGATGTTGCCGTTAAACACCACAGAAGAAGAAGAGGATGTTGTTGTTAGCTTCAGCGGTGGATGAGAACATGCAGTAGCCCCTCACACATTTGGATGTTATAAAGGTAGTCAACAGAAATATCTCAGCATTTACAATGCACAGAAACATGATGTCTTAGCTGCACTTCATCACACTGTTACAGCGGAGTAACGCGTTGACTTAGCCAGCTACTAGTGTACTAACGTCGGGTTCGCTGGCTAGCATGGTGCTGCTAACTTGCTAACCTACTAACGCTAGCTAACTATCTTACCTTACAGTTACGGTTAATTCTGTTAGAATACACTAATCGTGTGTCTGCTGATCTTCTTATTAAGCTAGTTTTACGCTCACCATTGTTAAACCGCTTTGGGCTGACTTGGTTTCACTATCTCTCTCTCTCTGTGCTAATTAGCTAGCTTATGCTACATCTGTGGAGCTCTCCTAACTCCTCAAAGACAAACTTTGCATGCATGCTGTCTGCAAAAGAAAGCTCTGTGGGGAATCATTCCCCATCAAACATCTTCCTCTTACTGTGTCTGTTTTCATAGGTGTATCAGTAGGTAATATCTGATTCATTTGGTGTCTTTCACTGTCCTGCCTGCTGCTGCCCTGTAGAGATTCAGTGACTGGGAGGAAATATGACCCAGAGATCACTGGTGGTATAAATAGCTGCTCTCTGGTGCTTTGAAAGTGAAGAGACATTTCGATGGAGGTATTGTGAGACATGTCTTATACAGAATATAGGCCTAACTAAGGAGGATGGTGGGACCTTACGCGTGGTCTTTATTAGACATACTCTATAATAAACTTAGCTGTTTGACTGATTAATCACCAAGATGAGAAAGTTGTGTGTAGACAGATAGAAAACAAAACCCTGCCTTGAATTATAAGAAGAAGGCAGCTTTCATTAGGTCAAAGTCACAATTAAATGGCAT
The DNA here is from genome assembly GCA_032191485.1 of Leptoclinus maculatus. Taxonomy (NCBI): domain Eukaryota; kingdom Metazoa; phylum Chordata; class Actinopteri; order Perciformes; family Stichaeidae; genus Leptoclinus; species Leptoclinus maculatus. The sequence continues at coordinate 22,616,154 of JAVDOI010000003.1, read as the reverse complement.
AATTTTCTCTACCTGACGATTAGATTGTTGCTTGAAGGTGTATGTGGCCATTACTGGATAAATAAAGTAATTACTGGAGCTACTTTCAGTGTGCAGCTATTCCTCCTCGTGAGATGATGTTACTGACTATACACACTGTTCTTTTTACAGCACTAAAGTTTTATTCTTTTTTGTTGTTGTTATAGTTTAGGTTTAGACGGTACTAAAGCTGTTATAAAGACAACATATTTATCCCAATATCTATAAACCAGTAACATTTTAGAACAGAGCGAGGTCTCCACACGGTCAGTTGCTTCTTCTTGAGAAGGCCGTGTTAGAAACACCTAATAACCACGAGCGTGTCCTCGCCAGCCTTTGACCCGTGGGTGGCGGTCGTTTCTAACCCTGTTGGTGAACCTTCAACACGTTCAGACATACAGCTCCGATGCTGCCTCCGGCCCACAGAGCTGCTCTGTCAGCAGACTGGAATTAGACCAGTGTCCAGGTTGAACTCCGCGCTGACATTAGGGCTGTGGTACCGAGGCGTGTGGTTGTTTAGAGAAAATGAGCCTTGAGTTCCTCCGCTGTGTTGGTGCGATGAGTCTGAGTTCACAGAATTGTTTTTGATCGTCACAATATTCACTCAACACTACATATATTTATAATTCAGGGTGGTTTGTTGCTTTGCCCTCGTACGCTGTGATTGATGAGACCTTTTATTAATTAAACTCTCTCCATTGACAGTAATGAGCTGATTTATCCTGTGTTCAAGATGGCGAAAAACAGAGAGTGCATCCTCTGTGAAACAGTCCACTCCTCCAAGCAGGTAATTCACCCTAAAAGCCGACACACACACAAAATCAATTCAGCATTATTCTATATACATTTTGTTGGGACTGTTTGTGTTTATTATACTATGTTAAATATCTTTTGCACTCATCAATTGAGTCCAAAGAAAATCAATCTTTCAAGCATTAAAACGACGGCCTTGCTTTCATCCTGTGATAAATACTTTTCCAGATAATTGGGTATTTTAATGGTTTGTTTAGCTAAAGAAGAATCACATTTTCCCGTAGAGGAACATTTTATCCTTCAGTTCAAACTTTATGTTTCGATGTGTATCTGCAGGAGATGGATGAGCACATGAGGAGTATGCTGCATCACCGCGAGCTGGAGAAGCTCAAAGGCCGGTGAGTTGTTGTAACATCCACAACATGCACAGATGTCATGTAATTATATATCATGACTCAGGATTTCACAATGATTTCTTTGCAGAAATGAGTAATATCGAAACATTTTGTTTCCCAAATATTCATGGGTACCACGAGATCTGTGAGTTTTACTATCATGATTTCAATGCACTATTTTTAAACACACTTGTAATGTCGGCGCTAAATGATCGAAGAGTTTTGTCCAAATGTATTTGGGTCATGCGGCTCGTGTGCACACGTGCCCGTGTTCATTACATCGGGTGATTGGATATACGGGCAGCTGTCTCCACCGCCGCAAATATATTTAGACACAATCTCTCCGGAACAACAGGCATGACCGATAGAAGGCAACTGGCTATCTCGTGACCCCCGCGTAGATTAGTAAAAGTATGTGGCCCGTCGCTCAGAGGGAGGAATCTGGAGCGGAGAAAATACTCGAGTTGTTGCTACGTTACTGGGATTTCATACAAACATTGATGTGCAAAGATGGCGTCTTTTTAAACGTGACTGTCGGGTCAAATTTGTATGAAGAAAGAAAATAAAAGATATGATTCAAACGGTATGCAGCAAGTGCAATGAATTATAAAAGAGAAGGTATAGTTCCACACGAGTGCGTGGTGATTGAGAGAACCAGTCTCTCCAGGAATGGGACGGCTGAAGCTTAACTTTAGCTGAAGCTTAACTTTAGCTGAAGCTTAACTTTAGCTGAAGCTTAACTTTAGCTGAAGCTTAACTTTAGCTCCAGCTTGACGCAGCTCTGAGCGAGGTTCATGCTGACTTAGAAATTGCAATTCCAGCAGAGGAATTCATCATCACCAAGTCTGGTGGTTGCATTTCTCCCAACACCGCAGCCGAGAAATAACGTGTCAAATACATAAAAGTAACCCTATCTCGCTGATAAAGACTTGGCAAACCGCACAAGAGGTCATAAAATGGCAGCAAGCCTTGACACAGATTTGAAAAAGAGAATTGAGAAGGAGAGTCACGGGGTGGCATACTTGGGAGAGGTTTTGAAGTGGAGGCTATATGAGCAGCTGCACGAGGCTCCAGTTACGCAGGCTTTGCTCGGGATTGGTCAGCAGGATGCTCGGGCCCTGTTCTAATAACACATGCTAGGCTGGAGGGGGGCTGGGTGCCCGTCTCTCTGGGAGGAGTGTGAGGTCAAATACAGACATCGCCTTCTGTAGAGTCTCAGAGCGCAGCGAACACCATCATGAAAGAGGACTAGGCTGCGGGCGCCGTGCCTCTCTCCCCTCCACGCGTCCCAGTGCTGTGCTGCATGGCTGGTTCTGGTGGCTGGACATAAAACCGCTAGATGAGCCCGGCTGCTCCTCCTGCCCTCGCCCTGCCGCCCATGGCCCGCTGAAGAAAGCAAAAAAAAACAAGATCAGGAAGATTTTTTGAACAAGAGAAAATTACAAGTTAGCTACCTCCTGATCTGTGACACATAGAGAATTCGGACAAGTTATCTTTTGAAGGATTGTTGAGTATTCTCCTCTCCTGATTTTATTTTGACTTATAAGTAACAGAACCTGACTAGATCAGAACAATGCCTGAAGGAACGATTGAACGCCCGCTCTCGCCTTCCCTCCCCAGGGACTGCGGACACGAGTGCAGAGTGTGCAAGGTGACGGTGGTGAGCCTGACCGACTATGCCGGCCACATCTCCAGTCCCACGCACAAGCAGAACGCGGAGGCTGCAGAGCGAAAGCATGCCGGGAACGGCCGCGACGAGGTCTACTTCGACCAGGCTTTGGTGGACCTCATCGAGAAGAGAAAAGAACAGATCAGGTAAGAAGGGGCTTAAATTAAATTGTTTGTTTTGTCAATATGAGAAATATTGCCGTTTAGGCAAATCACTTTCCATTTCAATATGTCTCTCTTTGTTTATAATGTGTTAAGATTGAAGTGACGGCTCACGTGTTAGTCGTTTGTGTACATGCGCCATGTATAGTCACATTTGAGCTCGGTGGAGCCTACGGGCCTGTTTTAGCTGCTGCTTCGAGTTGAGCTGCTGCTGGAGTCGTATGTCAGGACCGCAGCCTAAAATAAAAGCATGACGGCACACACGGAGTACAGGCACTCGTCTACTGCCCTCTAGAAACCAAAAACCTCCACTCCAGCCCTGTGCTGCTCTGAAATCTGGAATCAATTACATTTATTTTCCTTTGATATATAATTGTGGTTTTAGGATTGAAAACTCAAACCATCCTGCAACACTACCTCCTCAAATCACCTTCAAAGTTGAAATGGCAGTTCCCTATTTACACATTCATCTAATCAGCTGCCTGTTGGGGCTGTAAAGGATGCTGGTGAGAGTGAAACAAAGCGATGGACGTGAAAACAGGCTAAAATGTAGTGAAAGATATCGACACATATTGATATCTGTCTTTGTTTGTTTTTAGAAAAGAAAAGGATGCTGCTGCTGCAAAACTGGCAAAAGAAGAAGAGGATCGAAGGAGAAAGGAGGAGTTTCAGCAGCGGTTAAAAGAAACTAAGGAGCGTTACCGCCTGGAGTGCGCCTGGAAGCAGCAATCGCAGGGGTTCAGTGGACCCAGTCACCACAGAACCTGGTATGGGGGCAACCAATACAATGCCTACGCAGGGGAGGGACAACCCTGGCAGCACGGCACACAGGGAAAGAGCGCCACCTGGCATGCTCGGGAGCCTCCCAACTTTCAGAGATGGGCATCTGGAGAGTTTGCTGGTGGAAGCTTGCATTGCCAGGAAGGGTTTGGCAACAAGCAGTGGGATCAGGGTTCGTTTTTTGGCAATCAACGAAGTCGACTGCCTTGGCTCAGCAACGGAGGCAGCAGTAACGGGGTCTATGGTCGAAACAATATTGCCCAGAACCCACCAAGGAGCCGGCCCTTGAGCTTTCTCGCGCCTTGTCCTACGTATCCATCTCCACCCAGTTCCTTAGCACGGGGTAACCAGTTTCACAATACAGGCAATGAGCAGGGAGGTCAGCAGGGTGATGGGTTTCAGAACGGTCAGGGGCAAACAGCAGAACCCGACCACAACAACAGTAAGAGCTCCAAGACCTTTGGTAGCAATCCAAAGCTGGACAAAGCCTGCCGCTGGTCACCCTATCCAGTCACAAAGGGTTTTGAATCTGCATCACATAAGGACACCAACCCAAACCCATCAGAGCAGTACACCAAAGTCCCCAAACCCCAGACACAAGACAAGCCCCGGGAAACCAGTGCCTTTAACAGACAATCCCGACCTGAGCAGAAACCGGGGCAGTTGACCCCAGGTGGACAAAGTGTGGAAGAGAAAGGAAAGCAGAAAACAAACCCCCAAACCAAATCCAGAGATAGTAGTACCAGCAGCAGCAGTAGAAGCAGCAGTAGTGCTCAGAGAGATGCCCCCCAGAGCGCCACATCTGGTCCTTCCAACCAGAAGGCAAATAAGCCATTGCCGCATAAAGATAAGAAGATGTCCTCCCTTCCTGGTCTCAACAGTGGAGCGCAACTCGGCAAGACCTCCAGTCAAGCGCTCGCCCAATCAAAATCAACCGCCAAGCAGAACGGACTCGGTTCTCAGGCTCCACTCATCGGGCCCCTTCAGTCCAGGCAAGAACGGCAGCTCCCAGAAACGCTCAAGAAAGCCAGACAGATTGTGTTAGAAAAGAGGAGCTCCTTGGAAAGCTCCAGAAACAACAGGATGGAAGTGACACTCCACATTGTGGAGGAGCAGCAGAGGGATCGCGTCCAGAGTCAGATGGGAGTGAACAAAGAAAACAGGCAGAAAGCGGCTAAACCAAATCTGCCGGACCCCGTCAGACCAGAGAAGCCTGCATTGCAATCTTCAGACAGCAGCCGGTTCCTCCAATCATTGCAAGTTAGCACCTCTACCATGGAGCGCTCAGAGCCCGCAGCCTCGAGCCAGGAGGAGGAGGAGGAGAAGGAAACAGGCCCGGTGGCCCCAGAAGAAGCCATGCAGGCCGCTGACGCCGGGCAGAGCTCAGAGAGTGACACCTCCAGGAGTGGCGAGGCTCAGACGGAGTCGGGTTCAAGCGCATCGGGTCTGTCCAAACTCGACCTGCCTCCCGTCTTGAAACGTGACCTGACCAAACACATCAGCTCCAAGAGCAAAGCCGGTGGCCACGAGCCCAACCTGAACATTGCCAGACGGGTGAGAAACCTGAGCGAGTCGCGGAGAAGCGACACGGAAAAGGACTCGGGGCTCAAACCGACCGTACGGCAGCTCCTCAGCTCCTCTGGGTCTCGACGCAACGTGAACTGGGACCAGGTGTATCAGGAGGTCAGGAAGAAGCAAGACAAAGGGAAAGGCATGCCAAGGTGAATGTTTGATCTTACATTTAGAGTGTGAAAGTTCTCTTTGATTTCAGTTACTCACGTTATGTCCTCTATGTCCTTCAGGTTTGGCATCGAGATGGTGCCGATCGACCAGGAGGACCAGAGCCAGGAGGAAGAAGGCATTCCCCTGCTAGAGGGTTTCCAGTGGGAGTCGTTGGTGGACATCCCCACCGCCCGAAAACGCTCCTTATCAGAGAGCAGCGTCGCCCCGGCCTCCACTCACTCCCTGTTTACATCCCTCGTGTCAAAGGAGACGGAACAAAGAGAAGCCCTCAGCTCAGAGGAACAGGGATCCTCCGTTTCTCCCAATCCCACATTCGCTCAAGGGAACAAAGACCATCAGCGTCGGCAAGAGGTGGAGCAGATGCTTAACCAGTTAGAGGCTAAAGAGGCACCGAAGCAGCCCGACAAGCTACCGTCTGCGACGGCGAAGACCCTCCAGCGGTCTGAGTCGGTGCTCGGGGACAGCAGCTCGGGGACGGAGCTGTGCGACGGCCAGGGAACAGGAAAGAGGCGAAGAGCAGCTCGGGTAAGGAAACGGTGTTAAAGGGGAACTCGTATGTTCACAGGTCTCAGGGAGCACGACTGCATGTATTAATACAGTCAACATGTGACTCTTTTCATTCTTCCTTGTAGGACGTTCCAAGTGCGGAGCCGTCTTGCTTGGAACACAACAACAAAAGAAGGAAAGTCAAATCCAAGAGAGGTACGTGTCCGTGACTTCTGTTGCATTGTTGAAGTACATGTTCTTCTTTGTAGGATATTGTCTCAGCTGATGTAATTCAATGGTTTTGGTGGAATAATTTGACAGCTTCAATCTTGATCTGATCCAAATTCATTTTTTAAGATCACAGAGACGATTTTGGAAAACGCTGAGTTGTGCCAATCTACCGATGGTTCATAAGTGTGTTTTGGTGCAGAGCGTTTACAGATCGACCGGCTGCTGGCCGTGTCTCTGCGGGAGGAGGAGCTGAGTCGCTCCCTGCAGACCGTGGACGGCGGTCTGATCCAGGCCCGGGCCGCACTGGAGGCCGCCTACATGGAGGTGCAGCGCCTCATGGTGGTGAAACAGCAGGTAAAGAAACGTCACTTTTCATTTTGATTCGAGAGCAAGTCGGTGTGTTTTTACACACTCGTGTGTTTCAGTCTGCAAGTGTTCGTTCTCTCCTGGAGAGTTGCCTCGTTCTTGTGGCCGGCGCAGTGAAGCAGATGTCCACAGTTTACTGAGCTTAGCGAGTGCTGGTTGTCTTGACAGCTACTTCATTACATCTACTGTTGAGGTAGTGAGGGTGTCTTAACGGGTACCTGTACGTACTGTAAGGGCACAAGGAGAGAGTCTCTTTACTCAAAGAACCATGGTTACATGTGTGTGTGTGTGTGTGTGTGTGTGTGTGTGTGTGTGTGTGTGTGTGAGACTGGATGATAGTGATAGTATTTGTACTTTTAGTGCTTCTAGTTTTATGTCATGTTCCTAAGTCTGTAATCTATGGAAGCCCATTCCCGCCAGCAAAAAAAAAAATAAGATCACAAAAAAAATAGTAACTTAAAAAAAAAAAAAAATGTAATTCACAAAAAAAAAAAAAAAAAAAACACCCACAAAATAAATAATAATAATTCTAATAATTTTTTATTTTTTTTATTTTACTTTTTTTCCACCAGCAAAAAAATAAACTTTTGGTGCATCTATCTGTAACCATAACACTGACCAGATTTTTCCAGTTGCTATAGAAAGTCGAAATTATGAGATACTTTAACACAACAGTCATAGAAGCAGCTATGACATATGAATGGATTGTGAGTACATTGAAGCCACATTGGTTTCATTCTTTATACTCCAGAGCTTCAAGGGTGCGTTTGCTCAGTACAATCCATGTGAAACATCATCTGTATTTCATGTGTTGTAAAGCCACGTTTAAAGAAGTCTTCAATGTACTCACAATCCATTCATGTCAAATGTAGAGTAACCTATGAAGAGCTGCTTCTATGACTGTTGTGTTAAAGTATCTCATAATTTCGACTTTCTATAGCAACTGGAAAAATCTGGTCAGTGTTATGGTTACAGATGGATGCACCAAAAGTTTTTATTTTTTTTTGCTGGTGGAAAAAAAGTAAAATAAAAAAAAAAAAAATTATTAGAATTATTATTATTTATTTTGTTGGTGGACTATTTTTTTTTTTTTTGTGAATTACATTTTTTTCTTTTTTTTTTTAAGTTACTATTTAAAAAAAAAAAAAATTGTGATCTTTTTTTTTTTTTTTGCTGGCGGGAATGGGCTTCCATAGTAATCACCATATTATTTAATATTATATTATATTATTTTATATTACAAGCAGAAATATTCATTTTCTGATGATTTTGTCTCCTCCAGGTGACTGGAGAGATGAGCACACTGAGAAACAAGCGCATTGAGTTACTCAGAGGGATGCAAGGTAAGGACTATGAAACACATGAAATCATATTTTAATAAATGGTAACTTTTCCTGCCAGTGACCACAAACTAATTTCACTTTTTACTGTGTGTTTTTATATACAAGGTCATCTGGAGGAAGCCCCTCAGATCAAACTGAAAGAAGAAAAGATGGATTCAGTAGAAGCTGAGCCCCACGTGCCGTCCTCCATGCTGCCTCCCTCCAGGGTCCTCCTGCCTCCCCTCTGTCCTCCTGCCGAGCCCGCCTCCCCTCCCTCCGCCAGCCTTCCCTTCGTGCCTGTAGTTATCAAGCAGGAGCCTCAGTCTCCTGTCTATGTCAGCTCAGAGCTGGACCCAGTGGACAATATAACCCACTGTGCTCACAGCACCACTCCAGAGCTGCCTGCTGCAGCCTCTTCACCAGGTAACACCTCACAGTACATTTCTGACAATGTCTTCATGCAATTACGCCGATGGACAGATGGTGGCAGTTATATGCAGTCAAAAAACAACTGCTATCTAGTGAGGAAGGAGATGCATTCATTAGACCTCAAAGATGTGTTTTGCTGTTTTTAACTCAAGGGGAAATGTCTCCATATATTCTCCATATATGTTCATGTCCATTAAATGAACAATGTACTGATCCATGTGCATGTGAACCTCTTGCAGATCCGGCCCTTAATTCTCAGCCATCTCCTGAAACACAACAGCCTGCGTCTCCAGACCATAGTTGGGAGAACTTCAACGACCCTGCAGACTGCAAAGAGAGCTTATCGGGTCTGGTTGAGACGATGGAAAAGGCCAAACGGGCATCGAGGAACTGTCTCGCCCCTTTGCCCGACTCCAAAGTCCCAGCCAGCAGGAGGAGCTCTGAGGCGGGGAGCGTCGTTGACTGTGCAGCCACACATTCCTTGGAGCCCCCCTCTGTCTTCAATCTGCCCGCCTCTCCGTGCGAACTGAGGAGCGGAAAGCGTGTAAGGAAGCTGAAGAAGAGGAAGGTGCTGAAGAAGGCCCAGGGGACGGAGCAGCCCGAGAGCAGCGACACGGAGATAGATGGCGACGCCTCGAGGCAGAGGTGGCTTCGACCGCGCAGGAGACCAAGTGGGAGCTCTGTGGTCAGCACCTCCACTCCGCCTTCGGAAGACAGAGAGGGCGACGTGAACATGGAGTTGGGCGAGGAGGCCTCCAGGCGGCTGTTTCCGACCGTCCAACTTGAGAAAGAAGACCTCAAGTCCCCCGAACACATGGTGGAGCTTCCCCGGGCGGCCCCCGCCGAACTCACGGTGAACTTGGATTCAGAAGAAAGCATGGAGGTCACCGCAGCCTGTCAGCAGCCCCACCTGGACGTCCCGGTTACAGCTTCCCCTCCGGTTCAGGTCCCAGACTCATCCAGACCAGCGACGCAGAGCCTGGCCTGCAACGAGGTCACCTCCACCAGTGACATGGATGTGTGTCGATCCTCCGAGAGGTGAGACTCTTTCTCAAAAATAAATATGTTAACTCGAGGTCCACTTACCGGCTTCTCCGAGAGCTTTCAACCATGTCACATCCTGCCGGCTAAAGACCCGCGGTGATCTTTTGTACGAGGTCTAATCACAGATCATTCAGACTAAAACCACTCATCATTCCCTTCTTCTCTCCACACAGCGACCTGCCGCTTCCCACCACGTCGCCCAAGATAACCAAGATCTCGTCGGGTAAGTTCCTCACTGGAGAGCTGTCCATGTTCTAGGAGGAGGCGGGTTCTACATGGAACAAGTCCGTACGACACGCAGAGTGAAAACGCAGCTGTAACAGAGAGGGGGGGGGGATACGATATTGTTCTATGTGGATAACAGCGCACATCTTCAGACGGTCTGTCCTGGAAGGCATTCATAGTGTTGCACTCGTTCTGTCAAAGAGCTGGAAAGAGAAACCCGACGGTCTCACCTGCACACAGCTGACAAATCCCACAAAATCTGCTTTTTTTATTATCATTTTTCTTTGCAATGAAGGACACGTTGCAGTGATGGCAGCACACCGTCACTCCGCCGGTAGAATCGATGTTTGAACACAAAGCCAACACCTACCTCGCACCACCCTCTGAGCAGCCAGGATTAGAAATGCCATCCGCTCTGAGCAGGTTAAAAACAGACTCTCTGGGTGACCAAATTACTTTTTATGGGCAAGATATTCATAGAGGTGCTAGTTGACTTTCAGAGACGCCGTATGAGCGTGAAGAGTGCAGCGATGAACAGACCTTCTGATAACGTGTCTATTTATCCCGACGTGCTCTGTATCTCCGTGTGTCTTTGTGTGCTTCACAGACGCCTCCTCTGACCACGGCGAGGAGGATTTGCCCTCTGAGGGTGTGTTCGAGGGCCACCAGGAAGCGGTGACCGCCATGCAGATCTACAACGGGGTGCTGTACACGTGCTCGGGAGACCGCACCGTCAAAGCCTTCGACCTGGTGGTGGGTGTCGTCAGGGGTCAGGGGGGGGGGGTCAGGGGTCAGGGTGTTTATCTGTGGAGGCAGCTCAACCCAACACACTTGTATTTTCTTGCCGTTGCAGAGTCATAAATGTGTCGGCGTGTTTGAGGGTCACAGCTCCAAAGTGAGCTGCCTGGTGGTGTCCGTGGCTCCCAATCTGCATCAGCGCCTTTATTCTGGTTCCAGTGACCAGACCATCTGCTGCTACAATCTCAAGGTAAACACACCTCTGGTCCACAAACACAGCAATGAATCTTCTTTATTGTTACTCGTGTTTGTGAGTAACGAGGAAGAGCGTGACGTTCTTCACCCTCAAATCCTTTTCAAGTGAATTCAGTCGACGTTGTTTCACGTCCACAGACGCGAGAGCTGGAGCAGCAGTTCTCTCTGTCAGACCGAGTCCTCTGCCTCCACAGTCGATGGAAGATGTTGTACGCTGGTCTGGCAAACGGCACAGTGGTGACCTTTAACCTCAAGGTGTGAACACACAGCACTATTCTAAATGTAACGGCTTCTTCAATGTGACCATTTGCTGCTTTACTTTTGACCAATTGATTCCTTTTGTATCTGAGAACAGTTTTCTGCAGTGTTTGTTGTATGTGCATGTTGTAAGCTGTCTTAAAATTCATATGTTTGCACGTTTACATTTGACATTTAGCACAAACTACTATTAGATGCATCATGTCAGAAGATGTATTTATCTTCTGATGAGGAAAAGGTGAAATCACGCGACTATTTTGGTTTTTGCAAATCGTTTGTTTTAGATAAACAAGCAGATGGACGTGTTCGACTGCCACGGCCCGCGAGCCGTGAGCTGTCTGGCCTCGTCTCAGGAGGGAGCCCGCAGGATCCTGCTGGTCGGCTCCTTCGACAGCACCATCAGCGTGAGGGACGCCAAGAGCGGCCTGCTGCTGCGCACGCTGGAGGGCCACACCAAGACCGTGCTCTGCATGAAGGTAACCTGAGCCTCGACTGCTTCCTTTGTCACTGAAGACATCCATCCATCCATATGATCTGTGCTGTTTTACATTTCCTGGGAGCTGAGGATTGTTTTAGAGTTGAACTCTTTGTTTCTCTCTCAGGTGGTCAATGACCTGGTGTTTAGTGGCTCCAGTGATCAATGTGTCGACGCACACAACATCCATGTGAGTCATCCCGTTTATCTCTTTCACACGTTTATGATTCCTCCTTTGAAGGCCACAGTATGAATATACGCTTCATGTTCTGTGCCGCTCGTACAGACGGGGAAGCTGGTGCGGGTCTACAAGGGCCACAGTCATGCTGTTACAGTCGTATCCGTCCTGGGGAAGGTGATGGTGACCGCTTGTCTGGACAAACTGGTGCGCGTCTACGATCTCCAGGTCAGAATCCTAAACCCGTCTGTGTCTCTACATAATATCTACTGATACCCGAGGAAATCAGATTTCAACCTGTTGTTCTGTCCACAGTCTCACAACCAGCTGCAGATCTATGGTGGACACAAGGACATGGTGATGTGTATGGCGATCCACAAGAACATGGTGAGAGTCCTGCTTCTTCCAGAGCAGTGTGCTGGGAAACAAGGAAAATGTATCATTAGACGTCATCGATTCTAACTGTTAAATGATTTGATTGGCTCCCAAACATGGTGAACATATTTAGTTTTTGTTCTGCTTCAACCAGCTGATATGTTTGATATTTGTAAAACATAAACTCAGAGATCTGATTGTAATCCGTTATTTGTGTTTCAGATCTACACCGGTTGTTACGACGGCAGCGTTCAGGCCGTCAAGCTGAACCTGATGCAGAACTACCGCTGCTGGGTAAGACGAGGGACGAGGGACGGGGGACGGGGAGCAGAGCTGAGGGGGAGCTTCATCAGATGAACTCTCTTTCAGCAAATGTATCTTCCTGCTTCATAGCTCGACAGAGCAGCTCTCTCAGATCTGTGTTCCCTGGCTGCTGGTGACTAACGGTGTTTTGTGTCGACAGTGGCACGGCTGTTCGCTGGTGTTCGGGATGATGGAGCATCTGCAGCAGCACCTGGTCAACGACCACACCGGCGCCAACTCCCAGGTGCTCCTATGTCGCTGGAAAAAGTGTGACGAGTTTTTCTGTGCACGCAACAGCCTCAAGCAGGTATTACAGAAACATCACTTCAATGTCTTAAAGTCCGTAGAGGAGTATATCCTGGTGTCAGAGTTTGATTCAGAGGATGTGTCTTTGTTGCAGGGGATGCTGGTGCACATGCAGAAACATGCTGAGGAGACTGAACTGGAGGCTTAAGGGCTGCTGGTTTCTCCTCCTCCCTGCTCTGCTATCTTTAACCTCCCATATTGGGGGGGATGTTTTTGGGACCCACTTGACTTCGCAGCGCTCCCGTTTGAGCCCGACGAGTGGCGTCCGACGACTCCATCCTTTATGTTCGACGTTGGAATCCAACCATAATACAATGATGACGGGAGGCTCGGTTGTGCCTTCCTCTCTCTCTCTCTGTCTGACCACTGCAGTTCCTCTTTTCACTGACCAAAGTAAGACAAAGAAACACGTGACTTTTGTTTATTGAAGAAACTTCAGCGTTGCCGGTATCTGAGGGATTTGTTCTGCTTTTCTGTAGAAGCTGCAACAGAAAGCGATAATCGTCCTCCAGACCGGTTACACTATGGCATGGGCTCCCAGATGTTTTTATTGTTGTGGTGCAGTTGTGACGTGTCATGTGGAGCAACCTATTGAGTTGTCATTATTCACTCAAATGAACCTTCTGTTAATGACAGAGTCAATTTAAGTTTTCCCAGATCGTGTTAAAGTTCAGTGTGATTATTTGTGTTGAAGGAGTTTCATTGATTTCTGGTTTTTATTTTGTTCTAAACAAATTTTAACAAACATCTTTTTGTTTTGTTACATTTAAGTTGTTTTGTTGTCGTCGTTGCTCAGTTCTCGTCCTCGTTGAGGGACTTTGGTGCAGATTTGCGCGACTTGGCCTGAAGATGCCATTTAGAGAATTAACTGTGTGTGTGTGTGTGTGTGTGTGTGTGTGTGTGTGTGTGTGTGTGTGTGTGTGTGTGTGTGTGTGTGTGTGTGTGTGTGTGTGTGTGTGTGTGTGTGTGTGTGTGTGTGTGTGTGTGTGTGTGTGTGTGTGTGTGTGTGTGTGTGTGTGTGTGTGTGTGTGTGTGTGTGTGGGGACAGTGGTTTAACCCTGTTTTGCATGAGTGAGTGACGTACGGTTTTTAGTCCTTTTTTTGGGGAATTTCTTTTATAATTGGAGCTTCGAGCAGAAGGAAGCCGAGCTGTGTTTTCCACGGTGAAGATAGTTTTCTCATGAAGTGTGGAGGTGAAGGATGTTTCGAGGAGGTGTAGACGGAGGAGCTTGAAGGGAAGAATTAGGATTCATCTCCCATGCCATACTTCACCCCCTAAAAACAGACGCGTTGGTGCCACAGAGCCACATCTGAAGCGGTTCGCTGTGATCACAGCTCTCCCGGTTGTTAACCTCACGTTTCTCTCAGCCGCCGTCTTCCAAACTCACTTCGTCCGCTCGTTATTTATGTCGGAGAAAAGCGTGCAGTTCATCTCTTACCTGGTATTCCTGAGTTTCTTCAAGTTTTTTCAAGTTGTTATTAAACATGTGAAGAGATATTTTTTAAGAAAGTGCAATCTTAAGACATTGTTAAAATAATAACAATAAAAACAAAATGGTGCAACATCATAAAACAACTGTGTCTTCTTTATCTTTTGCATTTTACATTTATTTATTTATTTGGTTAAAAATGCAGTACACTCATTTGACCAAAGCCTTAATAGGAAAAAAAAAAAAAGCTGCAGTCCAACCCATTAGCCATATTCTGTCAAATCCATATCTGTAACTTCTAATAAAAACTCATCCATCCAAATGAAGAGCTGAACGACTGGACAGATGTGGGGTGATACTGGAGAAGGAACTCTGTGAGGTATTATGACAGAAAAAAAAGAGGTTGTGTGTGTTTGATGCCTGAGAAAAGTATGGAACGAGTGTCTTTATAAAAAAAAAAGGCTAATGGCTGAAAGGATCGACTGATGATAATGGAAGGACGAGAGCAGAGAGAGAAATGCAAAAGGCCGAGATAGAGGTGACTATGAAGGAAAGATGAAATGGAAGAAGCATGGTGAACATGTGGGAGTATAAAGAGCAGAGCTGAGGGGGGGGGGGGGGGGGCGGGAGGTGAAGTGGATGAGAGAGAACAACAATCGGGCACACTGAATATTGAGGTAAAGGCTGGCAGGTCTGGTCCTCGTGTGGAGTGGAGCTAACCTGGAGGAAGACGGGTCTGTCTAGGCGTACATGGTCAACTGGAGCCACTGAAGATGGAAAAGAGTCAATAAGTCAGAAGTTCTACTGAGGAGCACAATTATCATCAGATAGATTACTATTCAAATCAGAGCAACAGTTCAAGTGAGTAGAGCAGCTTAAGTCTTTAACTCTTAAATAACACGTCGTCGTAGCTCTCACCTCCAGGACACTGAGTCTGATTGTACCATCTCCATCCTGATCGAAGGCCTGGAACGCCCCTGGAGAGAAGAAACACACCAACACAAGTGTGATCCACTTCATCTAAGAGTCCTTTAAAGATACCAAACTAAAGCGACACAACAGGGAGCTGCTGTATGAGTCTAGACTCAGTTCTCCTGCCTCGTGAACCCCGATAGAAGTATTATTGTTCACTAACACAGTAACTTCCCAAATACCCCGTTATCCTAGTAAAAGGCTTTTGGGAGACGGGAACGTGTATCTCTGTGAAGCTTCTTGTTAATGTCTGAATGTCTCAACCTCTGGGGAGAGAAACATCTGTACCATAGTAGTAGTAGTAATGGCATTATTATCATTATTGTTATTATTTCTACACAGAACCGTACAGCTTTCCTTTTAAAAACAGATACATTGTACACATTGTTTGTCATATTTTTACTGTACATTTTTCGATTCTATATTTATGTTTCTGAAATTTAACAGACAAAACCAGTAAAATCCAGATGTTCAGA
Organism: Leptoclinus maculatus; assembly: GCA_032191485.1. Taxonomy (NCBI): domain Eukaryota; kingdom Metazoa; phylum Chordata; class Actinopteri; order Perciformes; family Stichaeidae; genus Leptoclinus; species Leptoclinus maculatus. Next base: position 22,600,766 of record JAVDOI010000003.1, on the reverse strand, counting down.
GTACATTTCTCCAACGTAAATCACAACAGCGATGGCGTTTTCGTCGCCCACTTACTGAACATGGCCTCGAGCCGAACCAGGCAGCTGATGAAGCTGTCGAAGTCGATGTTCATGCCCTCGTTGGCGTAGCGCATGGTGATGATGTCGTACAGCTGGTTGTTGAGACGGAAGCCTGAGCGGGACACAAGACACATGACTGTACAGTGAAGAGAACATTTAGAGGGTGAGTTCAAGCTGTAGGTTCATCTGCAGCACAGACGTTCAAATGATCCCACACACACACACACACACACACACACGCGCTTACGCCACAAAATGTGATTCAAAGAAACACAAAGATCCTTCAACTGTCAGCCGCTCAGATATTTGAGGTTTTATTTGCTGAGGTTCTGAGATATCTTTCCTGATTCTTTGTTACTCTGGATATTATTCAATATGAACTGAAGTAAGAAGAGTGATTACCTGCATCATTGACAGCATTCCTCATCTCGTAACTGTTGATGCTACCGGACTGATCGGCGTTATAGTGATTAAAGATTCCCTGAAAGAGAGCAAGAGGGAAAGTTGATGTCTCACTGCTGCCGGTAGTGAATTCATCTTTAACTGTCGGGCGTCAGACATCCCCACCTGCCACTGTTTGATCTTATTCCACAGATGTCTGAACTCCTGAAGATTGAGTCTACCTGTCCCGTCCATCTAAACAGGAGCAGTTAAGACCAAAACCGTGTCACGTTTAGTCAGAAAACATAATCCAGTATCCCTCTGTGAGCCTAAACCTCAGTTCAAAACATCCTCTCAGGGTCTCATCGGAGGAGTGAAACCACACAGAGTGACTTCTCCACCACATCTCAGAGGAACACATTGTACTTTGTACTTTTTGTTTAGTTACTTTAAAACAAATGTGAATGCGTTTCTCCTTAAAGTGTTTGCGTGGTGACTCGAGGCCCTCGGCCCGGTGAGCGTCCATCACAGACCCCCGTTCGGGGTCTCGGCGGGTCGTGCCTCCTACAGACGACACAGCCAGCCCGATGCACTCGATACAAAGGATACGTCCATCAGAGCAATCATGCTCCTGCAGCTCTCCAGGCTGAAGCCCTCAGTGTTCAGGTCCTTATCTGGAGGGGAAGCAGGGACACGGGGCAAGATTTAGATTGGGCACTTAGGCCATGCGCTGTATTAGAGCGCGTTATATTTAAGATGCAGCAGATGCAGAAATACTTTTTTTTTTTAGTTATTTTGATAGAAAATATTTTTTTCTGATGGAACCGGACTCACGTTTGGTGATCACTTTGTTGAGAACGTTTTTCAGTTCGTTGGCTGTGATTTCCATGTCCTGCGAGAGCGACCAGCGTGGAGGAGGAGACAGTAGAAGAAGAGAGAAGAAGACGCCCATTAAAATTTGACAACTTTGCGCATATTTCCAGCAATTTAATGTCGTCAGCTATTAGCTGTAAAAGCCAAAAGAAGACGAGAAGGTAGAAGACGGCTAAGTCGTTCGTTAGGATGGTTTGAAAACACAAACTGGTTCTTTGTCGCTCACATCGCCGGCTATCTCCTGAAAAATAGTCCTGAACTGCTGGTCCTCCTCGCTCTCCTCCCCCACTGAGGCCGGCGCCGGCTGAGACGTCACGGAGCCACAAAGTAGAAAGAGATGAAGAAACAAGAACACAAATGTGGAGATCAAGTTTGTGAACAACTCTCTTTATACGGTACAGAACTGCCTTCATGTGTGCTTCTATGATTCATATTGAAGAAACAGCTTCAATATGTTTCTGTGACCGAGTCATCCAGAACTCTGCTCTCTGTTCTGTGGCTTTTCTGCGAGAAGCTTTTTCACGCTGCAGCTGTTTTTTCCATCACTTAAAGAAAAAAGACGAGACAAAGCTCTAATTGTGCCGAGTCGTGAAAAGAAACGAAGGACACTTACCACGGGATGATCGGCCTCGATCCTGTTCTCTATCTCCCTGGGTGAAGACGAATAAACAGCAGTCACGATGGTGACAACAACATCTCATCAGGACCACTCATCTGTTTACTACAATCTGGTTATTCTCATCAGGTGACAAACAAGTAGTGACATCCTGAGCTCAGCGTGCAGGACTTAAAGCATCAAAGTCCCATACTCACATCGGACTGAAAGGGCAGAAATGATTCCACAAACACTCAATGAAGCTGTGAATGAAATGTGTTAGTTCAGTACCACCTGATGCGTCTTCCAGTCAAGAGCACTTTCTCTCGTTTCTTCTGATTTTGGGCGTTCTTGGCTGTCGAAGGCGTCCTCTTCTTGGTTTTGAATTAGATGGTTTGAGTACGTTTGTGAGTTGATAAATGACTATGTGATGACTCAACACCCTTGTGGTGTTTCAAGCAGGTTAAAACTAATGTTATTTTACAAGCAAACACATGTTCAATGTAAAGCCATGTTTGGTGATTGAAAGCTGCTGACTGAGCAGTTTGTGGTGCACATCTGTCCCACGGGTCCGTCAGAGCTGTGTGTCCTCCACAGCTGCAGGGAGGCGGGTGTTTGTTGATTTGCTTGAATATGCAGAATTGAATATTTTTGAAAAGTTTACCGGATCGTGCCCATATCTGAAGTCGCTTGTCCTAAAAAAGATTCCATAACAGCTTCGAACTGTGGCCGATTTCTTCCAGTTCTACAAATCAAATCGCCGTTAAAATAGTTTGCTCTTGGTGGTTTGTGTCCCGCCCGCCCAGCACCCCGACAGAAGCCCACCCTCATCAACAAACACTGACAAAATGCACACGGAGGACCGCTAAACTTCACATGTTCTAAGGCTGAATCAATCCTGCTGCTACGTCTAACATCAACAGGTAGGGCTGGGTATCGGTGGAAGTTTGGGGTTCAATAATGTCACTTTTGGGATACTTGTAGTGCTAAAGCAAATGTAAGTGTTGCAACTCTATGTGAGGTAGAAAATGGAAGAAACGTAATCATGTTTATGTCTTAAAGATAAGATTAATACCTCTCATTATCCTCTATGAAACGCTGCCAATGCCGATAACCAATATGGTTTTGATATGCGATGCATTTTAATACCCAGCCCTACGAAGAAACATCAGCATCAATGGAGTGAAATGATCACACAGAGATATCTACCTGTAAACATGTTATTCCAACCCTCCCCCACTCACTCTGAGGTGTTCCTCTTTTCAGAGAAGACTCGCAGGATGAACTCCCCCTCCTGGTGCGGCTCGTACGTGGAGGGAACGATGACGTACTCCCCGGGGCTCAGGCGGAAGCGCTGCGTCACCTCGCGCAGGTTGATGTAGGACTTGCAGCGAGCTTTGGAGGAGTTGAACAGGAAGAAGTCCTTCTGCATGTGCTGCTTGTTCCCGTGCATCTGGAACGTGGAAGCAGGTGATGAACGGAGACAGTTCCAACAAAGAAGAAAGAATTCACAGTTCAGAACTATTGTGTACAAATGAGTGACGATAATAAAAGATGGAAACAAACAGTCGGATGTTTACACCTTCCTTACCTCCTTTGGCACCTGCAGAGAAACAGAGTTTGTGTCATTTAAGGTGCAAATTAATGAATCAAATAAAGGTATTAAACATCTGCATCAGAAGTAGAACAAATAGCTCATTTAAAAAACTTAAAAATGATTTATGTATCATAATTTATGCTGCAGAATTATGGAACATTCCACAAAGTATAATGAATGAACATGATAATATTTAAACACAATCTGTTGCCGGTGACTAAGAACAGGACACCTCGTAAATGGCGAATCCGATGGTGAAGAGGTTGGCGCCCATCTTGCGCTCTTTCCGCCTGTTCTTCTGCATCAGAGCCACCACGAAGGTGCAGCCCACCTCGTTGTCCTCGGGGTCGTCGTCCTCCTCCAGCAGACGGAGGCGGTACTGAGGGTTGGTCCAGAAAGTGTCTGCGGGACATTTAGTGTTCGGTTTGTATTTTATTTCAGTTATATTGTTCTTTAATACATCAGGATGGTATTTATTACGTTTTGAGTGGTGGAATAAAACTGAATTAAAAACTGATTTACTCAAACACTGTACTTTAGTACACATTTGAGGTACTTGAACTTGAGTATTTCCATGTTATACTGCTTAATAATGACAGCCTAGTTGCTAGTTAGTACATCTTTAGACTTTTAAAGATAAAGATAGACAGAAAAAGAGTGTCCATCTTCAGAATTGATTCTCTGTTATCGACATAAAGACTAAACTGGCAGTGCATGCATTAAACACGTCGATACGTCAGAGGACACAGTGACTGTAGATCGTTGTTCTGCAGACTGAGGTACCTGGGTAGTTCCTGCAGCCTCCACCAGAGCAGCCTCTCACCCAGCGACCCTCGTTCACAGAAACCGTCCACTTGTGGATCTTGTCGTCCTCCAGGGCGTCGGGGGTGAGGTTACAGATCTCGATCTTAGTGTAGTTCTTCTTGAAGTCCTCGAATGACATCCTAGAAGAGAACACTGACATCTGACATCACAGTTCAGCACAGTGCAGTCAATGCTCTTAATACAGCGGGCAGATCTTCTGCTTGATTTCTGGATCCTGAACCCCGTTTTCTCACCAGAACTCTCCATCCTCGGCACTCTGGTGCTGCAGCTTCTCTTTCTCCGCCTTAGAGAGAGTGGCCCAGTCCTTAGAGCTGTTGGAGAGGACGGAGTTAGGATGGATGGAAGTAGGGATGCTGTCACACACCTGTCGAACGCTGATATCGGGCGGATACTGACTCACAGAGCTGGATCACAGACTTGAGTTTGATTATTTTAATAAATGGAAAAGAAGGTTTAAGACCTTCATCCCTCTGTAACAGAGAAGTAGAGCTGACAATACGAGAGTCAATGATGAGGAAATGATGGTTACTTGTCACTCCAGGGACCGTTCCACTCCACTTGACCCCACGGGTTCCTGAGACGCACCAGACGCACTTTAGATTCCTTGTGCTGAGACGGTTTACACTGCAGGAGAAGTTCACATATCAACTCACTGAAACTGTATTGAACTCAATGATCCGTTTTAAAAGCAGCGTCGTCATCGTTTACCTCCTCCACGGCCGTCACAGAGTAGGCGTGACCCTTCACCAGTCCCGTCACAGTACGAGTCTCGAAGCGAGCGGGAACCAGCGACTGCAGACGCACAACACACACGTTGCATATCGTAGAAATATTGAAAACACAACGAGCAGCTTACAATACAAATAGTCATCAGAATCTGACAGCAGAAGAGTTATTAGTTATATACAGGGAGTCATAGTCCTTTATGTAATGTGTGGCTCACATCGATGGAGCAGCCCATGAGGGAGCCTCTCTCCAGAGCCTTCATCATGATCTTGTAGAGCTCTTTGGGAGCTTCCTTCATCTCGTAGAACTCAGTGACTCCACCGGTGAAGTCCTCCATGGCCTCGGTGGTGTTTCCTCCCTTCAGGGCCTCGTAGGAGCCGTGCAGCCTAAACAGACACAGAACCAATCATTCATTGAGACACGCCCACGTTTTAATCCTGGGCTCCTTTGGCCTTGATTTCTAATCTTCGTGAGACACTTTCCCAAGTAAATAACGTTGTTTTTCACCTCCCGTCATTATTCAGCCCTAACCTTACGTAGGCGTATTATATGAGACAGACTGCTTCTCTCTTTACTGTCTTTACTTTGTGCCTCCTCGTCTCCTCGTCTCCTCTCTCCTCTCTCCTCCTGTGACCTGGAAATCAATCTCATCTTGAAAGGACGCATCTCGAGGAGAGAGGAGGCTCGCCGGAGTCGCTACGAGCGAGGATGCACAGGAGAGGCCTTTGTGGAAGTCTTATCGGCACCCGTGACGTATAAAAGGGGCATTCTTGTCACATGATGTCATAAGGAGTGTAATAAAACAATGCACAGCTGTTACAGCTGTGCAACACCTCGTATGTTATCAATGACGGCTCCGATGCACAGACGTCTCTCTTTGTTAAACGCCTGTTGCATCAACTTCCTCGCGTCTCTTCCTCGCCTCCTTCGCTTGCATCTCAGGTGGGAGGGAGTAAGACGCAAGGAGAGGAGACGAGGAAAGGAATCGAGGATGTACAAATTGAGAAACGAGAAGAGCCCTTTGATTGCAGCTCGGAACAGGTAAACAGCGAGTACAGCAGCTCTTCTTTCCTCCTCAGCAGAAGACTCACTTGGCGTAGGCCTTCTCCAGCAGGGCGCTCCAGAACTCGTTCCTCTCTGCGGACTTAGTGAAGACCAGCTGGTTGTTGAAGGTTGGGATGCGGTCATCGATGACGACGTCGACCCAGTCGCCATAACGCCAGAACTGAAGGACAGAAGGAGAAAGAAACACTGAGGAGGAAGGATGTGGAAGACGTTCCTTCAAGACACTGAGCAGGGTAAAAAACAACTCAGACAGCAGCATGAAACTTCACCGGCTGATTACTGACATTAAGGAAACTATTCTAGTGTTACATGTTTTCTGAAATTGTACGTTTAAATATGCAAATGAGACGTTATCTTGCTAAATATATATATATATAATATAGGCTTAATTAAGACAATCAGGCTTAATTAAGACAATCAAGTTTTATGAAATGTGTTTAAATATGCAAATGAGACATTATCTAATGGTAACTTTTGGGGAAAAGTAGTCAAATAAAGAGCCGAAGGTGTATTTTGGATACTTTGTTTCCACTCGTCTGGAATCTCTACATGGATATTGTTTTGCCTGCATTGTCTCGCTCTCCGTTTAAGACTAATTGACGTAGTTTTCCTCTGCTTCAGTAAACTTGACGGTTGTTTCTGACCTGGAAGTGGAAGATGCCTCCGTAGCCCTCGGAGAAGCTTTGCTCCGGGGGAACGACGCGGTAGAGAAGCTTCTCATTCAGGGTGAGACAGGCGATGGCAGCCAGCAGCCAGCAGTCACCTGAACACAGACAATCATCTCAGTTCATCAAATACAATTATAACGTCTTTTATGATCTTTTATGACAGCACAACACCTTTCATGACACATCGTACATGAAAACAAGAGTTTGAAGTGTTTTGATTGACATTGGGTGTGACCTCTGTTCCTTCATTCGTCAGCTGTTAAAGAACATGAACCTTTTCTCCGGTTGTGTTTTCACTCACAACACCACAGACTGACAGGAGCTTCATTGCCGGACCTGTTTTTTTGTTTTACTGGAGGAAAAGACGGCCGGCGAGTGCTGACGTTAGTGTTTTCTGATTTTGTCCAGGTGTGTGTTTACTGGAAACAATGTCAGTTCTTCAACAGGGAACGGTTACCAGTGTCTGCCAGGACCTTTGTCCCGTCGGGTCGCCCCTTTATTTGCAGCCTGAACCGAACAACAATGAGAAGTGCTGCTGGTTGGATTCCCTTCCAAAAGAGTAAGCACAATACGGGGAGGCCGCTGCAGGCGGAGAGAGGCCGTGTGCGAGGGGATCGATGGGAGATTTGCTTCCCTGTTAGCCCCCAAAAACTGCCTGAATATACTGTGAGTGCACGATGAACACACTGAGAGGCTGCGTACATTATGTACAGCTCACCTCACGCCGTCCCGTCACTCTGCATGTGTGAGTTTAAACACCTGGAAACCGTTAATACGCCACAATGCATGAACAGGACGGTGTTTTAAGGTGTTTTATCATTCCACAGACGTGTTCTTCTTCTTATTTGAACTCATTAACATTACGACGGGGTTTATTTTAGTCATTGTGTAAATCAAAATTAAAATCCACCTTCGTTTCACAACATGAAGTGTAAAGAGGCAGTTTACCGAGATCTCCCTGGCAGATGTCTGTCCTACTCGCTCCTCCAACAATGAACTGAGGGTTCTCACAGATTTCCTGTTGACAATAACAAACACAAATAGTAAACCAGTAATCAATCTCACACCATCTGATGCTTGTGACTGGGGCTGAATCACAATCATCTCTAGATAGATACGTAATAAAACATCCATGATCTGTGTGGGACCGGCTCGTATACGGATCCCATCCGAGTCTCCGGGTAGAATCCCACAGCAGCAGTTAGTGGGATTCGATGATGCCATCCCCGCCTCCCACATGTGTGATCCATCCCCTCCTTATCTTATCCCGATCTAATCGCCCCCCCTCTCCTACCTTGGGCCTCTTCCAGACGATGTTCTTGACCTTGTTGGACTTGTGTCCGAGCTCCTTGAAGCCCAGAGACTCCACGGTGGCCGGGAAAGAGTCATCCTCAAACTGGGTCTTCCTCTGAAGACACTCCTGCCTCAGCGTGTTGAAGTCCTGGCCGTTGAAGCGGAGGGGCTTGTTCAGAGACCCTTCCCCGTCTCTCCGCTCTCGTTCCCGGATCAACCGGTCACAGAAAAAGCCGGCCGGTGTATACGGCATCTCGTCTCAGCTGACTATTTCCTTTTTTTAAAAACTGGCTTTTGCCACTCGTACGTCT
>JAVDOI010000003.1:22519872-22587372 GCA_032191485.1 Leptoclinus maculatus | reverse complement strand
TTTCTCATAAACTTATGAGCGCATCTCTGGTACGACAAATAAGCAGAGGCAGTTAGATGAAACTCCTTTGACTGAACCCTCACGCCGAGTACCTCTGTCGGATCGCAGTGCGGATTGCGGCGGTGACCTCCTCTCCAAACAGCCAGGGCTCCCGGCGCTTCGTCCCTTTTGCAGAGTGACCTCTGAAAAACGGCTGCAGGGCGGCCGCCTGGTACCAGCGCACCAGCAGCTCCGGCTCCGGATCCTGAACAAACCCACCGACGTCGGCTGAGAGACAAAGACACGAGAGGACTTAAAGTGAGAGACAACGGAAGTAAATAGCAGAATAGCCTGAATACTGTGTTTTAGGGTGGAAAGTATCGTTTTAACGTAATGTGTCGGTGACAAAAATCAAATAGAATCTGTCTTTTATTAAACCAGTCAAAAAACAATAGTTGAAATGATATAATTAAAAGAAATGAATCCAGCATGTGCAGTTCTCACCTCCACACAATGCGATGCCTGTCACACTCAAAGACAAAAGCATTGGAATAGAGATGCTCAGATACTCCCAACTGGCCACGTTGTCACCGGTCCACACTGCTCCTGCATCCCGATCACAACAACCAGCGCAGTTAAGGACACGACCACGAAGACGTCACACGGGCCTGAGTTTACCGTTCGTATTGAAAACGTACCGAGTCTCTGTGAGCCGGCGAAGAAGGAGCGCGAAAGGACAAAAGGTCTCTCTGAGCCGCCCGAGCGAGTTATCAGACCCTCCGCTGTGGCCATGTGCTGCGAGCAGACAACAGAAGTTCAGTAATTCTCTTCATACACTTTATTAATAACTTCAATGTGTCAAACCTGCAGCACAAACTCCCTGTTCTGCATGTTATTAGAGTTTAAGCTTGAACACGTCTTTGTGTTAAATGCCATTGAGCCAGCTCACCTGGTAGAAGCCGTACAGGTTGTGTAATTCCCGGTGTTCCCATCCCCCATAATGCACTGCGTCCTTCGACATGGTCTGCTCTGGCCCGTCGAACACGGACGGTTCATTCATATCATTCCACACAAACAACGATGGCGTCGATCCCTGTATCAACGGGTTCATGGCTGTGAACATGTGAAGCATCAAAACATCATACAACATCATATCTCGTTATATTAATATTTCAAATGTCAAAGCATTTGAGAAGCCTTTTTTAATTTTACAGCCACAAAAAAGTTACTTCAGCAATGATCAGTATAGTTTTTATTGTATATATATATATTCATAAATCATTGATTTGTGGGTTGTTTGTAGACTTACCTTGTACTTATCCAGGCCGAAACATCTGGAGTACCACGCTCGAGTGTCTGGATTGCTGAAGTCGAGGTAATAGGACTCACCTGTGAGAAAGGTGAATAACAACTACAGTTACAAAGAGCTTTCATGTCTCTATACTTCGTCTGGAGGAGTCAGGAAAACACACGATAACTAACTACTATAATGTGGAGAAAGTAGGTTCATCTTTATCTGTTGAAGCCGAATGAAGGAGCTTTCTCTTCTATTCATTCATTTGTGTTCATTCTGGTGTAAAACATGTTCTCTACACTGGGGGGCAGTCAAGTACAACGGGACAGCATTCATACAGGAAGGGAATGCAGCCAGGAAAGTGTTCATAAAGTGTTCATAAAGTGTTCATGAAGTGTTCATAAAGTGTTCATAAAGTGTTCATAAAGGGTTCATAAAGGGTTCATAAAGTGTTCATGAAGTGTTCATAAAGTGTTCATAAAGTGTTCATAAAGGGTTCATAAAGGGTTCATAAAGGGTTCATAAAGTGTTCATGAAGTGTTCATAAAGTGTTCATAAAGTGTTCATAAAGGACTCATAAAGTGTTCATAAAGTGTTCATGAAGGACTCATAAAGGGTTCATAAAGTGTTCATGAAGTGTTCATGAAGGACTCATAAAGTGTTCATAAAGTGTTCATAAAGTGTTCATAAAGGGTTCATAAAGTGTTCATAAAGGACTCATAAAGGGTTCATAAAGTGTTCATGAAGTGTTCATGAAGGACTCATAAAGGGTTCATAAAGTGTTCATAAAGTGTTCATAAAGGGTTCATAAAGTGTTCATAAAGTGTTCATGAAGTGTTCATAAAGGGTTCATAAAGTGTTCATGAAGTGTTCATGAAGTGTTCATAAAGGGTTCATAAAGTGTTCATAAAGTGTTCATAAAGGGTTCATAAAGGGTTCATAAAGTGTGGAGGTGTTCGTAGCGGTGATTTAGATTTGGTTAAGCTACCGACCTGAGTGTTGAATGTGTTACCTGGATGCAAATAAAGGAAAACAGCAAACAGCAGAGGTCAAAAGGACATTGTTGGTTTGTCAGCTAGTTTAAGTTCCATCATCACAGCACCAATTGGAGCCGCTTTATACTTTCATGAGTCATAAAAACATTACCAGGCCAACAAGAGCCCTTAAAGATCTGCCCCTCTCTGTTCTTGACGAAATGCCCTCCGTCTCTGGCCTCAGTACACAACGACCAATCAGGGTCGTTCTTGATGTGGGGATCAGTTATCACAACCAACTGCAAGATAAGAAAAATATGCACGATAATAATTTGTGACAAACCAAAAAAAACAAAAAGGCCGACAATGTACGCTAAAACTAAAACTCACCTTCCTCTTCTTCTTCTCCAGGTGGCGCTGCAGGCCGGCCGGTTCGGGGAACAGAGCGGCGTCCCAGGTGAAATAACGCTTCCCTTCCGTGTGCTCGATATCCAGCCAGATGACGTCGTACGGGATGTCGTGGCGATCGAATCCGGCGTCTACGGCCTTCACATCGGCCTCGTCGTCGTAGTTCCAGCGGCTCTGGTGGTACCCGAGGGCGAACAAGGGGGGCAGGGCTGGATACCCTGACAGAGGGAAGACATGTGTAGCTGGGAGTCACTCTTATGGGTAATGTACAGAAATATAGTCAGCATCAACATCTGGAGGATGAAAGTAAGAGTGGAAATTATACAGTAAAGTATTGTTTACTATTTTCAACATACAAGACACGATAATCATCGTAAGGTTCGATAATAATACTTTTAAAGATCTTAAATGGTTCTGTTTTTATCTGCATTTAAACATAATGACGCACATTCAGTGCTGCACACACACACCTGTCAGCTGAGCGTACTGGGTGAACAGCTGCTGTGGACCGGGCCCGAGCAGAACCACGCAGTCGATCACGCCGCTTTCAGACAGCCAGTGGACGTCGGTCTGTGGCTCCGTCCGCTTCCTCTTCACTGGGGGAGTTCGGCCATCCTGAGAGAGGCAGGGGGTTATTACGTGGTTATGAATGTACGTTTTCTAAAATGCTTCACCTCGTTAACGGTTAAATAAACCTCTTTATTGTCTGTTTGCAGCACCAGAAGTCTGCAGGACTGGATCAGACACTGTATGAGAACAACACGGGAACAAGACCGACCTGATGATCAGACGGGCTGTAATGAACGTTCACGAACGTCTCGGATGCATTCAGCCAGAATACGCCCAAAGTCCTGTCTGGTTTGTGGGCCACTAGCAGCGGGACAGAGCCGTACAGGCCGAGGCGGCTGTACACGTCGTACGCAAAGACGTCCAAGTTATACAGTCGATACGGATCACCATCTCTGTGAAAGGACACCAATCAAAGACACAGTTACCAACTGATTATGAACATTATGAGTCTGTTTCTGCTACCTGCATTTAGTCTAATGCGTGCGTGTACCTGGTGTCTCTGAGCTGCAGGCCGTCGGCGTGCTCTGGTACACCGTACACGTGACTGAACCCGTGGAGACAGAGGTCGGACCCAATGCTGCTGGGACCTGGAGATGAACAACAACTTCATTTATACTCATGTGTTGATGTTTTGAATATCTCACAGCCTCTGGAAATACAACTGTAACTATCTACATGGCTGGAGAAATGATAGAATACAGAATAGCATAAAGAACACACCATTAGCTTTGATATCCACAAACTGCCTGAAAGTCTCTTTCCATAATGAACTCGTGTCGTCTTGAAGCTGTCAGAGGAACAAAGAACAAATGCATTTAAAGACCAGAATAAGCTTCACATAAGAGTCTTATTTCTGTTTGAAGGTATTCTCTTACCTCACTATGAGATGTGCCCATGATCGGGAAAAAAAACACAAAGAAAATCTCATTTAATTCCCTTTTTTCATCAGTTGAACTGGTTTCCAGTGCGCTCCCCTGAGATCCTCACCTGGGTGGATGCTGCAGCGTCTCGAACCACAGTTTCCCGTTGGAGTTGAAGGTAACCGTCACTTCGTCTTCACACAGGATCTCCAGTCGGAAAGGGAAATGCCAAACGCGAACCCGGTGACGTCCTAAAGACCAAGAAAGGGTGACAGAGTCCTTCGACTGTCTCTCCACTCTCAACCTGCCAGACGATGGTGAGGGAAAAGGTCAACCACCGACAAACTACTGCCCTTTAATTTGAACTAATGTAACTAGGTATCATAATGCAGACTCACTGTTCACACTGCGGTTCCCCCGTTATCACATCTGGAACTCGGTAGCGTGCTTTGATGGGCCGCAGTTCATCTATTAATATCCTCACCGTGTCATTCTTGCACGCTGACACAGAAAGAAGCAGTGCGGTCTGTGAAAACAGCAAAGTAAGAGTTTCTCTTCATGTAGAATTTAAAAAAGGGTAGTTCACAGGCGTGCACTAACACAAACATATGGCAATGGTGTCAAACTTTAATAAAGAAATAGATCATCCGAGGTTTTGTTTTTTTAATAACACCTGGTGTTCAGACCTGTGCGTCAGGTTCCAACAGTTGGAGCCGGGCCCCCTTCTCTGTGAGCACCAAGGTGTCCAGAAGGGCTCTGTGCTGCACGTTAGGTCCCTGGATCTGTCGCCTCAAAAGTGACAACAAACATCAACATTAGATGCAGCATGAACATCAGAGTCCTGCACGGCAAGGTATTCATTGTGAATGATTGTAGTTATTTATGAATACAAATTGTGCATGAATTGGTGTGAAACTCTCCAAAATACCTGTAAAAAGCAACATTTTCACTCTTCTTGAACTTTTCTTTCCCTTCATCCTCAGGGACAACACTGAGGAACAAAGTTAACATCACAAACCAGACACAGGGTGGGAAACACACCTTCTTACTCACCTGGCTGCCTACAATAAGACTTACACACACTTTTACACAAACCATGTATATTTAACTTCAAATAATACAGTAAAACAGTGTTTGAGTACACAAATACACAGACAAAGTTGACTATAAAAAGCATTTGAGTTTAATCCTGCAGTAATGTAAACATTAATAATAGTACTAAGTACTTAAAATGGCGTAAACAGTCAGAGGTTAATATGAAACGTGTCCCTGCAGCGCTGCAGAGAAAGCAGAGAACAGTTTGTTGTTTATACCTAACGACCGGTTGGCTCACTTCCGCCATTCGACAGACAGACAGACATCAGCCGGTAAAGGTCGGTTGTGGTCTTCTGGTTTGAGCATTAACTAAACATGTATAAAGTTTAAACTCTTCCTGACATTGACAGCAGCGATCACACATGGGGGGGTGATTCACTGCCAATACGCCACTAACTACACTTCCGGTGTGAATTTTCAAACTAAACTTCCCACCGAATTACTTCTGCCTTTTTTTTTTTGTGTGCACTTGTTCATGAGGACATGTTTTTATGGAAGCCCATTCCTGCCAGCAAAAAAAAAAAAAAAAGGTAACTAAAAAAATATATATAAAAAAAATCCACCCAAAAAAAATATGAAAATTATATTTTTATATTTATATTAAAAAATATATAAAAATTATATATTTTTTACTTTTTCTCTGTCAGCAAAAAAACCCCAGATGTTTCCAGTTGCTGTTTATTGGTCGCCACCTCAGCCACATTGGTTTCATTCTTTATACTCCAGAGCTGCTTCTTGCTTAACATTCTATTCAAGGGTGCGTTTGCTCAGTACAATCCATGTGAAACATCATCTGTATTTCATGTGTTGTAAAGCCACGTTTTAAAGAAGTCTTCAATGTACTCACAATCCATTCATATGTCATAGCTGCTTCTATGACTGTTGTGTTAAAGTATCTCATAATTTCGACTTTCTATAGCAACTGGAAAAATCTGGTCAGTGTTATGGTTACAGATGGATGCACCAAAAGTTTTAATTTTTTTTTTGCTGGTGGAAAAAAAGTTAAATAATTTTTTTTTTGTGAATTACATTTATTTTTGAATTTTTTTTAAGTTACTATATATTTTTTTTTTTTTTAGTGATCTTTTTTTTTTTTTTGCTTCCATAAGTTTTTTTTTTTTTAAAGTAAAATTATTAGAATTATTATTATTTATTTTGTGGGTGGATTTTTTGTTTGAATTTTTTTTTGTGAATTACATTTTTTTTAATTCATTTTTTTTAAGTTACTATTTTTTTTTTAATTCTTTTTTTTTAGTGATCTTATTTTTTATTTTTTTGTGATTTTTTATTTTTTTTTGCTGGCGAAAATGGGCTTCCATAATAAAATGATTATTTTATGTTATCTTATCTTATCTTCTATGACATTAGCAACATGCTAGTTGCCTTTTGAGTGTTCTGTCGCCATCTTGTGGTGACGCTGCGAACTCCATCCGGACGCACCACGGAACTGGAGGCGGATACGAGTCTGACCTGTTTACGGTAGTAGATGCGCAGATGAAGATGCCAGATGCACAGTCGCATCCGTTATGTCTCCTGTTTTTTGCGTTGTTTTTCTGTCTCGGCACAGCGGCAGAGGTCTCCGTGTGGAACGTGGAGATCAACTCGGTCAGTATTAACGTTACACCTCCAACATGGGCTTTCTTATTTTACGGTTATTATACACAATCTTCAATAGCAGCTTGTTAGCCGAGGAAGCTAACTAGCTCCTAGCATATATTTCGCTGTCTAATCCACCTTTTAGTCACTCTATTCTTCTTTGACAGCTCTGGTTTTGCTTTTCTGACAATATAAACTTCTCATTCCGAATGAGCTGCAGGTAATCTGTCTCAACGTTGTGTGCATGCGTGTTACAAAGGAAAAGGGCATCTACAAAAAGACATGTTGTTAAAAGAAAGGAAGGCCATTCTGTAGGAAAAACATGGTTAAGATAAACTCAAACTGTAGTCTAGTGTTGACAGAAAGGGAAACATTTATCAGAACAAGCTACAAGTACATTTACTCAAGTACTGTCCTTAAGAGTAGTTGCATGAGTACATCCACTTTGTGCTCCTTTATACGTTTACTCCACTAGATTCCAGAGGTATGTGGTGTACTTTTACTCCACTAGATACTAGAGGTAGGTGTTGTACTTTTACTCCACTAGATTCCAGAGGTATGTGGTGTACTTTTACTCCACTAGATACTAGAGGTAGGTGTTGTACTTTTACTCCACTAGATTCCAGAGGTAGGTGTTGTACTTTTACTCCACTAGATTCCAGAGGTAGGTGGTGTACTTTTACTCCACTAGATTCCAGAGGTAGGTGGTGTACTTTTACTCCACTAGATTCCAGAGGTAGGTGGTGTACTTTTACTCCACTAGATACTAGAGGTAGGTGTTGTACTTTTACTCCACTAGATTCCAGAGGTATGTGTTGTACTTTTACTCCACTAGATTCCAGAGGTATGTGTTGTACTTTTACTCCACTAGATTCCAGAGGTAGGTGTTGTACTTTTACTCCACTAGATTCCAGAGGTATGTGGTGTACTTTTACTCTACTAGATTCCAGAGGTATGTGGTGTACTTTTACTCCACTAGATTCCAGAGGTAGGTGTTGTACTTTTACTCCACAACATGTATTCTATAACTTTTAGTTACTTGTTACGGTGCATATGAAGATTAATAATACAAAATGTTATCAACAAATACATTATGAATTCACGAGCTACTCAGTAGATAGAGTATAAAATTAGCCCCACATTTACCAGCTTCAGCATTAATATACATACATGCATAATATACATTAGTCTGCACAATAAGTACTTTAACTCAGTACTTTAAGTTTTATTTTGAAGCCAATAGTATTGTACTTTTTACATAAGTACAAATTTCAATGCATGAATTTTACTTTTACCTAAATACAAGATCTAAGTACTTCTTCCACCTCTGCTACAAACTAATATGTGATGTGGTTTTAGAAAAACTAACATTGTTGTACTCACTTATATATATATATATATATATATATAAGTATCATCTTCTGCTCCTTCTGAAAATGAATCCAGATGTTTGGTGATATGTTGTGAGGTCGACCTGCAGTGTTGAACTCATCTGACTGAGCCGGAGTTGATAAGAACTGATTTGTCTTTGTTGTGTTTTCAGACTCAAGATGTTGTGTTTCGGAAGACGCTGTACACCAACACCACCATATCCATGAAGTGTACGTAGTCTGACCTCTTCATCATGTGTTGTTTATGAAGCATTGCATGATTTATATAAAGAACATGTGTCTGTGGAACATTTACTGTAACGTTCAGGCCCTGACAGACTGTGAGTCACAGGAACGTAGCACCCGTCCTTTAGGTGTTTATTCTGGCGCCACCCATCAGACTCCCAAATTAAAAAGCTAAAACAAACAGACTTTGTGTCCTCCGTGTCTCTTTACTTTGAACCCGTGGGGACGATTCTCTTTTTTTCAATAAACCTCGCGCAAAATAAACAAAACAGTTGCTCGATTATCACAAGAAGTCAAGAATATTGGGTTGAAATGTCGGCTCTTATTCAAGCCCCACGGGGTCTTTTTATGGTTCAATGGCTAAACGCCAAACATTACATCACAGTCATTTAGCAGACGCTTTTATCCAAAGCGACTTAACATTTTGGGGTTAAGTGTCTTGCTCAAGGACACATCGACATGCGACTAGCGGAGCCTGAGCAGGGGATCGAACCACCGATCCTCTGCTATCCACTTCGCCACAGTCGCGTATAAGCCGGATGTCCTGAAAAACCTGAACCTCTTGGCACTGCGAACAAAATGTACATTTTTGAAATGATTACACTTTTTGTTGGTTAGTTTCTGGAATCTTAACATTTTAAAGGTAAACATTCGCCCATAACTCCTCAACACAATGTCACTTTGATTTAGTGCTACAGCAGTCTTGCTAAACTGTACCGGGCACAACCTAGATTATGATATTTTTAGCATATTTGCAATGGAGTTTGGTAGGAGAGAAGACACAATCTATAAGATTTGATGGTAAATGTCAGATCTTGTTATCTGCCCTTCAGAATAAAAGACCATTTCTTCTGGCTAGAGACGTCAGGTTGCATCAGCATCCACCAGACATAAAATGAGAAATCCTTCATACTGTAAAGGAGGAAGAGACGCTTATTTCTACTCCCACTTTAGACCAGGATGCAATGTTGCAACATAACTTAAGGAAATAGAACTAGATGACGGAGGTTTGGGGGGAAGTATGTACACAAATGAAAGTAGATGACAACACACTGAGTAAGTCCTGTAACAGCTGGAGTTATTAGTATTGTCTAATAATCCAGAGCTCCTCCCTTTGTTTTTATCTCCCTGCAGTCCAGGGTGACACAGCGTCGTGTGATAAGAACCTGGCCTTCAACATCAGCTGGTACCTGCGCTCCTCTGTTTGCTACAACGAGGTCTTCAACACACCGGTGAGTAGTGACCTTTGGCTGTTGATGTCTGAATGAATATGTCATACATTGTGATGTCACACTCGGGTACTGTAGGTACGGTAGATAGAAATTGGGCGTTGTGGATTTTGTGCAGGAAACGTTAATCTACATCTTGAAGCTTTTAAGCTCTCGTCACTGTCAGGAAGTTCATTTCCTGGACTTTTCACCAGTTCAGTGGTTTCGTCTTTACATTCAGCATCAACAGTCTGTCAGTCAGAGCGGCCGGTGCGTTCGTGGCCTCGGGCTCCTCTTCCATCTCTGAGCCAGCGCTCGCTCTTTCTCCAGAAACGTCTCAAACTCAGCGGCTGCTTCTGGCTTTGATGAGTTTCATTTGCTGTCGCTGTCTTTCTCGAAGCAGGCGGTCAAACAGCGAAGCTGCCTCGGGGTCACCTGGAGCCAGATGTGTCTTGAGAGTTCAGTGTCTTCTTCTTTGAGGCTCCAAAAAAGAAGATTCTGTTATCCAAATAATTGTTAGTCAACAAACTGACTACTTTTCCTCTACCGGACCCAAATATCTAATTTAAACTCATTTGTCATCACTCAAACATCTGCACATTACCTTCCAGTTGTCATCAATAGTGCACCGACGAGCTAATGTGCTGATCAGACGTGAAGCTGATCCACAAGTCTTTGTCTGTCCACACGTTTTACAAATATCACGCCTTGTCATGTGTAATGTTGCCACATCTCAAGAGAATGAACTGGCCGCTCAGTGTGACCGATGTTCCACCTCTCTGTCCTTCAGGACAACAAAGCCATGAACATGTTTGGTATGGACCACATGTTGAAAGACGGCTGGAGTGGCTTCTACAGTCAGGGCTACATGTACTTCGACAACTGCCGAGATCTCTTCTTACCGAAGGTTTGTGACCGAGACAACAGTGTTCATCACTATGTAAATACAGTGTGTACATTCATACGTCTTTATCCTCTCACTTAGGTGTATTATGCAGACTTCAACCCATATCAGCCCCTCACTAGCCCGAAGGTGAGTCACCGAACCAGCTGATGGAACAGGGATTGACCGTGCTGAGCATAATATCTCATAAATGTGTTTGTGTGAAGCATTGCTCACTGTGTTCTTTGTTCTGTGTTCAGAGTGACCCCTCCAATCAGAGCTTTATTTGGCCGGACAAGCCGGTAAGACATGTTGTTATTACTTTTTATGCAAAGGTCTTTAAATATACATATATATATATATATATATTCAGACGTCATGTCGTACGGAGCTCCGATCGGTCATGGTGGGATGTTTAGTTTTTGTATTCTCTCTCAATAAGAACAGATTATGTCCAGTAACACATGACAGATGATTTGGTTACTTTACATTTGTGTTTATTGCTCCTCGTGGCTGTGATCACAGCTATATCTGCTGGCTCCGGCATCAACGTGGTTATTGCGAAGGATATTAAATACGTTAGCTGTACTGTGACTACTAAACCAAACGACCAGACACTGAGCTCAGTGTCTGAACATAAAGATTATGAATAAAGAAAGTACCATAACCGCTGTGATTCTCTGCAGGATATCAGCGCAGTGGCCAAAGCTTGGGAGGACAGTCCATACATGTTCATAGTGAAGGTGCAGCCGGTGTTCCACGGCGTTGATGATGAAGACATCGGGGCCGAGCAGCTCAGCTTTGCTTTCACAAGTGAGCGACACCGTTAGTGATCAGTGAGGACGAAAGGGAATCAAATCCGACAATTGAGAATTAAAAACGTGACTTTTGTATTTTTATTTTCCCAGTGAAAGTTGAGATGAAGGGACCACATGACTACTCTTCTCCAGCAGACTGGCCGCTGATGATGGTATGTACACTACGATATGTAAAGGGAGGAACATTCAGTGTAATTAAGACACCACGTCCACATTTAATATCTGTCATTTTATTCCATCCACATAGACAATGTGCATAGCAACATTTTCAGAAAAACAATTTCATACGGTAAACAGCTTAACTGTGATTTCAAACGAGCCTTTTCTCTCCCTGCCGTCCGTCACAGTTCTTCATGGTCATGTGCATCGTGTACGTGCTGTTCGGGGCTCTCTGGCTCTTCTGGTGTGCCTGCTATTGGAGGGATCTGCTGCGGATCCAGTTCTGGATCGGTGCCGTCATCATCCTCGGCATGCTGGAGAAAGCTGTGTTTTACTCCGAATATCAGAGCATCCGTTACAAAGGAGACTACGGTTGGTGTATTTCATTCACATCTGCTTTGTTTCTTTGTTTTCTGTTGACTTCAGTCGGACATAATCATCCTTTTGTTCATGTGTTCTATCTCTTCACAGTTCAAGGTGCTGTGATTTTTGCTGAGCTGCTTTCTGCTCTTAAACGATCTCTGGCCCGAATCCTGGTCCTCATTGTCAGTCTTGGCTATGGCATAGTCAAGTAAGTTCTCATTATTCTTTACCAAATAAAAGCCAGTAGGGGCCTTGCTGCTTATACTCTCTTGTGTCCTTGTGTCCTCCCTTGTTTAGGCCCAGGTTAGGTACCACAGTCCACCGGCTGGCAGCTGTTGGGCTTCTCTACCTGCTCTTCTCCTCTGTGGAAGGTGTGCTAAGAGTGACAGGCGTAAGTATCAATCATTAATAAACTCCAGCTGTCGTTCTCAATATTTCCTTTTGCATACTCTGAGAATCAGATGCGATGTAGGACACGGTGACAGTTTCAGATAATTCATACAAATACATAAAAGGTAACGATCCTCTAACCGTCTAAATTGTCCCGGTTGTAACTCCTCTCTATTGCATCTTTCTTTTGCCGCTTCCCAATAAAAGTGTTTAGCATATTAATGCTTTTATTGTGAAGCAGCAACAGCAGGAAATGTAGCTAAAGAGTGAAAAATAAACGGTAAATGTCGGATTTACATGCTGCATCATTAATCCCTCGTGTGTGTGTGTGTGTGTGTAATAATTATAATTATTCATAATCGGTATCAAACAGCGAGGTTTAGTTTCATGATATCGACTTAAAGGCAGCACAGTCGCATCGTGTCAGCTTCAGATGGCAGCACAGGAAACACTAATCTACATCAACCAAAGCCAAGATTTACTGTTTCCTCTGGACGAGAGAGGGAAGAGATTCAACACTAAGTGTAGCTTTCCTCGGGCGGCGCTCTCTCGCTGCTGTTCATCAGACCATTTCTATTCCACTTCTAACTCTTAATTCATGATTTTCTGTGGCTGCGCATGACTTTCATCCAGGAGAATATAATGAGCTCACTGCATTTCAACTACTGCAGACGGGACATTTAGCTGCTGCAGCCTCCACAGATTCATTGAAGCGGATAGCGGAGGTGTATTTTTACATAAGAATCTTGCCCGGCTGCAGCTTGCAAGGCACTCAGTATAAATACAGTGGATTTGAGTGGAGAGAGAGAAGGTTATGTGGGGATTCAGTCTCTGGGAGGCAGACAAGTGATGCTAATAGGGAATGACCTAATTGATGGAGAGTGGCATTCAAAAGCAGCCAAAGACACTGCAGCAAGTTCAAACAGATATGGAAACACAGTTGTATACAAGCACACATGAGATAAGAAGAAAGGAACGAGGCTGTGAGAGAGGAGACGTACATCTTATGTGACTTCACACTCTGGGCTCATGTTGCGTCTCGGTTGTAGAATCTGACTCTCGTCTTGTTTCTCCAGGGTTTCTATGGGACGGTCGCCCTGGTGGCTAATCTCAGCCTCTCCCTTATTGACTCCTGCGTCATGTGGTGGATATCCTTTAACCCCGACCAGCAAAACACAAAACCACTCGGAGCAAGTCCAGGATTTGCATATTCAGAAGCGCTGCAGATATAAGCTGTTGATTGTGGTTACTTGAATGTATATCCAGCGTGTTCTCCTTAACTTAACTTGCATCTACATTTTCATCAGTCTGTCTCAAACCACTCGTCTCCTGAAGCTCCGCAGAAATATAGTGAAACTCTCTTTGTACCAGCACTTCACCAACACCCTCATCTTCTCCGTTGTCGGTGAGTAGCAGCGGCTCTGGTAGAGCCGTGCCTTCATTCAGAAACAGCTGCTTCGTTATGGGTTAGTTTGTTGTTTACAGTACTTCTGCATATGTGAAACAGTGTGAGGTAGTTAACTATTCCTTTAACACAGTATGTCCTGTGCTGTGTGAGTATCCGCTAAGTTACAGACGTATCACAGGACGAACCCGGAGGTTGTAGTTCCACTGTTTGGCCGTTATGAACATTTAGCTTCAAAGCTCGGCGCTCTTGCCGGGGGCTTGAGCGGCACGTTTCCTGTGCTGTTTCCCATCATTTGCATATTGTTTACGGACATCAAAACAAGACCGGTGTTTACTTTGTGTCCACAGCTTCCATCATATTCATCATCTGGACCACCAAAGTCTTCAAGCTGGTAGACTGCCAGACGGTCAGTTTGTTATTGATTGATTATCGTATTGCGTGTCCTGTCCTGTTCCCACCATGAGGTTTCTGTTTCTTGTTTATGCCTTCCAACTTGATGACATCATCGCTCTTTTCTATTTGTATCCCTCCCACAGGGTTGGAGGGACTTGTGGGTAGACGATGCCTTCTGGCGTCTCCTGTTCTCCACCATTCTGCTGGTCATCATGGTGCTGCTGCGGCCCTCTGCTAACAACCAGAGGTCAGAGGTCAGCTGGAGCAGATCCTGGAGCCCAAAAACCAAGTTGACAGCGTTTAAATTTATTTTTGGGGGGGTTCTGTTTTTCTCTCAGGTTCTCCCATTCTCCTCTGATTGATGAAGAGGATGACGAGGAAGAGGCCAAGGAGCCAATGCTGAGTGACGCTTTTGGTAAGACTTTCATTGACTTTAGACCAACGAAGGCAGCGAGTCTCAGCCAATCAGAGGCAGAGTAGGTGAATATATTTTCCTCCATATTGAACCACTGGAGCTTTGTTTTGTAGTACCTGGTTCTACTGAGGCCATGATCTGAATCACTCGGACACATTAATTGATAAATGTTATATAGTGTGAATGGGAATTTGAATAACCTTGTTATGTTATGATCTTATTATTGGACTTCTATCATTTGGCATTTTCTTTAATTTCCTTCAGAGGGAATGAAGATGAGAGGATCAAAGCCGGACTCTAATGGCTCCCAGAAACTGTTGAGTAAAGAGGTGAGTTCACTGTCTTCTGTCAACATCGCTCTTCTTTCAGCCGTTTATCCCCCCCCCCCCCGCACACACACACACACACACAACTTAATCATTTGTTATTTCTAAACTCTGCTTTGCCAGGATGAAGACTTAAAATGGGTCGAGGAGAACATTCCTACAACTGTTGCTGATGTGTAAGTAAAGTCAACTAAAACCTTCACATTTACCTGGAATTTGTGAGAATAAGTTATCGTCTTAATACAATAATCCTTACTTTGACATTGTTTCAGCTTATGTCAGTGTATTGAAGTAGCTTACAGTACCGGATCAAGCACCATAAGATGTACTGTTAATACTCACATTGCATCACTTTTGAAGCACAAACGAGCTTTATAGATTATCTTAGAATACAGTTTGACTCCGTCTCTGTGTGGTGTCTCCTCTCTATACAGAGCTCTCCCTGTAATGCTCGATGAAGAAGAGGTAAAGGGTCCTTTTACTTTCCCCCTGCTAGTCCCATGATTTATCACATTTGTGTGTGTTTAAAATCACCCCACAGTCACATTACTGGTAATAATCTGTGATCTCTCTTTTTACAGGAAATCCTGAAAACCAAGATGGAGAGATCCAAAATGGAGTAGAAGTGAATGCAGATGATGTGAGACTGAAAAGAAAGCAAAGTTCACTGAGGCAGCAATGAATGCGTTCTGAGTGATTACCAAAAAAAAAAAAAGGAAATGTGGGCAAACCCAACCGTTCTCTCCAGACATTTTACATTTTAATCTTTATTTCACACGTGTTGTGTAACACTGTCATGAGCTCAAAGAAGCTTGAATAGTGTGTTGATATGAAGGCAGATCGGTGCAACCCGTAGTTGGACGGGTCGGCTTGGAGGAGGGCGACTAATGCAATAACAGAACACTATGATAAATATTTTATTTCTTTCAAAGATGTTTCTTTAATTTCACAAACTTGGCCAAAATCAAGCAGAAACTGGGCAATTTCACACGATGTCCTTGTGGAAAATAGAATATTTGTCAAAATCATGTCTTAATACAATATTTAAGATTCCCCACACGCTTTGAATTCCAGAAACCCGATGGGTCTAATTTGTGGGACTGTGAGAACTGATTCTAAATCTGTTTCGAGATGAGATTCGGATCTTTGTACGAATGGAAACACGGGCTGAAAACGCCAAGTTAATAAGATTATATTTAAACCAACACAGCTTCGGACACTTGGACTCAAAGTTATCTTCAGCGGCGTGCTGTGCCATACACTGTAAATGTCAACAGGTGTTTTATTGCGTCACATATCTAATGGGTCACATGATGACATACATTTAATATATTAAGGAGCAGGCGACTGTATGGTATGATTAACCATTGAGTCAGATAACTAAAAACAATGCTTTTACTTAATCAGTGAAGATTTCCTGAGCTCATTTCTTATAGCTGCACCTACAAATGATACATGTCTTATTGTTAACACACGACTAACACGTTGTTGTCTGGCTAACTGAGTAATCCTCAGTAACTTACCGTTACTCTATGGAAACACGGCTGCATCGGTGGATATCGATACTTGAAGCATATCACAGTTGTCAGGGTAAAAACACACTACATTTGTGTTTTGGGGGGAGTCTTGAGTTCACAAGAACGCACGGCTTTCTGGGCTGGGAGAATGTAACTTCATACTATCGTAAACACCGCGTCGTCAGAAGAGTTGCACCACATTACTTCTCTGAGACGTCATCTTCACACAGATCGGTTCAAGCAACTGAAAATATGACTCTAATATTGGTGATTTTCAAGCTTTTACTGACAAATGAAAGACTGCTCGGTCCTCAGCGAGTGAGGGAAAATGTACGACCCATATTAAAAAAATATTCCAGACCCGTTTTCACACGGTCACGAGTCTAGAATTAAGAATATTTATTATGACATATTTAGCTTCTCACGTAACAGCAGTGTTTTAGGTCCACTTCATTGTTAGCTACTGAATCACAGAATCCATTGATAAGCTTCACGGATGTGGTATGGGCCTAAACTCAAATACACATTTCATTGATTGAATGTATGTAATTCTTTCTCAGTAGCACAGGGTACATGCTAAAGTTATCATTTCCATTTCACTGCAATTACAGATTCCTTTGAGCTTATCCCATTCACACTAAAAGTAATCTTGCCTTATGTGGCAGAATTATATCCCCGTCCGTGTGCAACCTATGTGTGGATATTCTAAATGTATTAGTTTATGTTGTTTTTTTTAATAAGTGTTGTTGAGGATACCTTATTTTTAAGAGACTAAAGCCCTATTTCTGGATGTGAGTCTGCAATGTAATGTGAAGCTGATGATATTGTATGGCTTTTTGCGTATGTCCTGCAAATAAAATTTATATTGAAACATGGTTACAGCGTCAGTTTTTGTGTGGGCATTTAACACAAATAAATGTAAGGTGTAGGTGCCTATTTGTAAGCATAATGTACTGTTGTTTGAGGTTTAGAATGCTCTTTAATGCAATTTGTGTTACCTTTTACTGTACTGTACTGTAATTATTTCCCCAAAAAAACATCTATTCTTATTTTTGACAGGTAAACAACTGTTTTTTAAGGTGCCACGAATAACATATCGCGAGAATAGCACAGCACTATTTAGCCATGAGCACAAATGTGGTCACTGCACCTTTAATGCGGTCCTCGTGAGCGCACTGACTTCTGTCACGTGCCTGTCAAAACGCCATACCCTCGCGCAGCCGTCGTCAACACAACCCGCAAGACAACTGAGGAAGTAGCAACAAGAAGCTAACAAAAACTACCCGCTACGGCTAATACTATTTGTATTAAGTTAACTAAAGGTTGTGCTTTGTCTTTATCGACACAGTAACGGGCTGTCTTTGTTGGGGTTTCAGTTGGCGCAGAGTTAAGAGGGAACAATGTAGCCGTTGCTTGCTAACTTCTAAGCTAGCAGGCTAACAATCAGCTGTTGTTTTGGTCTGGAGAGCTAGCTGGCTAACAAGCCGAGCTACATAGCACTCACAGAAGTCCAAACCAAGATTTCCTTCATTCCCCTGTGGAAACATTTAAAACTGCTCAGTCGGTTAATGGCGACACATAAAGGCGGACCACCCCTGACAGACTAATCAGCGGCCACTCAGTCAGCTGTTGTCCCGGCACAGGCGTCAACAACTCCCTGTGGAATCGAGCCATCAGAGCGGTCTGTAACTGGAGTCAGAAGTATTGCTTCAAGATGCACGACGCGTATGAGCCAGTGCCTATTTTGGAGAAGCTTCCTCTTCAGATCGACTGTCTTGCGGCCTGGGGTAAATTGTTGACACTTTGATGTATCTTATCCCACAGCTACTCTTTTTGTTCTGTGGTATTAAAAGTGTTTCCTCTGGGCTTTTTATTGAAAATACAGTGAAGTGATCTCAACTGTCAGAGCCTGACTCTAAAGGTTTTTCTTCCCACAGAGGACTGGCTGCTCGTGGGAACAAAGCCAGGGCATCTTCTTCTCTACAGAATAAAGAAGGATGCAGGTAGAGCAGAGGAGATGTGTGGTGCATCTGATCCCGTGTGTATTTGCAGACCTAATACTTCCTGCTTCCTCTTTTCTCTTCAGGCACCAACCGGTTCGAGGTGACACTGGAAAAATCCAATAAGAACTTCTCAAAGAAGATTCAGCAGGTAGATAAGGCTGTAAGATGCATTTGAAGTCTGGTGAGCGAGTCACAACTCCAATACATTCAGATTTCTAGGACTACATGCTGTATTGTCCTGTTATTAGTCTCACTTTACACTACATTCAGCTCTTAATGGCCAACTTCCTCTCTTGGAATGATTCAGGGAATCCCACATCCTTTAGGGCCCATCCATATGCCACCGTAGAATACCAAAGATGATTGATGGCTCAGAAAAACCTTCAAATTGAATCAGTGTAGTCAAGACTTGTCATGCTTACAGATAGTGGCAAACCCCACAGGAAAAGTGGGTGAAACAAACATTTGGTTCAAACCTCCATTAATTGGGTGTCTTTCTCTTTCTACAGCTCTACGTTGTCTCGCAGTATAAAATTCTTGTCAGTCTTCTAGGTACGTTTTCTCTCCCTAATAAATGTACATATTTGCTGATTAGTCTTCACCTGTTAATTGATAAAACTGCAATCTTTTTTGCGTCAAAGCAGAGCGTTTATCGTCATTCTCTTAATCTGTTTTCTCCTCCAGAGAACAACATCCACGTCCATGATCTCCTGACCTTCCAGCAGATCACGGTGCTGTCCAAAGCCAAAGGCGCCACGCTCTTCACCTGTGACCTGCAGGTCAGTGACAGTCCTTTTATACTTGCAGCTTTTAGACACAATGCCTGCTGTATTGTTGCTGTACAGCACTGCTATCATGTTCATGCAATATGTAAGGTACTACAATCATACAATTCTAGATTAGTGGACTGTTAAAGAGCAAACAGGCAGCTTTGACTGAGCTGGTTTATTCAGATTTATTAAGTGGGTCATAACTGGTGTTTCTAGACCAATTCACTGCAAACCAAGTAGACCATGTGTTACTTATTTCAGTATTTATATTACTGCTGTGCACCATTTTCTGTCAAAAAACAGGTATAATTTCCATACAATCTTATGGCCGAGACATTTATTTTCTTTTGTGTCCACATTTCTGTGTTATCCTCATATTTTGAACTCATGAATTGTATATTTTTTCAGCAAACCAGCACAGGAGAGGAAAGGTTGAGAATGTGTGTTGCGGTGAAAAAGAAACTGCAGCTGTATTACTGGAAGGACAGAGAGTTCCACGAGCTGCAGGTAAAATGAAATAAACTTCAGATGTGACCCACAACAGGATGGTTTCTTTTTTTTTCCAGTCCTTTGATGCCTTTAATCATCCTGATGTTTTCTTTTCGTCTGTCAGGGGGACTTTGGTGCACCAGACATTCCAAAGTCCATGGCTTGGTGTGAAAACTCCATATGTGTTGGTTTCAAACGAGACTATTACCTCATTCGGGTATGTGCCACAGGAATGGATAACAATAAGCTTTTTATATTCAGCTTTACTTTATCTGTAGCTACCTACAACTTAAAGTAGAAGGCTGTAAAAGATTTGTAGTGTGTTCCTTAACGGTGAGAGATGTTTTAAAAACATCCATAGAAACCACATAAAACACTAATTCATTCTTTCCATCTGAATGTTTGTTCTAAACTA
Organism: Leptoclinus maculatus; assembly: GCA_032191485.1. Lineage (NCBI taxonomy): Eukaryota > Metazoa > Chordata > Actinopteri > Perciformes > Stichaeidae > Leptoclinus > Leptoclinus maculatus. The sequence goes on along the minus strand of JAVDOI010000003.1, from coordinate 22,567,423 downwards.
TCCCATATAGTGCACAAGTCTTCTTCTGCAGTTCAGGAATCAGTGGACTGGGCTGGACTCTGTCCTGATCCGTCTTTTATTCTCTGTGACGGGGAAAACTACAAACATGTAGCATGTAACTTAGGGGGGTTTCATGGACAGGTTGTGGAAAGTTTTTCTGAAAAGCTCAGAAGTAGTTTATTATTTAATGAGTTCCTGTCTGTTATGTGTTTATTTGAGGCTTCAGCCTTAGTATTCATTGATCTTTATCTTCTAATTAGTTGTTTTGTTTGTCTAAAGCACTGCTCACTTGACCTTACAGACACAGTTTGTAACGTGTTATTGATGTTCTGTTCTGAATCTCTCCTGTCGATCAGATGGACGGCCGGGGCTCCATCAAGGAGCTCTTCCCCACCGGGAAACAGTTGGAGCCTCTGGTTGCCCCGCTGGCTGATGGGAAGGTGGCCGTTGGCCAGGATGACCTAACTGTGGTGCTGAACGAAGAGGGCGTTTGCACCCAGAAGTGTGCCCTGAACTGGACCGACATCCCAATAGCAATGGGTAAGAGAGATGCACAACAGCTGATACTGTGAGACATATTCTACACTGAGTTATGTTTACATGCGTCCACTCTCTTGTAGAAATAGAATTATTAGTTGCTCAAGCTATTCTATTTCTGGTTATATGGTAAACGAGCTACTACATACCCAGTACGAGTCTGTGTGTGTGTGCTGGAGCTGACTTGTGTTCGATATTGACAAGAACTGACAGCAAAGTCAAACGGACACGCACGCATGTAGACTAACAAGAGCTTAAAAACCCTCCCTCAGCGCTCTGTGGGTTGGTTTCCAGATAACACAGAAGGTGTTCGCCAGAATGTGTCACCTCTGGCAGTCCATGTCACTCGTGGAGAGAAACCAAATGAGCTCATTGTTTTGTTTTCTTATCGCGCTTTCTAAACAGTAAAAACCTTGAAAACATCCATGCATCACAATCTTAGACACAGCTGGATTAACAGATGTATTTAGTCAAAAGTAAGCATCTATTGATTTAGCTGAAGACATTCTCTCCAACAACTTATCAGACTACTGATATTAAAGAGTTTGTCCGTGATGATACCGTTCTGCACTGGCAAGAGATAACGAGGAAATGCCAGAAGGAGAAACAGGTTTTCAGCATTTTAGTGCGTTCAGGACGGAGGACAAGCTGCTGTGGAGAACAACATGATGACCGTTAGCTTTAGGGGAATGGCATAAAAATGTATTAGAAAACACAGTCAGCAACTATGATCTCTTTATTGGAACTCTTTCAACACGAGTGTGAGCGTAGTCTGAGATTCCTCTCCTTCCTCTTTCTTTGAGGAACTTTCCATCATTAAGTTCCTTTCTGTTAATCATGAGCTGTTGAATTATATGCAGCTTCTACTTCATCTGTATAAAGCGTTCAGTCTGTTGCTCTTTGATTTCACTGACTGGTATGTGTCCGAACAGTTCTTGTGACACTGATTGAACAGGTTTGTTCACATAGCAACTATTAAAACAAACACCTGATGAAGCATTTGGCCTAAACACTGCCATCGTCACCTGCTGCCATCCAGCTGCTGCGGTCTGACTTTTCTTCCCTCTTCATCAAGCTTTCCACTCTGTCTGAGCTGTGCTACTGTTTCCCACATGTCAGCAGAGGAAACGTCCTTTTTTAGAAACCTAATACATTATACATCATTGTTTACCCCGTGACTCAGACGCCACATGTCTGGATTACTAATGAGCAGAACAGAAGTGATGCAGATGTTTTTGAAGGCTCCTCTTCCTGTAGAAGGTACGCAGGTGGAAACCATATGAAGGGGAAATGAAGCAGTGCTTTCATACAGTTTGCAATTTCCTTGTTTTGATGTAGACAATATGGTGGCTATGATGTGCGTGCATCAGCAGAGGATGAGTGCTGGTCGGTTTGAAATGCATGTAACTGACGGTCCAGAGGGCCTGTGGGCACAATGCTGGAATGCATCCAGTATGTCCATTCTGCAACACAATATATTGTCAGAGGGCTCTGGTCACCAAATGGTCACAGCACATGCCACGTAGCGGTAACATGCCGGGTACGCTTCCAGCAGAGGACCTCTGTTGTATATCTTTTTTATGTCTTGAACCCACCTGTGGCGGTTCGGTTTTTGGTTGACGTTTTACACTCTCGCCTCTTTTGTGTCGCACGTTCTCAGAGCACCAGCCTCCGTACATCATAGCTGTTCTTCCTCGGTGCGTGGAGATCCGGACGTTTGAGCCGAGGCTGCTGGTGCAGAGTGTGGAGCTGCAGAGACCTCGCTTCATCACCTCAGCCGGGTGAGGCAGAGCTCTGTGAAGATGTGACCGAACTACAGCACCAGAAGATTGTGTTAGGACATTAGCTGTTCACTTTCTACTGGCTGCATTATTGCACCGCTCCAAGAATTTAATATCCTATTATAATTACTACTAATAAAATATAAGTACTTATCTATAAGATAATATGCTGTTATAACGAGAAAAAACTGAATAATTTGAACTCTGAAATATGTCGTAACATGATAAATATCTTGTTATAAGGATGTTGTAACAGGAAGATGCAGCTCAGTACTGCAGTATGTTTGAGCTAAAGAAATAAAAAAGGCTGCAGTGGCTGCTGCAAGACTCTGGGCTTAAAGTTACAGATTCAATAAAGAATGGTGTCACTTTAATGTAGACCAGTCTGGTTCCTGCACATAATCCTCGTGCATGATTTGCTCTCACCAGTTTCCATCTCTCATGATAGTGAGTTCCCTCCTTACAGAGAAACAACGCTTTTGTTCCGACCTATCCTCTCTCATCTCGTTTCTCTCCTCTTATCTTTCACAGGCAAAATATTGTGTACGTCGCCAGCAACCACTTTGTGTGGCGCCTGGTTCCCGTGTCGATAGCCACCCAGATCCGGCAGCTCCTTCAGGACAAACAGTTTGAGCTGGCTCTTCAGCTGGCGGTGAGCAGCACAACCACTCACTTCACCGTTTAACCTCGTTTATTCCTCAAGATTCAATTGGTGAACCCGACCATCACTTATCTTGATTAGGAGCCGCATGTTGAAGCGGCTTTGTGCTTCATTGTCAGCTTATCTCGCTGTCGAGCTATCCAGGAATGATGAAGACCATTCGTGTGGTTTTTCACATTCTGAGGAGTTAACTTCTGTAACTGATGCGTTTTCTTTTGCTTCTATTTCTTTTCTTTTCGTTTTCTGCCAGAAGATGAAGGATGATTCCGACGGTGATAAGAAGCAGCAGATCCATCACATCCAGAATCTCTATGCCTTCAATCTGTTTTGCCAGAAGAGATTTGATGACTCCATGCAGGTGTTTGCCAAACTGGGCACAGGTAGGTGTTTATGAACATTTGTTAAGTCTCCTCTTTTCTTTTTCTTTCTCTTGACCTCATTACACATCTGTTTCTTATCGTGTGTGTTGATGGAAATATTTGTATTACATATAACATTCTCATGTAATGATGTCACATCTACTAAACAAACTCAAGTATCACACATGTGGAATATAAATGTGACAGATCCCCCCCCCCCCCCCCCTCCCCCCCTCTGCAGATCCCACCCATGTGATTGGGCTGTACCCAGACCTGCTCCCGGCAGACTACCGCAAACAGCTGCACTACCCCAACCCTCTGCCTACTCTGTCCGTGGCAGAGCTGGAGAAGGCTCATCTCGCCCTCATCGACTATCTCACACAGGTGTGTGTGTGTGTGTGTGTGTGTGTGTGTGTGTGTATGTGATGTATGAATCCGTGATGGAAGTGATGCATTCTGTACAGGATGTAAGCTTCGAACGAGGCTCTCCTTAGAGGAGGATTACCAAAAACACAAGAGTCGATAAGTGAAAGAAGCATGTCAAGGGTGAAGATCAAGATGGTTGGAGTAAATCACAGGAGGCACAGTATTAACCTGTTTGTCTTTACAGAAACGTAGCCACCTTGTGAAGCAGCTGAATGACTCTGACCCTTCTATAACGTCTCCGCTCATGGAGGGCACGCCCACTATCAAAAGCCGAAAAAAGCTCCTGCAGATCATTGACACCACCCTGCTGAAGTGTTACCTGCACGTAAGACCAGCTTCCTGTTCTTTCTCAACAAACGGAGACATTTCAACAATTATTACTTGATATTAATATACAGAAAGCAGTTCAGTGTGTTGCTCTTTATTGATCTACTATCCTCCAAAAGTTGTTTTTATTCAACCAATATTATTATATATATTTTATATATATAATATATTTACATTCACAAAACTGAAACCAATGATAATAACACTATAAAAGATAAAGATGCAAAATGAAGTAAACCAAAAGGATAAATCTTAATACTAAAGGAAGTAAAACAATGAATACATTTTGCCAATAGGTGTCACATGTTCCTCATAAAATGGATTTTTTTGAATTCATTAGAAGCTTATTTTTATAATTCTCTTTTCTTTAATGCCACTCGTGACTCATGTCGTACTTTTTGTTCAGCAGCTAATCTACAGTGAACCTAATCCAGCTGTTTCATATTTCATAATAAACCACTGTTTCGGCTCTAATGAACGTGGCAGTTTTCATCGTCTGCTGAGAGAAAAATGGTTTCATATCACCAGGATGTAAATCCAAACATTTGCAGGAATTGGCAGCAACATGAGGCGGTTCACTTTACCGCCCACGTAGCTCAACGGGTTCTGTGTCAGGCAGCGCGTTGGCAGTTCAAAGCAGCGTCCTCTCCGTGTAGCTGCAGTAATGTCAGTCTGGGGTCTGATTCAGGGAGGTAGATGCCTGGACAGCAACCTCATGTACCAGGCACACTGTGTGTCAAACCTCATCTATGGTGAGAAAGATCACAGATACAAGCAGCCAAAGTACGTTTCTCCACAGAGAGATCTGGCTTTTGTCTTCAATGTGTCTCTGCTGCTCTGGTCCATGTGGCATCCAGGGGAAGTGCCACCAGGTGCTCCTGTGTGGAGGTATAATGAGCACCGGTTAATCCGAGGAACTCAAAGGGCAGATCACACCGGAGGGATAACTGAAGAGCCACTGGAGCTCCTCTCACAATGAGTGCCAACATTATTTAAATGATATTAACAATGATCAGCGAGGTCACCGTTCAAGTCTTTGGGTGAAACACAACCTGAGCTTTAAAGCGGTGAACGGATTAACGTTTGTAAATGTGTTGATGTTTCATAATCTGCTCTTTAGACCAACGTGGCCATGGTGTCCCCCCTCCTTCGTCTGGAAAACAACCACTGCCACATCGAGGAGAGCGAGTACGTCCTGAAGAAGGCCCACAAGTACAGCGAGCTCATCATCCTCTATGAGAAGAAGGGCCTCCACCAGAAAGGTAAGAAGGCTGCTCGCTGCTCAGCCACCGGGGCGGACATGAGCTGCCTGTGGTTGTGGGGATCTGATCTTCCTGCTGGAATACTGTTTGGGGAAGTTAAACAAGTTGCAACTTCACAACCGTGTTTTTTGAATGTTTTATTGTCTCTGAACTCCTGACTCTTAGGGATTAAACTGTCTCATTTCTTTAAAATATCAGCTTTTTTTGTCCGCAGTTTAAGATTGCATTCTTTTTATTTAATGCTAATCAAAGTATTTGGGGACATTGTGTGATTTTGTGCGTAATGATTCATTTAACACGGTGGGTTCATCCACCTCCTTCAGCTGTCGTGGCTTTCCTGGAAAACTGTCAGATATTTTGCTCTGTCGAGTTCAAATAGGCTTTTACACATGAATGGATAACGAGACATTTTAAGCTGCATAAGCAAGTCGAAGCCACAACTTGTTTTAAAGAAACATGACGGTGAGAAACAAGAAGCAGCATTAAGAGGATAAACCTGCAGTAGAGTTAAGCTCTGTTTAAAGAGAGTTTATTTTGGTTTTCTCTCTTCGACTGAAATCTGTGATTATTTAAAGAAATGTTCTCTGACGGTCATTTAACACCGAACCTGGTGAACTCCAACAAAACACACGCTGCAAACATTCCCTCCAAGTATTTCACATGTTTAACAAACAAAGTCAAAGAACTGGGCTTAAAACACCAGATCAGTCTTTGTTTACTGTCTTTCCTTAAGGAAACATTAAATCAGTGTCCTGAGACGTTTAGTACGTTCTCACACTAGATGCATCGTGTATTGTTCTGCTGCTCTGGTTAAAGGGGATCGTGTCTCTATACATGTTCTAGATGTTGTATTGAGTTTAAAAGTACGCACAAACCACAGCGGTACGTAAGTACTACTTTGAGCCAGTATTTAAAAGTTATGCTACTTTATAGTTGTATAAATATTGTACATTTTACTACATTTACATGACGGTTAGTTTTCAGATTAAGATTTTAAAAATAAAAATATGATCAATTTATAAAACTAGCCAGAATTAACTTTACCTCAACCAGGTGTGACGTTAAAATGCTGCTGACATGGAAGTACATCAGTAATAATATTGCAGTAATATGATATATAATGAGACGCATTAGTACTTTTACCTTTACTGTTAAAATTCAAATTCTTTTGTACTTTTACGTGAGTAAAACTATGAAAGTAGGACTTTTAACGGATATATTTGAATACATAATGCTGCAGTCAGCTTTGCATTTTCTTTCAACTTTCAAAGGAAAACTCAATTTGATTTTGATCACTTAAATGAGTTTTCTGATTAAAACATGTTTTGAGTGAAACGCATCCTCGTGCAGCAGACACAAGATCAAATCAAATGATCGGTTTTATTCCTCGTGATGTGCTTTATCGTTCGCAGGCCTCAGCATGACAACTGAACACACAACAATGAAACACACTGAAACATCCGTTCCCAATTTCACTTGACGGATCACTTGACGCTCGACCTTCCTCGGCCTCCTCGTTACCTCCCGATTCAAAAACAAGAGCCTCTGTACTCTGACTTGGTCCGTTATGTTTTATATTCAATAGGCAGCAGCTATGTGCTTGTAACAGAGTGGTGTTCTGGGCGCAGCTGTGTGAGGCCACGCAGTTTATCTCAGAGGAGGTTTCCTGCACGCGGCTCGTCGTCCTTGTAGATCACAGCTGTCTCGATGTTATTTGGTTCCTGGCGGGATACCGCGGCAGATTCTGGGCCGCTCTCGCTGTGAGCGCGGCTGGTTTCAATCGACCCGCTGCTATAATTTGTGCTTCTGATGTCATGCTGCTCGAGTGATGCCCCTCAATTCAAACCAGCTGTTCCCGTCCACCAATTAACACTGCGCTCTGTGCTCCATCCAGGAGTTATGTAACGCAGTGCGCGCCACACAGGAGATGACATGTTGCTACTTTCCATCACTCAGACTGATCTCACGTTTGCTCTCTCTCTCCCTCTCGCTCGCCTCCCTTCATCTTTCCTCACCAGCTCTGCAGGTGCTGCTGGACCAGTCCACCAAGGCCAACTCTCCGCTGAAGGGCCACGAGCGAACGGTGCAGTACCTCCAGAGACTGGGTAAGGATCAACGGCCAGTCGAGTCTGTTTCAAACTAGCGTCAAAGTTGTCACCGCCGCTATATTATGTTAAATCTGTTTGGGGTGATTTTGGGAACGGCTCTGAGGGAACGTTCACCCTGATTGATGGTGGATGTTGGATGAAATGCAGTCTTTCATATGTCTGGCACCGACTAAATGAGAGGATCTTGCTCCATGTGTGTCACTGTTTACTCTGTTACTAATCGGTGAACCAGTTTCTTCCCATTAGCCTTTTAAATGTGGTTAAACTCCGGAACAATCCAGTAAATGGCCTGTGAGATAAAACCCAGCGTGTGGAGGCTTTCAACCTCTCTTGGCTGTGGTTGAGTTTGTTAATGGTGGCGATGCATTAGACGGCACCATTCTCCTGCTTCATACCAACTGCACACGAATGAAGCCTCCAAAGAACCATTAGAACGGGAACGAAACCACTCGTCACCAATATGTGTTCAACATCGAGTCTTAAACGTATTCAGGTCAAGACAACAACATCTTTTGTTTCTTGTATTTCAGTTTGTCTGTAGCACCGTGTTCATACGCTACTACACCACTTTACACTAATAACAAATGTTTGAATTATTTATTAATCTGCTGTTTTTATTCATGATCGGTGGCATTATCGTTTGGTCTATGACTGTGTAAAGTGAAATCTTTAAATTAAATTTGTTTAGCAGAAAAGCGTGCTTCAATTATCATAGTTCGGTCTAGAACTTCACATCCGTGACCGTTCTCTGGCTATAAGATGATAAGATATAAGATGTTTAGATGATAGATTTAACTTCTATGGACCTAGCCCCCAGGTCTCTGACTCCATCTTGAAAAATAAACTTTTAAACCAGAGCTCCTCGAATTCTGTATGAACCACGAGGATTCTGACATCAGTTTGACAAGTTGACATCATTTTGACCCAGAGACCCCCGTCTCTACTCCGGTGGAGTCTCCGTCCTCCGGGATGAGAAGCAGCTGCTGGTTCACTCCACATGTGGACAATGTGGACCAGAGTCCGGGCAGCTCCCGGTGGATTGTGGCCATCTTGGATTTCTGGGTCAAAATGATGTCATAACGTCAACATTGTCATAACACTCAAAATGACCTGGCTATTCATACAATACGTAATCAACAGTTGCCAGTTGATTGACTACTTAAACATTTGACTAGTTGTTGCAGCTCTACTACATCGAGCTCTATGAGCATGTAGCGCGATCATCTGCTGTGTTTCCATCTTTACTTGTTTTCCTCTGAGCTCCTTCTGAAGAAGTTAAACTCCCTTTTCTCCCCCTTATCTCCCCCACACAGGAGTGGAGAATCTGGGAATAATCTTTGAGTTTTCTCCCTGGGTGTTGAAGATCTGTCCCGAGGACGGCCTGAAGGTGGGACACAACATGTTACACAACGGTTCAGTTTCTTTGTTCGTAGATCGAAGCTCGTTCTATTTGACCGTAGACTTTCCTGTGTAAAGTCTCAGTATATTTTATGTCCACTCAGCGTAAAGAAAGCTCTCCCGTAGGTTTAAAGATCTCTCTTCCTGTCCAGATCTTCACAGAGGACCTGACCGAGGTGGAGACGTTGCCCAGAGACAAGGTGCTGAACTTCCTGAAGGAGGGCTTTAAGGAGCTCGCCGTCCCATATTTGGAGCACATCATCTACGTGTGGGACGATAAGGGCCCAGAGTTTCACAATGTGCTGATCCAGCTCTACCTGGAGAGGGTCCAAGGCCTCATGAAGCAGTACCTCAACTCGCTGCCAGAAGGTACGAGCAACAGAATACCTGAGAGTTAATTTAAGGGAAGTTCACAGTATCTGTGGGCCCTTAAAAAGTTTTATACAAACTACTTTTTACCTCTTTTAACAACTATTGCTTTCATCTTGATACAGACACTTAACATTGAGTCGTTTCTACCTGAAGCGAAGCTACAAAGTGAAGTGAATTCTTTGATCTGAGCTGCAGGGCAACATGACTCTTGGGCTTTAATATCTTCTTAATGCCAAAAGAACATAATCCAAATGTCTCGGAGGACTTTCATGTGACTACATCACTGCACATGGTTTCAGTTTGCCTCTGCTGACTCATCCAGATGTCTCTCACTGCTGTACACATTAATCCTGTCAGGATTGATCATGAAGTCCATCCGTCTCTCTCTCTGTGTCTTTAATGACCATCCAGGGACCGTGTATTGAACCAGGACCAGGGATGCTCATTAATGCACTCTGAGAAATAAAGTAATCACAACAACTAATTCAATAAATACACGTGTCCTTGGGGCAGGTTATTGCTTCAGGAAGCATACTTCAGAACGCGCCCCATGATATTAAGATATCGTTTTATTCACTTCTACATTCATTATTTATTCTTCCTGTATCAGCACTATGTTCAGGTTCACCTCAAATGTGCTCCGTTGAGTTTTCTTCTGGAGATTTCTTGTGAAAAACCAAAAGAAAAGTTGTGTTTACATTCAGTGTCGTGTATCTTTGAGGTCTAACAGACGTGCAGGCTGCGTTTCCTTCTTCATCAAACTGTTGCACCGCCTACGGTTAGATACGAGAGAACCTGCACGGCCTTTGTTGGCGTGTTCCCACCAACTGTCAATCCCTAGATTAGTGTTAAAACCATTGGCAGGATGTGAAGCACGCTGCGTCCTCGTGGGCGCGCACAATACAAACAAAACAGGATGAAGATATTAAGTCTATAGTGCTGCGAGTGATTAATAACTCCACAGGGTGCGATTAAGACGAGCGTGACGCTTTAATAATGATTCAGGGATTCAAGTTAAACAACTAAATCAAACACACAGTTTTCTTTTAAAGGATCTTTGAAGCTCTTCTGATATATTTGATGTACTTGATCATTGTTTGATTATTTTAATTATTAACAATCTGTCAATCATGTTCACAATTTCTTGACTCGTTTGGCTCATAACATGTCATGAAATGTTTCCCAGACTCGAGCGACGTCTTCAAACTGCTTATGTTCTCCGACCAACACTCCAAAACTCAAAACATGCGTTTCTATATCACAGAACACTACGAAAAGCAGCACGTGTTCACTTTTAATGAGGCTTAACCGGTCAAAAGAATGATCTTTGCCGCTCCAGACTCTGTATTTGAAACCGCTGTGCTGCTGTAGGAGTTCCCGCTGTGTCTGCGGGGAAAGAGGACGGTGATCTGGGAGAGTTCAGGAACAAGCTGCTGTCGTTCCTGGATATTTCTACCAGCTATGAACCAGCCAGACTCGTCAGTGACTTCCCCTTTGATGGTAAGAACTGTGACTGAGAACAGGTATCGGCCGTAAGCATTCACACACGGAGGATGGGAGGAAATCTGTAGAAATTCAAACTGAACCACATATTTTACTATCCGTTCATATTTCCACTCAGTTTTAATATAACTATAAATTTGCCTGAAGGGGCTTAATGTCACGTTATGTAACATGCACTAAGTAAAACCAAGTATTTCATGTCATTTCCATTACCTCATGTACATGTGTTCTCAGTTATAGAGGAAGGTTTTTAGCCAACTTCTATATGTTTTAAGCTGAAGGGTGAAACTTGTTTTCCATGCTGAAGGCCTGCTGGAGGAGCGCGCTCTGCTTCTGGGTCGGATGGGTAAACACGAGCAGGCGCTCTTCATCTACGTGCACATCCTGAAAGACACCCGCATGGCTGAAGAGTGAGTACTCCTGCAAACCACTGGGTGGATAATCAACACCAGTCACCTGCCGAGCGTTAGCGAACTCCAGCAGCCGACTAATGAAGAAGAACTCATTTCAATGTCTCCTCTTGTGCTCTGCAGATACTGTCACAGCCATTACAACAGTTTAGTCGAAGGGAATAAAGATGTAAGTAGCTTTTCAAAGTTTGCTTCCTGATTGTCTTCATTTTTCACAAGAATAATTTAAAATAATTCCTGCCTTTGCCTCCTGGATTGTGTTGTTGTTTTATGACCACTTATTTCATTCTGTGCGCTCGGCTGCCGTCTGTTAAGTGCCTCTGTGTTTGCAGAAAGTGCTACACTAATAAAATGGATTATTTATGGCTCCAGCTCCCAATGAAACATGTTTTGTCAGAGAAGACAGATGACATTGTTATGTGTACGAACTTGCCTCTGCAGCCAAACGAGACCTAAATGAAAATATATGAATCCGATTTATTAATGGATCGCTGCTGTTTCTGTAGCGGTTTGGACACTGAATATCTGATGCCCGTGTGTCTAACGATGGTGAAGCAGACACATTGAGCTCTAACGGCTGTATTTCTTCCCTTCAGGTTTATCTGTCTTTGCTGCGAATGTACCTGTCCCCCCCTGACGTCCACTGCTTGGGCCCCATCAAGATGGAGCTGTCGGAGCCTCAGGCCAACCTCCAGGCGGCTCTGCGCGTCCTGGAGCTGCACCACAGCAAACTCAACACCACCAAGGTAAACAACCACATTCCTCTCTGCGGTGACCTGGCACCTAACCCCCGTCTGGTAATCACAAGTCATGCTTTGTGTTGTCTCCTTGGAGTGTAACGTGTGTTTACTGCATTAAAACGGGACGAACGGCGTCAGTGAGTTGACACAGAAAAGGTCTTCTGACACGTGCACAAAATCGCTGCACTTGAATTCTACTTTTCTACTGAGCCGATCTCATCTGGTGCTTCAAAGTGCTCGTCCAATCAGAGAGCAGGAATTACTTTCTAATTGCTTTATCATTACGAGTTGACTCTTTGATTAAGTGATCACTGCGAACTCAGACAAGACGTGAAAGTGGAACTGATGAGAGGCGGCTTGTTTAGGCTGCAAAAAAATGAGATGGAATAACGTGATTCACGATCTCACACACACACACACACACACACACACACACACACACACACACACACACAAATCAGGCTGCTGCCTTTGTGATAGAAAAGATCCAAAAAATGTAAGATCTCCCCCAAGAGGCCGTCCGCATTGAAATCTGAATATCTTTGATGAAATTCCTTTCATATACCTGTTTCAACTATCTGAACCCAGAACCAGAACAGCAAAGAATTGAATAAAAGCTGTTTTTTTGACATGTGCCTACATGTACCAGCATAAACTTCTGCTGCGATCGCTCCCTCGTCCACTCGCACCGCATTCGCCATCACTATCGCTCTCTCTCTGCACCACACACTCCTGAGACCCTACACACACACACACACTCCTGAGACCCTACACACACACACACACTCCTGAGACCCTACACACACACACACACACTCCTGAGACCCTACACACACACACACACTCCTGAGACCCTACCCCCACACACACACACTCCTGAGACCCTACACACACACACACACTCCTGAGACCCTACACACACACACACACTCCTGAGACCCTACACACACACACACACTCCTGAGACCCTACACACACACACACACTCCTGAGACCCTACACACACACATAGATTTTTGTCTCTCAGTGAAGAATTCATTGCTTCACTTCAAAAGGACATCCACTCAAAAGGTGCCACATTTTCACCATTTAAAGCCAAGTTCCCAATACAGGACTTTGAAAGTCGTCGGATTGCTGCGCTGTTCACACGACACAACTCGCGGTCCTTTTGGGGAATCTTGAAGTAGTTTCCACACTGCATGACGCTACAAGATCTTAACCAGGAGGGATCCCTGATGAGCTCTCCGAACTACGTTTTGTCACAAAAACACGTGTGAATGGACTCGGGCGTAGTGTCGTCATGTTTTCTGATGTTGTCATCGACACACGTGTTCACATAGGAGCCTGTTTCCACACAGCGATACTATTTCCCCTATGTAGATCCGCCCCTGTGTTTATTCATGTGAACATCCATCACACGGCTCACACAGGAAGGCTACAGGCGAGGCGCCCCGGCCCCAGGTTTCCCCTCAACCCGTGTCTTGCACTCTCAGGTCCAGATATTCAGCCTGCTAGATAGCCAGACTCTGGGCTCTATGAAGCTGTTTGAGTTGTTCAATGCAATCCAGCTGCTACGCATCTTTCCACACAGTCCACATTAAGTCACTCAGCTGATTGTGGATTCTCTCTCTCTCTCTCCATATCTTATCTCAGAGTCTTTGAAACGTGACAGAGTGGTGCTCTGTCACTGTAATATTTGAATCCATAAATCAAACCAGTTTATCTGTTCTCAGTTACGTCCTCGTTGGAGGCTGCTGTGACTTCCAGTGGAAGTGATTGTGTGTGAAAGGCTCCGCTCGTCTGTGCTCAACCACAGTCTAATTAGGAGCGTCTCAAGGGGAACACTGCAGGTTCATGTGAGTGTTTTAGGTTTGGATCTCACAACCGGGAAGCTCTCCATCTTGTCTTTTTGTGCCGCTGTGCCTCCCTGCGCTCCCTCTTTGACTCGATGGCAACCTGCTTTCATTTCCCCTGGCCTCGCTCCCAGACTCGGCCTCGCCAAGAAAACTGCACCAATATTTCTGGAAAACCTTCGAACATGAAGCACATTCTTTTTGTTGTTGTATGTAATCATTTTTTGGGAATAATCAACTTGTCATTTAGTCTATAAATGTCTAAATATAGAGGGAAACAAGTTGTATTGTTGGTTTGTCTGACTGACGGTCCAGCACCCAAAGAGATCGATACTTGTACGTTATTGACAAACGGTAAACAAGGAAGAGCTGCTTTTTGGGAACAAATGGGAACTCTCAAGTAAGTAAGAGCTACTCACATGAGCAACAGGGTCCGGCTCCTTCAGCACAAAGGATGGAGATGAATGAAAGTAACAAACATCCTGAACATCGAGGTTTCAGCAGCCGGATCCTCCTCCTGATAAACATCCCCAAAGTGTGACCAGAGGCTGTCATGTCGTATTAAATAATCTAACTGTAATGCATATTATTAGGTGTGTAGTAGTACATTTACATATTGTACATGCTGTATCCGTTAGTTATTTAAACAAACATGCAGCCAGCTCTCAGTCGTCTCTCTGAGCTCTGAGTGTAACGAGGCCGTTTGTGCTAATTTAATTTAATTGAATGTAATTGAATGACGTTGAACAGGAGGACAGCGAGCGGCTGGCCTTGAGTGTGTTTAGCCTCATTCACACGGCGGCTAACAGGCGACTCCTTTTTATTTCTAAAGGTACGAGAAGTCACGTAGCAGCAAATTACTTTTCCCAAGAGGAAGTGGTTTTATTTTGTATTCTCATTTGTAAATGATTAATGAGTTATGAGTTATGTTCTGCATCTCATGAATACAGTTCAGCAACTGATCTTCACCACAACATGAAGATCACCACGTCTGCTCATTTCTATACGTTATGCTTTTAAAACGAGTGTTCATAATAAAACGTATATTATCTGGTCAGCTGCGTTTTACAAGCCTAGCTTTGTCTTCCAGGCCATCAACCTGCTCCCAGCAAACACTCAGATCCGAGAGATCCGGGTCTTCCTGGAGAGCGTCTTGGAGGAGAGGGCTCAGAGGAAGCGCTGCAACCAGGTGCTGAAGAGTCTGCTGCAGGCCGAGTTCCTCCGAGTAAGTCCTGGAGGATTCTTTACATGACCGATAACACTAAGCTACTCTTTCTGTACTGCAACACAGCAAACCGACACTTTGCTCTCCAAATCTCACTCTCCTCCACCGCAACACGTCCTATAACACAATATACAGTAACAAGGTTTCCCTGTCCATGAGGACGTCCGACATCGAACACAATCTGAGCCTGTCGGTGGTAAAAACAAGATGTATATCGACGTGAGGAGTCACCAGTGATTACATTTCAGCTGCTGCGTTCTCCCTCAATACTGGATTTTTAATATGTTGAAAAATAGCGACGTCACCTTTAAGAAAAGGTGAGAGTTGATTAGTGTGAGCTGACAAGGAATGAAGGTCCTTTACTGATTCCCTCAGAGAGGTGGTGTTTTAATAGTCAGCGTCGCACATCAAACTGCTTCCCTTCCTCTGAGAGAGCTCGAGTTCATCTTCAGCTCTGCAGTAGATGAGGGACACCTGGAGCTGTCAGAACCGTTCACATGTTCACCATCAGAGGAATTTGAAGGTTTTAACTTTTAACAACGTGGATACGTTTGACAATAACTCATGTCTTGTATCGTATATTTTCTAACATGTGCTCCAGGTGATTTATCATAAGAACTATATATATACGATGGTTTTACAGTGAGAACTCTTCCCAGAGGATAGACGTGTTTGAGTAGTTTAGTTCAGTGGTTCCCAGCCTGTAACACACAGTCTGCTGCCTCTGGCCACAGGTTGGTCTGTTCGTTAAGAGACGGTCAATTGAAGATTGATTTTTCGGATTGAATGAAGTCCAACGGAAATTAAACTGTTGTTATCTGCTCTGTAGTTACATGTTCTCTGTTCAAATCAATTCTGTGTCTACGTGGAGGGAGAACGTGTTTCCATCAAACTTTAAAGAACCATCACATTATCTAAAGTCTCCTTCTGATCAAACGTCTTCTGACATCATCTGGTGCTTCAGCAGAAAGCTGCACGGCTGACGTCAGGTCTGCAGGTTAGAACCTTATTGAGCTGCTCAGCTGCACATTAAGCAGCACGTCCACGTAGCTCACATGTCGCCTCCATCGGTTTAGATGCTGGTGTGGCGGTTGCTCTTCTAACAACACGCTATCGGCCTATCGCGTGTGAGCTGACGTCCTCACGAGTATATCTGGTACATCCAACAATACGTTTGAAGAACACATCTTTGGCACGACGTTCTTTTGAAGAGGTATTCACCGTGTTGTCTAGCACACAGGTAACTCACCTGTTCTCTGCTCTCAGGTGCAGGAGGAGCGGATCTTCCACCAGCAGGTTAAATGTGTCGTCACAGAGGAGAAGACCTGCAGAGTCTGCAAGAAGAAAATAGGAACCAGGTAACGATCTCAGTCCTTCATGGTCCCCAACAGACGGGCATCAGTGTGAACATATGCATTTTAACTTTAGCTTCTATTCTATTTATTATTACGTGTCGTGAATCTGTGGATCATGGATCTTCAGAGTTATCATCAGAAACCTCATTACGTGTTATGACGCTGTCACTTTATAGCGACAGCATCTTTTATCTCTTTATCACTTTATTTAGTGTCTGCAGTTTCAGGTTTTATGTATTTGCCCTGAGCTGCAGTTCATTTCACACCCCGTTCATTTTGAGTTCCCTGTTGTACATTTTGATGAATTGCTTGTTTATCTGCTTTGCTGCAGCTTTGCGTCTTAATCTCGTCCTCCGTGTGTTTATGGTTTCTCTCTCAGTGCGTTTGCCAGGTATCCCAACGGCGTGGTGGTGCATTACTTCTGCTGCAAAGACCGAAACATGTGTCCCACCGAGCAGTGAAGAAGAGCTCCTCTTGACAAATACTGTTCACTCATCGATAACTCCCCCCCACCCCCCCCCCCTCACCACCTCCTCCCTCCTGCTCTCTGTGGATTTCAATGCTCGGACATCGTTGAACTAGAAGTGCACCAGAAGGTTGGAGGTGCAGGCTGTAGCACCTTCCACAGACATTTTTTAACCCGAGTTAAACCTCTGAGTCGGCGTCAAAGGCCGAGACTTTCTTTCTCTCTGTGCATGAAGTAACGGGAGGAATGTCCGGCGTCGCTCCGCAGGAGGGGAGAGATGAAGAGGGAGAGTCTTGACATTTGAAAAGCATGTGTCACTGTAACGCTAGAAGGGATTCGTTTCCCGTCACGCCGCCTCCGATGAAGAGGAGGCGCTACTGACAGACGCTCGTCCTCGCCCTGAGATGATTACAAGCCTCGGTTGTGTTTTTTTTATTTTCCTCTCGCTGCTTCTCTCTGTCTCCCACCTCTCCTGTAACACTGTGCGAGGCCTCAACCACTGCTTGATATGCCGTCGACGCTCTGCAGGAGTGCAGTTAAATGCCTTGTGTGACTCTGAAGATTGTACTTCCAGTGGAGTCGGATGTCTGTCGGGACCTTTTGTTAGCATGTGCTGGTACTGACTCAGCAAAACAGCATTCATCTCAGCGTGTGTTTACAAGTCTGTATTTTTATTTAAACATTTGAGGCGACTAACATGATTCATAGAGATGTTCTCTTCATTATTTCGTGTCGTTACAGTGTGTGAATGATTCCCACCAGACATTATTCTCTTTGGGTTTCTCTTTTTTTACTCATCTGTCGTCTTTGAATTCATTTTCTTCTTCTTTCTCAACATTAAAAGTTCATGAAGTGGAACTCCTTTAAAGTGAGACTTGTAACTTTTGAGCCGAGGTGGTACTTACAGAATAATCACACATCATTAGATCTGAAGTGATTCATACATTATTCAATCGCCAACTGTTTTGATAATTGATTATTGTTTTCATCTTTCAAGCAAAAACACACAAATTCTCTGCTTCCTGTTTATCTTTGTCACAGTAAATATAATGTCTGAAACGTTAGACTGTTGATCGGATTAAATGAGCAAACTGAAGACATAACTGTGAGACTTTTTATTAAACATTGTATAGACTAACCCATAAATTAAGAACATAAAACGTCAGATGAGGTGATTCTGCTAACGTTAGCCACCGTTAGCTCCTGGTCACACCAGACCAAGTAGCAGCTAAACAGCTGTGTCTTTGTGTGTTTTATTGCTTCAGAATTCAACTTTTTATTTGCATAATTGTGTTATTTCTTCTTTCAAAAGTTACATAGTCTCGCTTAAAGACGGATCACAAACTAACAGCACTTTAAGAGTGGACGGATGATCTTTTATTTATTGTGGAATCACACGTCCGCGTGACGAGAGCTGGAAGCTGAAAGTATGATTGATGCGTTTTAAAGGCAATATTGTTAGAAGATGTTTCTGTTTGGAGGTCGTTGAAGAAGCAGGACGTCTGAGTCTGAGTCCACGGTGTCGATGCTCGGTGACGACTTACACGACTCGAGCTTCTGTTTTTTAAGTCTTGCAACGTTTTGAAGTTCCCCCACAAGTTGTAGCATTATCTTCATCGCCTGCTTCTTGAAATAAACCTCACCCTCCTCATCCTCCTCATCCTCTTCATCCTCCTCTTCTTCCCCTGAAAGGTTTGCACACATTCTCTGCTAAGACTGTTTCCGAGTTTAAAGTGGGAACGTTTGTCTGTGTGTTCTGTATAAACAGTGTTCGTGACTTTTCATTGAAGTTATTTGGTTCTGAGGGGCGACCCGGCCGGTACCACGTGTCCGTCTGTTCGTCCGTTTGGCTTTAATCGGTAATAAAAAAGCGTTATTCATAAAAGACCAAAACTAATGTCGGTGTGAAACTGGTCCAAAAAGTCCCGGGAGAAAATATGTAAATAAATATAAGTTGTGAGATAATTATTCAAAAATACAAAAAGTCAAATTGATGACTACTACAAATAGATTATAGTTGCTAAATAAAGATTTAGATTTTAAGTCATTAATTATGAATTAAGTAAAATGATTTAATCGTTCAAATTTATGAAATAAGTATAAATTCGACTAATATCTTAATTTTGACTATTTAAATAACTAAATATCTCATAACTGTGACTACGTATCTTAACTTCGTTCATATCTATACTGAGTCACAGATAAAATTCTAATTGTTTAATAATAAGTCGTAAATATAAAAAATAATTATAAAATCGTCACAGTATCCCAAAAATGTGAGTGACATTTTAGATTGAAGCACTTCCTCCTCGTGTTCCCATCAGTGAAGACGAGTGGCTCGACACTCATCTATTCATGGTCCCGGGCCCTCAGCTTCTACGGCTCTCATCTGGAACTCCTTTTTATTCCCAGATAGGCCCGTTCTCTTCTGGGCCGAGGCTCCGGAGAATACCGTCTCTGCTGATGGACTTCCTCCGCTGAGCCGAGCCAGCTGGAGCAACAGAATCACAACAGCTCGACTGCTCAGCAACGCCGTTCGTCACACATCCGAGAGCCAAGACTACCGACTGCCCTCTGCATCGGGGACCTCGGCTGGATCCTGAAGACTCCGTCGTCTGGGCAGGATGCTGAGCCTGAGAACCCAAAACCAGCAGAACATTATCTGCTAATAAACGTCTCACTGGAGCACATGGAGACCTCCGACGTGATCCTACAAACGTCCCCTGTGACTTTGAAAAAGCTGTGTCCATGAGGCTGAGAGAAACTCTGAATAATTCATCGTGTGTGTGTGTGTGTGTGTGTGTGTGTATATATATATATACTGGGGTGCTGTAATGTCTTGGAATGGTGCACCAGTGTGCAAATGGAAAAGATGTTCCAGTTGGACTCTGTGAGGCCAGCAGGCAGGAGTTTTGCCCGGTTTAACTGGGCCCACCTCAGGCTTTATGTTCTGCAAAGCTGGCAGGGAGAACATTACCTCCTGGGTTTTTATGGATTTGTGGCTTTCACGTGAAACGTCTCCACGTTTACTCGATGGTTTGTCCCACAGTTTGGTTCAGACATGCAGGGTCCCCTCTGGAATACAGAAGGAGTCTAGGTAGAACCCCCTGGGTGGGTTCTTGATGACACTCTCAGAAGGTGGGTTGGTTCTGGATAGAACCTCCAGCGAGGGTTCTGGGTGGAACCATTACACCATAGAAAAGGTTCTCTGTAGAACTTCTCATAAGGAGGTTAGGGTGGAACCTTTTTACAGATGGTTCTAGGTATATTACCCTTTATGTTTGGTCCTGAGTAGAATCATCTGAGAGGGTTCCAGGTGGAACTTTTATAAAAGGTTCTCCAGGACGAGCAAGAAGAATACAAATGTTCCACCAAACACAAAATGGACTTTACCATCAGCCTCAGTTGTGATTTTCACAGTTTGAGGATTGTAGAAAAGCTTTTGTTTTCTGGACTTATTATTTGCTGACTGTGGTTTATATACAATCACACACACACACACACACACACACACACACACACACACACACACACACTCTGAAACACACACACACTGACAGCTGCCTGCTAAGCTGCAGAAGTATCCAGTAAAACGTGTATTATTACCCATTTCATAGAAAGTATCATCGTGAAACTATATTTCCCTGGGAAACTATTTCTCTATTTGTCATCTGATCTGTATTTTATGTTGTCAGAGATTAGTAGGTGTGTGTGTGTGTGTGTGTGTGTGTGTGTGTGTGTGTGTGTGTGTACACACACTATGGCTGCCTCTTTTCTTTCCTCTTAATCCACCATGTGCCTTGTGACAACACGGCGTTCGGTGGCTTCCAGTCCGCTTTGTCGGCTCACCAATTTCCACCCATCTTGACATTCCCGTTAGGGTGCTTATCTCCAAAAGCAAACTGAGCTTCATGTTATCTGCAAATATTTCCTCATGGTTTGTAGCCGTTGCGGTTCAGGTGGGTGTGGGTTCAAACAAGAGTTGTTTTTGTACAATACCTAGTCAGTGTACTTTCCTGTTCAAGTGTCTGTATCCTGTAGCTCCACCGATCTGGTGTTATGATAGAAAAACAAACCACAAGTGATGCTTTGTTCCATTCAGACGTCACTTGGAAAAAAGCTGTGTCTGCTGACTGATGACGAAACCAGTCGTTCTTATTTAAGAATATGATGCAGCGACTTAGAGAGAGAACCCAGTCTGAGAAAGACAGATTGATGTGGTTTGAGGTCGCTTTGAGTTATTTCCAGCAGATGGACAGAAGTTTGGTATCAAAGATCTACAACATGGAGTCTATGTGTCACATTTTGGTGTCAAGTTCCTCAAAAAAACTAATAACTTCCTGTTAGACAAACCAAGAACCACAGGTCTATGAAAGAAGAGACACCGCTGTCATTGTCTAACCTCCAGGTGCCTCAAACTACCAACTTCCATCTGTTGTTCTTTTTTGTCCATCAAACTTCTTAGTTTAGCACGTTAGCATGCTACCATCTGCTAATTAGCACTAAACCCAAAGTACAGCTGAGGCTGATGGCAGTGTCACTCATTTTGTCATGAACAAAAATATTGGACAAATTCATATTTTGACCCTCACACATAAACCCACTTACACTTTGGTTTATGTACAGATCAAACAAATACGTCTTCATGCTATGCTAAGCTAACACACCTAGTTGTCGCTTCATATTTAACCAACAGAGAAGAGAGTGGTATCGGTCTGCTCAGCCAACTTACAACAAGAAAGCAAATACACTTATTACCCAAAATTCCAAACAATTTCTTTAAGACTCTGCTTGTTGTGAGACCTGAATACAAAACTCCTCGTGCACCATGAATGCTTGATTGTTGGGCCGATGCACTAAAAAGATATGCATCTTAACTTGCCATTTGCTGATGAAGACTTGTGACTTGCCCCGAGGGGTGTTTGCTACAAACTGAGCTTGAACTTTTCTTTCCTGCTGTGAAAACGTTTGATCATTGAATCGACTGTTCGTGTCCAAGTGACTTTAAACGTGTAACACTGTTAACAGTCCCCTCTGGTCTGCAGTGATGCACCATGGGAAACCTGTGCTCGTTCCCGTCACATCAGGACAGAAGCTTAGACAAATTCCTGCAGCTGTGCGTGTGTGTGTGTGTGTGCGTGTGTGTGTGTGTGTGCGTGTGTGTGTGTGTGTGTGCTCTCTGACACTCGATGTTTGCAGAACACACAAGACTGAGCATGTACATCAGCGAGCCTGATGATCACTGGTTACAGCCACGAGGCAATTGGCTGAGTTTCCACTATTATCATAGAGGAATTCCATAGAGGCGTACAGGATTGTGTGTGTGTGTGTGTGTGTGTGTGTGCGTGTGTCTGTGTGCGTGTGTTTCTATGTTGGGGTTTCGTGTCTTTGTTCACTTTTCTGGATTCACTATTTTGGCAGAGTTCTCTGAAATGCCAGAAGTGATTCTCAGCGGAACAAAAAAGCTAGTGACAGTGACAGTGTGTGGGAGAGTCTGCAGAAAACACACACACACACACACACACACACACACGCACACACACACACACAGAAAATATATATTTATATTCTAATATTCTTTTACCCTTTTCCTTTGACCTCCTCAAAAACCTTTGAGATGAGAGATTTTTGCTCGCAAAATATATTTAATTACAGCCTATTAACATTTGAAACACTTGGACTTTTCTATTATCGTTATAATACATAATAAGAAACCTTGAATCATGAATTATAACTGCAGTTGGCTTATCAGTCTGTTTATGACTTATTATCAACATATATAGCTGCAGAATTTATTGTTTATTACTGTTTATTAATGACTTAATTATTGTTTATAAATGACTTATTAACGTATAAAAGACCTGATGTGTATTACTGTTTATTAATGACTTATTAACACATATAATTGCAGACTTGATTTTTTTTTTTTACAATCTGGCAACCCAAAAGTTTTTCTCATTCTTGACCTCATGATTTAAAACTTCCTTATATTTGATCTATGAAGCAGTAGTAAATGATTTATTACATTAATAAATACAGTGAGTTATAATAAAGTGCTTAAGAAAATAGATTAATCTTCATATTCTGTGTTTCCAGCTGGTTGTGGGCTGATTTTTGATTAAACTTGAGTAATAACAGGCCGACCTTCTGGTCCCGGTTCCCACCCAGTATACTTAACCTTCCTCTTCTCCACGGCCGATATGGGAATGTGGAGCTTTGTCTTTCCACGAGTCTCAGGAGAGAGATTGTTGACACCAGCGGTTGACTGACGCACTTGGAAACACTGCGTGAAGCCCTCGTTTCCTCTCCTGCACCCGGCAATCTAGACATGACCGAGCCGGTTAAGGGCTCCGGGTCCAGAGTGTGCAGGATTCCCCACAGAGCTGCCAGTACCAACACCTCGCCATGACCGCTGTGTGCTTTCATCCTCCCCCCCGTCTCTGAGTGTGCAGAGACTTTTCCTCTCTGCTTTGGGCCGTCACTGTCTTTCCCAAAGATAACAGTGACAGCAGCGCCGCGAGAGGCGCAGCTCTGTCCGTACGAATGAAGACAAATATCTCCCAGCCTCTGGCCAGATGTGGCCCAGACCCCGGTGACCTTCCCCTCTCTGTGTACACAAGCTGGATGCTGTCGAGATGGAACAGCAGCTTACATGTATAATGAGATTAACCTCCAAGTGCAGAGCTCCAGAGAGACAGCAGACCTCCGCCTGCAGCCGCTTGGACTCGTTGATTTCAGTGCGTTTGGATGTGGGGATTAAGATATGAGGCTCTTTTCAAACAGATGACGTTTGATATAAAACCAGCCACCATCTTTACATCGTCATCGATGACGCATCCTTCATTTCTGGGCCTAATTTGTTGCTTGGTGTTGCATTATTCTGATTATTGATGATAATAAAGGCAACAACATGTCACATCAATGTGTTTTTAGCAGCGAAGGAGTTCGATGTAAAAGGAGTTTTTCAGCGATAAAACATCAGTAAATGTCAGGATTGTGACCATGTAACTGAGGATATATTTTTATATTTATTTATTGACACTTTGTGTCCCATGTTGCTTCATATGTCACCCTCAGTATCCCATAGCCAGATGTACTTTACATCACGTTCTACTGCATCGTTCATTGATTTACGTTTTAAACAAATGTCCGAATCAAAGAGAAAAAGGTTTCATTCAAGATGCAACCGTTTGAACCAACATTCAATAATCACTCAAGCAGAAATCAATAAGAGAAGGAACATCTAGCAGAGAACAATATCGACTGGGACAGCAGCCACAATAGACCACAATGCAGTGCGGCAACTTGAGATGCTTCATTTCCTCCAGCAGACGAACAATACAACACACAGACAAACCCTCCAACACACCGATGTCACATTCACACACATTTAAACAGAAAACCAAATCCATGAAACTTCTCAAGGTTCCAAAGAGAGATCAGGTCTGAAAGTGGAACTCCAGCAACTTAGTATTTCACTTACATGACGTTTTGGGACTCAGAGGAGACAGGTTTGAACAAAAGAAAAGGGAATGGTCAGAACTAAATCAGCGGAGATAGTTTGACTTTTAGTCCCGAAGCTCCAACATCACTGGATCCTACATTTCCCATGATGCATATCACATTTTTCTGCACCCCAGTTCCTGTTTCCGTGCATCGTTGAGTCGCTTGGCCTTGTTTCCATGTCGGAGGTTTGGCTTTTTTGGCTGCAACTCTTCCATGAAGACCACTTCTGATCCAGACTTCTCCAGACAGTAGATGGGTGGACCTGGGTCCTACTGGTTTCTGCCAGTTCTGAGCTGATGGCACTGCTGGACATCTTCCCATTTCAAAGGGAAATTGGCCCCCTCTTGGCGCAGGATGCCCTCCCACGGTCAGTGATGTTAGTGATCACCATGTCTTAGATTCTTATTTTCTTTGATACTTTTAGTTAATGAACATGTTCTATTTAACATGTTATATTTAACATGTTATATTTAACATGTTATATTTAACATGTTATATTTAACATGTTAGAGGGATGTTCATCCACAACGGCTGCTTCTCTCTTGTTGGCCATGTAACAATAAAGAAGTTGAAATTGAAAATAATGTCCTAAATGCATCACAGATGAATGTGCAGCTGCAGATGGATTCATTCATTTATTGATTTCCCGGTACTCAGTGTTGCTGCTCCCCCGCTGACTCTGGATCAGGTTTCTTGATGTTTCTGATGAGGGAAAACTTGGCACTCCTATTTCCTGATGCTGTGTTGGTGGGCCCAGCTGTGTGGACGCCTCACACACACACACACACACACACACACACACTCAGTGTATAGCTGTTAGGTGGAGCTGGATGAGCTCATGCTGTGGGCTGTTTTTATGTTTCTTCCACCAGAATAAGATGAGAATGTTTCAGCCTCCTCCTGCCTCTGGGGTGTTACGGCTCCGTGCAGCCATTTACAGGCCGTTATGGATGTTGGAGCGGGGGTCGTCTCAGTCTAATGTATTCTGGCGTTTTATTTTAACGCCTCTGATTTATTCCAACACTGAATAAGTCATAGTTGCAGAGGTCATCTGTGCAAATCCAGAGTTATCTCAGGAGAAGTTGAATATTCATGACGCTGATGTTCAAAGACTTCTTTTTTTCTTCATGATCAATTCAGCTGCTTAATAGGCTCGGTGTGAGCTGCAGGCTCTTCATTTAAATGCACAATTCAAAATGCATAGGCAGAATAATGGGTCTTCTTATACAGGGAGGATAAATCAGTTTCTATTTAGATTCATGCTGCAGGGGGAGCAGTATGGAAGACATGAAAGGGTCAGTTCACTGAAATCAATCTGTGGTGTGAAGAGCAAAAAGTACATAATTTCCCTCTTAAATGTCGTCAAATATCAGAAAATACAAGTACTCAAAGTATGAGCTCAACATCTTAAGTACAGTAAACTGCTTCTAATGCAGACGTTACACGAGGTGATGTAGACGAGAGGAAGGTCTCTGTGTTCTGTAAAGAGGTGATGTTCTGCTGACTACAAACCTTCAGTGACGCGCAGAGGGATCACGTGCTTCATAAGTAATCACGAGCAGAAGTGGATAAATGTATCTGTCATCATCATCATCTCCCGTCTGATCTGCACCTATGAGGCTGAAATGACCTCAACTGCTGGATGCAGATTGAACAATGTAGCCAATGGATGGATGGCTGGTGTGTGTGTGTGTGTGTGTGTGTGTGTGTGTGTGTGTGGAGGAGGATGATATGCCTCGGCGCTAGGACCGTGGCTCTGTCGGTGCGCAAATCCCAGCAGAGAGGCATCGCTCCGGTTGTTCGCGGAGAAGATAGACGCTGATCTGTCTGCAGCTGCCTGCGACTCAACGCATCCACCGGCGGGGAGGCTGCAGCACCTTCTGCCGCAGACGGACCTGAACCAGTCGGGCTTGCCTCCGGAGCCCCTCCGTATGGGCTCACCATGCGCAGGATACGGGCCAACGCCATCGCGATTCTGACCGTTGCGTGGATCCTGGGGACGTTTTATTACCTGTGGCAGGACAACAAGCCACAGTCGTCGTCGCCGTCGTCGTCGGCGTCGCAGACCCGTGGCAGGGGGGGCCATGGGCAGAAGGTGGTCCCCGGTCGGCTGGAGATCCACCGGGACGACAGGACCATCCCGCTGATAGTGAGTGAGCGCGAGGGGGGGGGAGGTGGGGGTAAAGAGAGAGAAAGGGGGGGGGGGGGCTGTCGCTGGAGGCACCGAGCTGCAGGAGAGTGTGTGCTGCATGTTGATGTGCATATGTGTGTGTGTGTGAAACCTTAGGGTGATGATGATGGTGGTGAGGATGCACATCAGCTGGGTGTCACAGCAGGGGGGGGGGGGGGGGGGTATGTTACTGTCGAAGGACACGCGCATCATATTCACCTCGCACCTCCCGCGGCGCAGCCACGGTTCTTCTCCCGTTATTCTACAGGCTGTCTGCTTATGTTTTTGTCGGTGCTGCCACGAACCCGTGAGAACCTCAAGCACTCCCGTAAGAGGCTTTCCATAAGTCCGGTGCGTCAGTGCGCACTCGTAAACACGCTATATGCTGAGAGCTTCCTTGGATGGCACGTGTGAGGTGTAAAAACACGGGCTTTTGTTAGTTTGTTTCCAGCTCGGACAGGGCGCGAGAGGAGGCGTCCTCTGCTCCCGGGTCTGTCATTAAAGGCCTGTTTCTGTCAGGTCTGTATCCGCCCGCTGTTGCCTTCTCCGGGGCGGAGCGGGGAAGAGCACCGCTGGTAAATGTTGTAACTGGAGGTGTGTTGGTCGTCAGGCTCGGCTGGCAGTAATCCTGCCAGGTTGCAACACAGCACATAGACACACAGTCTGTGTGTGTGTGTGTGTGTGTGTGTCTGTGTGTGTGTGTGTGTGTGTGTGTGTGTGTGTGTGTGTGTGTGTGTGTGTGTGTGTGTGTGTGTGTGTGTGTGTGTGTGTGTGTCTGGGTCCACGCCAGCTCAGATTAGGAGATCTGGTCTACCTGGCTGCAGGGTTTTCTGATGCATTACGTGGAGAGAGATACCAGACCCATAGTGTAGCTTTTAGTCCTTTAGATGAAGTGAAGAAGACTCCTCTGCTGACAGATAATTGATTTGTTCTCAGACAAACAGTCAACATTGATTTAAGTCATTTATCAAGCAGAAATTGAAGTTTTCTTTGTGGTTTTGGCTCTTCTGCTGTTTCATATCATCTTTTTATTGAATATGTGCAGTTGGAAGGTTGGACTTGCACTTCAGAAACTTAAGATTTGTATTTTTCACATTTTCAAAACTGATGAAATGATCTAAATGCGTATCTGTCTGCATTAACTGAACAACCAACAATGAACACAACAGTTAGTGGGAGCCTTACTATAAACTATGGCTGCAACAACCGATCACTTTCATTATCGATTCATTGTTTTGTCAATAAAATGTCGTGTAAAATGTCTGTTATAGTGTATCGGTGATGTGTTGTAGCTAGTTTTATTCAACAACCTGAACACCAAATAAATGATCTGTTTATTGTCACATATGACAAACAGAGCAGCGCCTCCTCACCTCGGAGGAGAACCAGTGTGTTTGGACATTTGTGTTGCTTAATCGATTAATCATAGAATTGTTTCAGTTACATATTTTACTTTTTGAATCCAACTTTTCAGCCTGATATAAATATATATATAAAAGTGAGAGTAACTCCCATTACAATTCTAGAAATAGGAGATAATTTAGTAAAAAACATGAATCAATTCTTCGCTGTTTTCCGTCTGCTGCAACGACGCTGACGGACAAATCAATTAGACATCCAATGGGAGACTCTTGTGGAAGCACAACACACTGGAGCCTCTTTCTCACTTCACTAGACCAGTAGCATCGTCTCAGCTGGCCGAGGATGTTTCAGTGGAGTCATTGAAACGCTGTTCACAGGATTCAACGATTCAAGAGTTTAAGCTCGAAGACGCAGTGGAACGGAGGCCAACAACATGACCAGAAGATGCAAACAAATGTGGAAGCGCTTTGAATAATCAGAGTGAATCATCTCTGCTGGTGAACAGCAAACAGACTCGACTTCTAATCGGACGGTTCTTTGAACCGTTCACTTTGGACTCCAGTGTTTCCAAGTTGAGCTTCTTTTTTTTTTTCTGGTGCTTTGCTCGGCGAGGTCGTTCACCTTCGTCACCTCGCAGACATTTCCTCGCTGTAGTTTGTTCTGGTAATCTGAACCTGCAGCTCTCCGGCTGCCAGCTCGGCACAGAGTCCAACAGTTTGGACAAGAGGAGGCTGGTACACCAAGAGCCTGAAGGCCTCACTGAAGGACTTCTGTCTCTCCATGTCCTTTGTTTCTTTTTCTTCTTCTATCTTTACATCTTCCTTCTTTGTTTCCTTTCTTTATTTCTTTTGTCATTCTGTCCTCCCTTGTCTCCTCTTTCCTTCATCCTTTTTTCCTTCTGTCTGTCCCTCTTTGTTTGTCTTTTCCTTCTTCCTCCTTTATGTCTTTCTTCTGCCCCTCTGTCCTTATATTGTCTTTTCCTCTATTCTTTCCATCCATGCGCATTGCGTTCTTTTTTTCATTAACCATCTGTCCTTTTCTCTTCCTTTATTCTTTCATTTCCCTCTTCCCTTTCATTCTTTCTTTCTCTTTTTTTTATTCTTTCCATTATTCTGTCCTTCCCATCTTTTTTCCTTTCCATCCTCATCTTCTTTATTTATTTTCTTCTCTCTGTCTCTGTCCCTTGTTTTGTTCCTCCCTTCTCTCTTTTTGTTCCTTCCCTCACTCCCTCTTTCTCCCCCTCTCTCCCTGTCTCCTCTCTCTCTCTCTCTCTCCCTCCTTCTTTTCCCAAAAGCCCGTTCATTAGCAGCGTTTGATTCACTAATGACATCATCTGTGAGATCTGTTTGCACTGGCTCCACGTTCCCCTCGTTTCCTGCGCTGAGTGGTCTAATGTCTTCGGCCTCTTCCTCTGCAGCGACAGAGAGCGTGAACACTTCTGTCAGTCGAACTCTATTGTGCAACACTCACAGTAATCAGCCGTCTCTCTGACCTGCACATCTGCTGTCATCAGCTGTGGACGTGTCGTAAACACCGGACCGCAGATCCTCATCCAGCTAATCGGGTCGTGAGCTTGTAGAAGTCCTGCCCTGGTTCTTAGGACAGACACAACGTACTGTGAAGGTTAGACATGAAGTTTAGATCTATTGTTTGTGTGACGGCTGCTTTTATTGCTCAAACTCTTTTCCTGACTAACTCTGCAACAATTCTTTTGAATGAACACGGCGAAGAGAATTGTGTTAAATGTGCCGTAACAATCGTGTCTGAACGAGGATCAGCTCGGCTATAGTTTCCATTCGGCGATACAGTCGACGTATTAAACCTCCTCATTGGAGGATCATCGGCATGGCAACGTTGTTGTACCCAAACACATCATTCCTCTTAGTCATTGAAGCTCTGATTATTATGAGTTTTTAATCATTTTAATGCAATAATCATGCTTGTTTGGCATCAAGTCTTTATGTCCTCTAGTTTAGAAAATAAAAAGTGGAAGCCTCCGAAATGAACCCTCAACATGCAGCTTTCTCCTTTTAGTTCCACTTAAGTAGCGTTTAAGTTTACAGTGAGTGAGATATATATATATATATATATATATACATATATATATATATATAGTTGTTTTTTGCCTCTTTTCATACATAAGTTCAGTCAGACTTTCATTATCTTTGGAAGCTTTGGGATCTTCACAACAATTAAAAGAAAATGTTTCGGAGGTTTAAACAGAATTTAGCTTGTTTGTAACCGTCAGTGAGGTTTAAGAGGAAATATTAAACATTGTTTTTAATTGAACTTAGCTGTTGTTGATGTAACTTCGTCATGAGATGTATAAGTCTGTGAAGAGATCATGAATACTCAGAGCCACAGCAGTAGTCTCGGGTAGATTTGACTTCTTCTGCGTGAAGGAGCCAGCAGACGTGCAGACGTGTTCATCTTGCAGACCAGCTTCATATTTAATTCAGAGGGCCGAGCCTCGGCGTGCTTTTTGTAATGTTTCTCATATTATCCTTGGAGTGTCGTTTTCTTGTAGCTTTAAATATTTAGTCATGATGATACTCACCGGATTACCGAGGGACAGGAAGTACACCGGTGTGAGGAAATGTAGGTTATGGTGGAAAACAATGACTTGTTTAAGTGTTTACTGATGATGATGTGAAGATCTTTAAAGGCTGCTCAGTAGCCGGACTCTGCTGCCTTAGAGAAGATAAAACTGTTAATAACGTGATCAATATCAGGCTGTACTGGTGACTTGTGCAGGCGGTACATTGATGGTGAAATGAGTTGTGTCTTTTGGTAATTTAACATTATAATCAGCCATGTTCTCTCTACATCTGAGTATAGATGGAAAATTGTATTTCTTAATTGCACTTAAAGCTACAGTGTGTAGCGTTTGGGGGCTCTATTGTTAGACATGGAATAAAGAATTATGTTTTCTTTAGTGAATAAGATTCGGTTCATATCTACATACGGGAGCCGGCAGCCATGTTTCAGTAGCACAGAAACAGACAAAAACTAATCGGCTTTTTTACATTTTGGTGTCTTTTCCCACACAGCACTGGGATCAGCTGGTCATGTAACTGTTATAAAAGTCATGCTGAATCTGTTTATACGTGTATGTTATCATGTGTTTATAATATCCTATTATATATTATATATATATACAAGTGATGTGAAACGCTTCGTGTGCCTGTCTCTTTAAGAAAATGCACCAGGAGATCTTTAAAATGTTAAGATCTTTGTTTAAAGTGCTAAAGTATGAAGCTAGTAGCTTGAGTTTATGTTGCTAACACTGGGATTAAGTAGCCTTAGTCTCTTAATCCTCCTTTACCAAAGAAATAGACGGCACGTGTTTGTTGTACAAGTCAGGATGATTCAAACCTTTTACTGATTTTGTGATATAAAATGTATGTGGGGAAAATTGGCATTAATATAAAGTACCAAAAGTAAAGGTACTCATGCAGAATGGCCCATTTCAGTGCAAAGTGTAACTCTTTCATATGCTGTGAATTATCTTAATCTATAACAATACATTACATCATCATTTATTTCTGATCATATTTTGTATTATTAATCTTATCAAATGTAGTGAAGTAAAAAGTACAATATTTGCCTCTAGAATGTTGTGGATTGGAAGTATAAAGTACTTTTACTACCCGAGGGAAGTATCTCAGAATAGTATTTAGTACTTGTTTACTGTGCACAGTGAGTTGCTGTGAAGGTAACACAGCGGTATCAGCATCGATCTCACACTGCGGACATGTTTGTGTGTTCACGCTGCTTCCCCGGAGAGACTGAAAACGAGGTCACTCTCACCTGCACTTGGTCACGAGCTTTTTATAAACCTGCAGCTCCACCGACCTTTAACAAAGCACAGCACGAAGAGTCGCCCTTTATTCCGTTTTCTCTATATTCTGTCCATCTCACTGTAGCTTCTCTTTGATGACAGATACTCTCATCTGCTTCCATTGATTCCTCTGTTTACCTCCCACTTGCAGGGAGAATCCATTCATACTGAGGATTCTATAGACTGTATTTAGTTTTGATGAGTGACCCCCCCCCCCCCCCCCCCCCCCTTTGTTGCCTCGTTAGCGAGACCTGAATGAGAAAGTAACATTTACATGTTAATGATTTCGGCTGATACTTTCCCTCAGACCGGTTTAATCGTGAGAGCAATAGAGACACGTGGTTCAGTTCTCAGGTGAGTTGCAGCAGCAGAGGACTTGTTGTTCATGGATTTCAGACATTTCAGACATTGAATAAAGAGGTGGAACAATTGTGAATGTTGGGGGTCAGGAGGCAGAGTGAGTTATTCATTAATCTCAGGGTCGGCTTTTTGATTCCTCTTGTCCACATGTCAGAGTGTCCTTGAGCAAGACTTTAATGAAGCCCAATGGCCAGGCCAGCACTTTGCCCTAGTGTGTGTGTGTGTGTGTGTGTGTGTGTGTGTGTGTGTGTGTGTGTGTGTGTGTGTGTGTGTGGGTGGGTGGGTGGGTGGGTGTGTGTGTGTGTGTGTGTGTGTGTGTGTGTGTGTGTGTGTGTGTGTGTGTGTGTGTGTGTGTGTGTGTGTGTGTGTGTGTGTGTGTGTGTGTGTGTGTGTGTGTGTGTGTGTGGGTGGGTGGGTGGGTGGGTGGGTGGGTGGGTGGGTGTGTGGGTGTGTGTGTGTGTGTGTGTGTGTGTGGGTAGAAAAGCTCTGTTATTCCAGTTACCATGAATCATTCAGTTGATCAACAGGAAGTTGATCAGCAACAATTGTGATAATCTGTTAATCGTTTGATACATTACATTGTTACATTGAACATCTTTGTGGAGCGTGAAAGCTTGTTTTTTGACTTTGAAAACATTAGTTTGTTGTCTGGAGTTTACAGTTATTTCCATTGTTTGATTGTTTCGTGACGTCCGAAGGTCACAGGTCACAGGTCTGAAGGTGACATCTTCACGCTGCTTGTTTGGTCGAAACCAAAAAACCCAAATCTGAAGATATTCTATTTACACAGATATCAAATCCCATTTTAGACACTAGAACCAGAGTGTGTTCCACATTTTTGCTCATAAAATCGCATTTAATTAATTATCAAAATAGTGGAAATGAAATAGTTTCCCTCGAATTAATTGTTTAAGATAAAACACAATCTTAACTCAAGGACCCACTAAGCTTTACACGAGGCTTCCAACCACATCTCACATCCTGCAGTCTGGTATCATTAGATATATTAGTATATCAGTATATCATTAGATATATTAGTATATCAGTATATCATTAGATATATTAGTATATCAGTATATCATTAGATATATTAGTATATCAGTATATCATTAGATATATTAGTATATCAGTATATCATTAGATATATTAGTATATCAGTATATCATTAGATATATTAGTATATCAGTATATCATTAGATATATTAGTATATCAGTATATCATTAGATATATTAGTATATCAGTATATCATTAGATATATTAGTATATCAGTATATCATTAGATATATTAGTATATCAGTATATCATTAGATCTTTGATTATTAGGAAAACAAAACAAGCCATTTGAAGACGTCACCGTTGGGCTCGTGGAAAAGCTGATGTGCTGTTTCTGAAAATAGATGATCAAGAGATTAATCAAGGATGAAAATAGTCATTGGATGCCGTTCTAATAACAGTATGAATCTAAAAAATGAAATGCTGTCTGTTGTGACAGATGAAACAGACATCCCTTCATGATGACGAGGATGAAGCCACAACAATAGATGTGTTATGCAGTGTTGACACCAAAAACAATTCACGCTGCTGTGTTTGCACTTCTGCGTGTTTACACGAGCAACAGGGAGTCTATTTGCACGTGTGTGTCATTTAATCCCACATTCTTGCTTTAAATGTGTCTCCTTGTGTTTCTGCCGTCGGTGAACATGTAAACACGCCGTGTTGTGTCCTCTGCAGGTGACCCAGCCCCCGCGGCCCGAGCAGCAGGGCCAGCTGATGGGCGGCTTCGATGAGAAGGCTTACCTGGCGGGGAAGCAGCTGAAGCCGGGGGACGACCCCTACAGAGAACACGCCTTCAACCTGCAGGAGAGCGACCGGCTGGGCAGCGAGCGAGCCATCAGGGACACCCGACACTACAGGTGAGCCGAGTGAACCGCGTCCGTCTGCTTTGATCCACACAATCCCGTTAGGCAGCTCCTGGTGCGACTGGAAGACGTAATGGGAACACAGCATTAGCCGGACCTGAGCGTCCTGCTGGGTTCACTCCAGGCTGCATCCATCAGACACAATAACATCAACGCCTGCTTTGATTTCAAGATACAGATACCAAGAGGCTTATCTTTAAGAACTGCTTCTCTGCAACAACTGGTGATGAAATGACTTCCTCACATGTTGAGAGAAGATGTTGTTATAGAAGTGTGTTTGGTGATCTGACAGAGATTAGGACTTCTGAGGGAGACACAGACTTTAAACGCCAACAATGACCACGTGTTGAGCTTACAGATGTAACACCTAGAATCTAGAATACCTTACTCCGCCTGGTTGTGTTGAGCTCAAACCTCTCGTGTCACTTTCTGGTTGCAAAACAAAACCAAGCGCCGTCCACTTATACAATCTGTGCTCCTGGCTCGTGCTTAAAGCTCCCAGGTAGCAGAATAAAGAATCAGAAGTCTGTGCAATTGTTGCTTGGCAACGAAACATTTCCATATCACTACAGCAACGATGCTGCGGCGGCTCCGCTGCTAATCACAGCTGTGTGTGTTTAAAGACCGGATGTGACAGTTTAACACGTACGTGTGATCCCGTTAGAGAAAGCTTGTGTGATGCGTTCTCCTCTCTGTAGGTGTGCCTCTCTGAATTATGACGCAGACCTTCCCTCCACGAGCATCATCATCACGTTCCACAACGAGGCTCGCTCGACTCTCCTCCGCACCATCAAAAGGTAACGAGGTCAAAGAAGACGGAGCCAAAGAACGACGACGTTGAGTCGTGTTTGTCTGATCTCCGTCTCTCTTTCTCTCCCCCGTAGTGTCCTGATGCGAAGTCCTCCATCGCTGATCCAAGAAATAATCTTGATAGATGACTTCAGCTCTGATTGTAAGTTTCTGGGGTTAAACTGGGGTTAAACTGGGATTAAACTGGGGTTAAACTGGGATTAAACTGGGGTTAAACTGGGGTTAAACTGGGGTTAAACTGGGGTTAAACTGGGGCAGCTGCCTTTGAGCAAACTGAGGAATTTCAGGAGTTTACATTTTACATTTATACAAATTACATATGATTCTTTTGGCTGATATTTGTCTTAAACACAACATCTCTGAAGCAGCTTTAATCATTGTTCTTCATATCATTTAACTGTGGATCAGATGATGACTTTGTGAACGGTGATGAACCCACAGAGAGGTATCCACTGCCTCACAGCCCTCCCTCTACTCAATGTTTTAGTGTCGGTTCATTATTTGGGTTTTATGACCTCATTGTTGTTGTTTACTCTCACTGCTCTCGTTAGCGTCACTTCCAGCCGCAGCAGGAAGCTTCTCTCAGTGAAATACTGCAATAATAATGCAAATGGCACTGAATGCTACCCGCTCAGTAAGTCAAACAGACAGATATGGAGTGAACGTAGCGGAGCATTTAGCAGCTAAAGAGACTTAAAATAAGAGTGAATATCAGACTTGCATTCATCAGGATGTTTGTCTGTGGACCTATATTCACCATCACTTGGTGCATGAATTCTACAGTTTGACAGACGGGCACAGAGAGTATTTGGACCCTGAAGGTCCTTATTTCTGAACCCTGACTGTGGCCCTGTGTGCAGGTGTGGAGCTCTTTTATTCTGCTGGGATGATGATGTGTGTGCTGCAAATGTCAAAGAAATGTTCCAACAAATGAGTCGTCCAAAAATAATAGGAGAACGTGGGGCGAGCATAATGTCAAGAGACAGGAGCGGCTTTGAAGATGAGTCACACTGACGTCTGATATCACAGAAAATCAGAAATTGAATCGTGAGGCGAGAGCTTCTTACTTATTGTGTAACTGATCAGTGATGCTGCTGAGGGAATCAAATACAAAGCAATAGCAGGAAGGAGCTGGAGCTTTGCCACCGTGCTCATTAAGAAGTGAATCAGTGGTCTAATTGACCTTGATATTGGGAAAACAAATCAGTTAATAGCAGCATGAAGTGCAGGTTGTGTTTTGATGGAGCTGACCAGGACGGTGGATTTAGAGGATAAACACATCTCTAGTAATTATTCCCCGTCGTCAGCATTAGGCAGAAGCATTATATGAGCTCATGCTTCACACTGTCCACAGCGCGTTCTCTAATTACCACCACATGCATCTTCTGTCTGTGGGAACTGCACGGTGACCTACATTCACACACACACACACACACACATTGACTCTGAGGTGTCAGAGCTGACCGGACATGTTAACAGTGTCTCAGCGTCGGTAGCAGCAGGAGCTCTGTTAGCTCACTAATGCAGCCGGTTTACCTGAACCCACGTTGATCCGGCAGCATCGTGACGTTAGAGCCAACATGTCTGTCTGTTTCCTGTCCTTGAACAAGACTCTTAACCTCCTCCCGGTCGTGGCTTTTATATTTGCAGCATCCGTTATCGTGTGGAGCCGTTTCAGACATCATTTCTTTCCGGTTTGTGGCTTCTGACTGAACAGAATGAGCCTCTCATTAGTCGGCTGCTCTGCTCCCTGCAGCTCTTCTCTGCGGTCTCTGATGCCACCCAGATGTTGGCAAAATAGCTGAAATCATTTGAGAAATAAAACATGCTGGAGAAGGTTTTTTTGTTTAAATATGAATTAATTTCAACTATAAACACGATTAACAAATGTTTCCAGATTCTAAGACTATATATTGTAATGTATTTGTTTTCTGTTGAAGAATATTCTTGTAAACAACTAGCCAGAGATAATAGAGACAAATAGATCTATTTAAGTCGGAGTTAGAGAGTCGGCTGAGGCAGTGAACGTGTGACCTCATTGGTCAGACCGGAGGAGGTGTTGGAGGATGTTGGTCAGCGGGCAGCCAGCGAGTGTAATCCTATTAATTAATCCTTAATCATAAGGGCACAGTCCTCAGTTTAGTACAGTGATCTTTACTGTGAGTCCGGACGACAGCATGTGACTCGTGCAGCGAGACAAGAATATATATACGGCCCGGTCAACACCATGTGCTCGTGTAACGGTAACGCGCTCTATTCTGGCTGCTGGTCGTTACGATGTTGTACTGACAGGAAGTAATGCACAGTGAGGCACAAATCACACCAGTCATCAGTTCTTTTGGGGCTGAGAGAAGCTCTTTTATTTCTATCGTGCGCTGCAGTTTGAGACCACAAAGAGACATTTTAAATT
Organism: Leptoclinus maculatus; assembly: GCA_032191485.1. Lineage (NCBI taxonomy): Eukaryota > Metazoa > Chordata > Actinopteri > Perciformes > Stichaeidae > Leptoclinus > Leptoclinus maculatus. Next base: position 22,530,261 of record JAVDOI010000003.1, on the reverse strand, counting down.
TCACTTAATTTAGTCATTTTCCCTGCGTTAAAATAGGTCATATTCAAAACATGGATAAATGTAGCACACGGTATGCAGTTGCATGCGTGTAACTGTATAATATATGCAAGCTCACGCACACACACACACACACACACACACACACACACACACACACACACACACACACACACACACACACACACACACACAATCTGGCAACAATATACAACATCTGCTCAGTGGGTGTGATCTATGACTTTCTGCTCATCTTCCCTGAGTCCTTAAACCCTCACTCCACACACACACACACACACACACACACACACACACACACACACACACACACACACACACACACACACACACACACCAGCTGTCCCCTCCTTATGAGCTCCACTAAAGAACTTTTACACGCCTGCTCTCAAAACACACGATGTGACACAAGAGCTTAAATGAAAACAAACACGTTTGTACACACAGCCAATTAAATCAATTCATCATGCTTCTTTCTGTCTGTATGGGGGGGGGGGGGGCTCTCTGCTTGATCTACCCACAATCCCCCAGCAAGGTCACACACACTCTCTGCTGCTAATGCTAATCCTCTCAAGGATGTGTGTGTGTGTGTGTGTGTGTGTGTGTGTGTGTGTGTGTGTGTGTGTGTGTGTGTGTGTGTGTACCTGTATGTGTGTGTTGTGTGTAATGATGTCCATCCGTGTGCATCAACTAAAGGTCTGCACCAGAGATCGCTGGTGTAGAAAGAGGGAGTGGACGATGGGAATCAGCTGCTCGCTGGATTTGTTTATGGAAAAGTGATTTTGAATTGAATTATCCAGTGAAATGAAGCAGTTTTGTTTGAGCACTCAGTCACTCTGAACTCTTTGAGTTTACGTGTTCCTGGTGATGTTCAGGACTGCGATGGACCGCTGATGGATGTTGTGTTTGACTGAGGGTGTGTATCTGTGATGGGGAGGTTTGTGTTCCACCATAACATCCCATCTCCTCTGCTCTCCTCTTCCAGCTGAGGACTGCCAGCTGCTCTCTCAGATCCCCAAAGTGCGCTGCCTGAGAAACGGCAGGAGAGAGGGTGAGTGTGGGGGGCCGGGGGGGGGGGGGGAGAGACGGCAGGAGAGAGGGTGAGTGTGGAGGGGGGGGGGGGACTGGGCTGAAATGTGCTGTGTGTGGGATGTTATTGTATCTTCAATAACGAAAAATCAAAGTCATGTTTATTAGTACAGCACCTTTTAAAAACAGAGGCGACTCAAACTGATTTACATAATGCAAATAAATTAATCTTTAATTAAATCAATTAAAGGTGCTACATTCCAAATTCAGAGCATATCTATGATTGAGGGACGCTTCCAATCAATCAATCAACTGTCTAATAAGTTCAGCACTAGACATAACTGAGCCAGACGAGCCTATCGGAGCCATAACCAACACTAACGGACCTCTTTGTGCAGCGGTACTTCTGTGGACGCACAAACCCGACACGAGTCACTTGGACTTCAACTCTACATTCTCTCCGTTTCATCCCTATATTCAAAACCAGGAAATGTAAAAAGAACTGTAGAAACACGTGAAATCCTTGTTTGTTTCATCGCCCACGGGATTCTGATTTGAATTAAATTAATCCTGGAATCAGATTAAATCCTCGACGTTCAAAAGAAGAAAGATCCGCCGAACTAAAAAGAGCCAAACGAGCCGCGTTGCTGATTTGTTTGCGCGTCTTAAAAATAATCCTTTTACTCAGGTTGCTGCTCACGAACCACCTGCTGATGGAAACAGAAGCATATTGAATTCAGGACAGCGGTTCCCGACTGGCAGCCGAGGTACACAAGTCGGAGTGAGCTCCGAATCCACAGCATCACGGCCTCACGTCAGTGAAGATGTAAAAGAATCTCTATTCTATCTTTAAACCGGATGACCCAACAAATACAGAGATCTTCAGCAAAAGAAAGCGATGTCAGTGGCTTTTGATTGATTTGAAGAAGAGATTCCTTCTCTACGCAGCTCTTAATGCTTTCACACCTTCAGGCGTCGTTGACTTTCTCTCCTTTAATGCACCAAACTGCTGCCCGAGGTCATCGAGCACCGGAGCAGCTAATGTACCCACGACTACAACAAGCCGGCACGAGGAGGCTGCTGTTGTTAGAGATGAGCTGTGGAATACACATCGTAAGGATAGAGTGCAATTAATATCAAATATATATGAACTATAAACAATCTCACTAAGGTGCAAGAACAAAATGTGTTTATTGACATTCTCTTAGATCATTTAAATGTTTTTATTTGTTATATTTATTGTTTATCGTTAAAGAATACTAGATTATGTTTCTATTGATTCATTTGTTCATTATATTTTGTATTTAATATATTAACTGTTCACAGCGTCTCGACAGGACAAAACCCAAAGACACTTTTGATTAAAGAAAGGTTATAAAACACAAAACAGCATTAAACGCTCACATTGGATAAAATATCAAACCCTCTCTGTAAGCTCAGCTACATGTCGACCGCTGACAATCTAATAAAGTCAAAATGTCCAAAGGAAAAAGAATATTCACTCGTATGCTCCGATAGATTTGCTCCGTTACTCACCAGGCAAACGGACTCAAACGGGTTAAAGATGTTTGAGTCACAGCTGCCTTGTTACAAAGTGCACTTCTGATGAATTTGATAAAAAGTATGACTCATATTTCTATATAACACCAATAAATCACCCCTGCTGATGCGGTGAGCTGCACAAGCGGAGAACAAAAGAAACATGAACTCCTCAACACGGTTTAATAACTTACAAGGATCAAATAATCAACTGAAAGTTAGACTTCAAGGCAAAAAATACAATTATGTTCACAAACAGCTTCACAAGTTTCTGTGATTTTAACGATCTCTGGATTTGGAACAGAACTCTTCAGACGATGAGATGCATCTGTTTCATTCACCGAAGATTTCGCAGGAAAAAAAAATACAATTAACCTCGTCCACACCTCGTCTGTGCTAAATGCAAATGAGTGTGATTGTAGACACACTTGTGATGAAGAGAGACACCTTTATTACTATTCCTCTCCTGCCCGGAGCGGTTCTCTTCTTCACTCGGGTTGTTTTAGAATAGATTTGACTCTCGGCTCCACATTAACACGGTTTCTTTCTGGCAAGAGATTTGTGTGTGTTGGGGCTAAAAGCATCTACTTCACACTAATCCAATTACATCGAATCTTTTCCACCGAACAAGGTCTTCAAATAGTTCAGAACTTAAAAAGGGAAAATGACACTGATTCAAACTTTACTCTGCATTTCTGCCCTGTGCTGTTTGGTAGTTTAGTCCTCTAACTGATCAAACAGATCATGTGACACGTGGATGTGGTTTCAATAGACTTTGACTACATTAAACCTTGTAAACATGCTGTGAGTCTCTTGTAGTCGTTAATCAGCAGCAGTGAGGTTTTACTGTCAACAGTTCCTCAGCAGACTAGAATGCAACTTAGAAAACTTCAACAACAAAAAAAGTGCAAATAGACTTTTGCACTCATTCTCTTCACCGATATATGCAATCCATACCGGACGCACACCCGTTCACCTGTAGCTTTTGCAAGGCATTGTGGGAAAACAAAGGAATTAACGTAGACAAGGCGATGCAGAGAGAGAGAGCGGGGGTTAACTGTGGTACAATGTTTTCCTTTTAGAAATGGACTCCAGTCATTAAACATTAGTCTTCTATGAAGTTGAGGGACTTTCAAACGATGGTTAAGTAAAGTAAAGTAACTATGACATGTGACATCAGTGGAGTTGACCTTTGACCCATACATGTGCTCTAGTTTCATGCTGGCGCTCACTTCGCCTCACTAGGCATCGATATATATATTGACGTCCCTACTTGCAGTGAAGCAGCATCCGATTTTCTCAAATTGTAGACATTGGGCCGGTTTCAGACTTCCGTGTCTCTGCTCCCCCCCTCAGGTCTGATCCGATCTCGTGTGCGTGGAGCCAACACGGCCTCGGCCTTCATCTTGACCTTCTTGGACAGCCACTGCGAGGTCAACGCTGATTGGCTGCAGCCGATGATCCAGAGAGTCAAGGAGGTACAGACCCACTGCCGTCATTCACACACACACACACACACACACACACACACACACACACACACACACACACACACACACACACACACACACACACACACACACACATCACTGTGATATAAAGCTTCAGGGGATTTTGCTCTTTTTCTTATGGGAAGAGCATATAGTCATATTCCCAACCAATCCGCTGTCCACTTGTCCCACGACCTGAGTTCAGTTGGTCTGTTTTGCGTTTCTTCTTGCTTCAGGCTGCATGCCGGATTCATTTCCAGTCTTTTATTTGAATGCAGTAGGAAGAGTCTCCCTCTTTCACCGCATCCTACAAATGAGATTATGCAGCCCACCAGAGACTCTACCATCACATTCATGCATGAATGTTTCACAATTCAAAAATGCGACCGGGATGAAATGCAAAACAGCTTTTTATTATCAGGGGGATTTATTAATTTTTTTCATGTGAACTTTCAAGGGCGTTGTGGCTGTGAGCCCTCACTGGTTCTGTATCAATTCAACAGAGTCACACAAGAAAAGTGCACACGGCACGTCAATGAATGATTACAGACACGTCAGCGTCTGCAGAGATGAGCGTGTGCACTCACCGAGACATGAGTGCATTTTGATGAAGAGAGATGAAGCTGTGGAAACCTTCATCACTAATGAGTAATAGGCTGTTTGTTGGCAGCGTCTTCCCTCCCCTGACATTATTAACCTGAGACTGGGCTCTAAGCAGCACAGCTGCTCTCCCAAATCCTCCTGCCATCCCCCATCGCAGGCAAACATTCCCACTGAGTGTGCAACAGGAGCTTCATCAGTTCTCCACTAAAGACTCTCGGAGAGAGCTGCTAACAGTGAGCTTCATCCTCTCTCTTGGTTTAAAGGAAGAGCTTCTCTTCTTCCTCCTCTGCTTTTTAGCAGCTTCTCCAATCTCTCGATGCACAAAGAGTCATAGACATACATTAAAGGAGTTTGACATTTTGGGAAATACATTTATTCACTCTCTTGCCGAGAGTTTGCTGAGAAGATCTTTACCGCTCGCATGTCTGTACTGTAAATATGTAGCTGCAGCCGCTTAGCTTAGCTTAGCTTAGCTTAGCATACAGACTGGAAACACGCTAACATGGCTAAGAATAAGAAAACTCCTCCTACCAGTACTTCTAAAACTCACGCTAATCAACACGTCAGTTGTTTAATCTGTTACACAACCTGAAGTTCAATTTGCAGTTTCACAGGTTTATGTGTTTCTGGCCCAAAATAGCTGTTTTTACACTTTTTTTGTCGTGATGGAAATAAAACAAAGTGCTATTGCGTGTACATTAGTAAGTGTTGGAGGTGCTGGTGGGTCTGTTTTGTTAACTCTGGACAGAGCCACGCTAGCTGTTTCCCCCCAATGTCTCTCCTTTATGCTAAGCTAAGCTAACTTTCTCCTGACTGTAGCTGTACTGAACCGTTAATCTTCTCATCTAACCCTCAGCAGGAGAGACAGAATATCTCCCAAAATGTAGAAAGATTCCTTTAAAAGAGCAATAAATAAAGTATTTGTTCTGTGCTGTTTGTTCAGAAACACCAGACAAGAACCCAAAGTGAAGCTCTGCATGCAGCACAGCTCATATTCAGAAGTCTCTGCACATTGTGAGTGTGTGCACATCGTGTTTGCGTTGCCGTACGCTCGTACTTGGCTCTGGGCGGCTGTGACTCATCCAGCTTGCATTACAGTCCTTCAGTCTGGCTTTCACGAGAGCGTCGGGATTCAGTGATAATTCACCAGCTCCTCGGCCCGGCTGCACCCGGTCCTGGATTCATCTTCGTCTTCCTGAGACCTCAGTTCTGGGTTCACGGAGGATCACCGTCTATCTCCTGTTAATGCAACATAATGACACTTTTCATTTGTTCATTCAGAGCAGCAAATGAAACCACTTGAGCGTAATTATAATGAGCTCATGAATGTACAGGGATTAGAGATTTAAGTTCAGTGAAAGATATAGTTTATAAGGCTGGGGCAACATTTAATACCTTCTTAAAAGTCATTACCTTTTTTAGACCATGGAGAATGAATGTGTTACAGCAGTAACATCTAGATACTGATGTATCATTACTGGATGCCCCTCTGCCCTCTTCACTGACCATAACTCATTTGATTTGTCTGTTTTATATGAATAATTTAAGAGTCCTGAAGAAGTAAAAGTATCCAGAAATTCACATGAAAATGCAACGATTAGAAGAAAGTCTGAAAGAATAAACATAACTTTTTTGAACATCATTCCTATCCTGTTAATCATCGTGCGATCCCTCTGCTCCTTCCTATTTATCTCTGGACCCGACGGCTGGGAACCATTTGTCTAAAACACCAGAAACATTTTGCGTCTGAGCTCCGACACATTCATCAGAAACAGCTTCACTGACTCAGTGAAGTCGAATCTTTATCTTTAAGTGAATTCTTTCTGTGGTCGAGATGGAGCTAAAGTCAACTATTTCATATGAAGTTTGGTAGTTTTATCTAAACAATAAAATCATATTCATGAGATCTCCAGAGAATACTTTCTGTGAAGTCAAAAGTACCACAAACAACGAGAGTTCCACACCGTGTATGAGCAGTAAGCGTGTACAGTGACAAAATGATTCGAGGTCAAAACACAGAATTCTGTCTCTTGACCTTTTCTCCCGAGCGAGACAGTGCGTCCTCTGTTGGTCTCTCGTTCAGAGACAGATGTGACATTACTCAGCGATGGAGATATGCACTCGCCAAACGACATTTGAAAAGTGAAATTCAGCGTGCACAAAGCACGCCTCGCTTCATCGTGTACATTATTTCACTTTTCCAGATAAGCGTTCATAAGTAGAAGAATGAGCCTAAATTCCTTCATTCGCTGCACTAGAAACAGCCAGATGTGAGAGACAGAACGACAGCACGAGAGAATAGAAAGAGAGCGGGAGAGGGTCGAGATATTGAGAGATCATCGGTGACTCTTCATGCATTATCAAATCACAGACGCTCATTAAAAGCCCCATAAATGTCTATTGCTCAAAGCTGTTGAGAGCATCACTTTCCAAATTGCTCTCTGGCAGAGTGGCTTTTCACACCCCCTCCCTCCCTCCCACACACACACACACACACACACACACACTCACACACACACACTTTGGTGCAATGAACACAAAGTTCACGACGGGTTCAACCTCTGAGCAAAGAGAGGGACGGCTCTAATTAGAGACAGTCGGTCGGATTGTCCCGATGCTAAGCTGCACTTTCAGATGCCTCGTGGGCAAACGGCAGCGTTGGCACAGATGGATGTTCACAGACAGATGCAGACGACACTCACGCACAAACAAACACACACGCTCTCAGCAGTCAACAGTTCTCTTGTGCTTCGCTTTACTTTGAGCTTCATGTTACTTCCTCAGCCGGAGGTCGTTTGAGCTGCTCAGAGTTTATTTGTCGGCTGCTGTGTGTGAAGAATCGCTCGTGTTTACAATATAAGCAGTAAATTCAAAGTCCACTTTGAGCGTACATGAATTTGTAAAGTGTTCCAGTTCACCAGAAGGAGGGAGGTGGGCTGTAACCAGTGATCATCTCTTTTTATTAGAACAGGCAGTTAATCAATACATGAAGCTGGTTTTACCCACATACTCCAGTGGGAGACTACTTCAGTGCCTCAGAGCTCAGTCTGACATTTAACACTCACTACTGATATAGATTGATTTATCTTCTTGACATACACACAAAGAAAACTTAATTACTTTGCTGAACTTTCACTTGATCCTGAGAGAGATCCTCGTCTGTGGCTTTCTTATACGTTGACTACAGGTCAGGATGTGTTGTCACTCGTAGTTTAACCCTTCAGATAAAAGCCTCTCTTGTTCCTGACGTTTCCACCTCTTTGGCTTGTGTGCCTAATTAAAAACAAACGTGAAATGAGATGCTTCATGTCGTTAAAATGTCTTTCTACAGGATTAGTTCTCTTTGACCTCTTTTCACTATTTCCCTGCTTAGCAATTACCGTTGTGCCATAAATCCCTCCTCTGCATTCATCGGTTATTAAAAAGATTCCCCGTCATAATTATTCAGACGCATAAAGCTGTCGAGGTATTTACGCACCAATCTGTTTAACATTATCGTGTATCGTGGATAAACGTGTTTGATGTGGACGATCTCTCCACCACGTGTCACTTAAATGTAATGGGTTATAATATATAAAACATGCATAAAACACTGACTGAAAACGGCACATAAGTAGATGTTCAATGATGTCTCAATAATAACGTGTCCTTCTCCTCTCATGCAGGACCATACGCGAGTGGTCAGCCCCATCATCGATGTCATCAGCCTGGATAACTTCGCCTATTTGGCTGCTTCTGCTGACTTGAGAGGAGGTCAGGACGCAGCACACACACACACATCATGTACAGTGATGATAACACACAAGCTGCAGTCAAGGGAAACTCCCTCGTTAGATGACATCACGATCCCGTCCACAATAATTCGAAACACATGATAGAAATTCCTGAATGGATTAACGTCGGTCTGGAAGTAAAGTTTGTGAAGTTTTCATTGAACAGCAGCTTAAAGGTTGAATCATGAAAGTTAGTTCAACTTCTTCTGGAGAGTAACTGAGTGTTTGTAACTGGATCTGTTGTGCTCTCGTCTCTCGTTCTCTTCAGGGTTTGACTGGAGTCTCCACTTCAAATGGGAGCAGATTCCAATCGAGCAGAAAATGGCGAGGAGCGACCCGACACAGGCCATCAGGTCCGTCTGCACTGCTCGTCTTCATCGCTCTTCCTCTTCCTTTGTGCTGTTGGGTGGAAACTTCTCTTTTCACCATTTAAAAGTGTTTCTGCCTGTCTGCTCTATTCTGTCATGTATAGGAATAAGCAGCTGGGCCCGTTTTACTGTAACCCACTGTTCTTCCTGCTCTGTGCACGATCTTTGGATGTTTTTATACCCTAAAATACTCCCTGGTTCCCAGTTTGCGAAATGGTAAAGTTAATTTAGGAATATACAACATGATAGCACAAATCTCAAATCATAAAACTAGTATTTGACACAAAACCACCGTAAGGCCTTTATTTTGTCAGTGGATGTTTTACTTCCACACAAACTTTTAGTTGAATTAGCACAAAGCAGTGAACACACGGCCTGTGGACAACTTATTATACATCTAACTATGAACGGAGAATTTGAGCTGTGACGCTATAATGTAACTTCAGCTGAAGCATGAAGTCATCGTCATCACGTCATAACAACGTCCAGACTCCTCTGGCTGCACTGAACATGTCTCTGAATAAGAGAGTGAGTTACAGTAAATGACTCCGCTCTACTCTGCAGGACTCCTGTCATCGCTGGTGGGATCTTCGTCATGGACAAGAGCTGGTTCAACCACCTGGGCCAGTATGACACCCACATGGACATCTGGGGAGGGGAGAACTTTGGTGAGCGCCATCAACTTTGACTTGAATCGTCCTTCACAGGGGTCCTACTCAGAGTGTCTTTGAGACCAAACCCAGCTGAGCCGTGTTGGCTCTGGACCACCGCAGATGCTTCTGGATGCTGCAGAGGCCCAGCAGCCCGTTCTGTAGATGACTAGTGTGTCCTTGGAATTTGCAGCAGAGCATTAAATGATCCGCAACAACAGCTTTCATACTGCTGATTTACAGCTTATATCCATCTACTGCATCAAAAATATATCAGATGAACATGGCCGGGTCGATATTGGGATGATGCAGATCAGACACACATATATATATATATATATATATACATATATATATATATATATGACAGACTACCTGCCTGCGTACTTGACCTCATCCTCTGTGTCTGTCATCCTGCAGAGCTTTCCTTCCGGGTGTGGATGTGCGGAGGAAGTCTGGAGATTCTTCCTTGCAGCCGCGTGGGTCACGTGTTCAGGAAACGGCACCCGTACGACTTCCCAGAAGGCAATGCTCTGACCTACATTAAGTGAGTGGGTTGACCTGTGAGGCCTGTGAGGCCTGCAAATATTATAAAAAATGGTGCAAAGAAAGGTTTGTATTTCCTGTATTGGAGGCTTAATGCTGAGTGTTTACTTCACTCTTTAGTTTTCCTTCATCTCCTTCTGAACTCAGACAATATTTATCACCAACTTCAGCTGTAAATACTGTCGAGTTGTGTAATCTAAGATACTGCTGCACGGCGGATTGAAGTGTGTCTGAAACACACTAAACTGTCTCATTGGCCGGTTTGTCTTCACTTGCAAATACACAAAGAATTTAAGGATGAAGCGTGGGGGTGTCGTGGCGTCTGAACACACCTGTGTGTGTGTGCCACTGTCATTAGAGCGGCCCCCCCAGGAAT